>CM070014.1:3015986-3615986 GCA_036247105.1 Cirrhinus mrigala
TGTTCCATGACTGCATGAGTTTCTTTCTTTTGTTGGGGACAAAAGAAGATATTCAGTAACCAAAAAGTTGACTATAAATCACTGACTTCCACTGCATTTTTTCTGTACTATGGAAGTCAGTGCCTACCCTCAACTGTTTGGTCACCAACAATCTTTTTATTTGTGTGCGGCAGAAGAAACTCAGACAGGTATGGAACAACTTGAAGGTGATGACAAAAAAAAAAAAAAAAAAAAAAAAAAAAATGCTATAATTGCAATAATTAAAAAATGCATTATATTAACAGTGCTTATGTCTAAAGCATTTTATTTTCAGGGCCTGCGTTTTTCGGGGACTAAAATTCAACATGACTGTATTATGTAGCTATAAATTTAAAAAAAAACAGTTTCATTATTTAAAATTTGTATAATTCAAATTCTCCGTCCAGGCTTAGTTTCCAAAATATACAGTCTGTTTAAAAATACCACCTATAATATTCGACAGGCCAATTTCGCTTTACAAATTCACTTCCACAAATTTATTGGTTCAAATTCGTCAGACTATTCAACACTGCACATCGAGGAACTGCAGGAATAGCAGTAGAGCTCCGATCTCCAGCTGCTGTTAGTTGTTCACCAACAGATGGAGCAAGCGAGTGTTTGACGAGTATGGATATACTTTTATCATATTGGATATATATATTATGGATATGTGATATGGATATATCACATATAGAGATATATATTTATCACAAATAAATAGAATGAGATCCACAAATAAATCTTAAGAGTTTCACAAACATTAATTCAATTTACAAATAAATAAAATAGATTTGCAAAGACATTTTTGTGGATTTGTGGATTTTAAAACATTTCTAGCCTCAAGACGTGGTAACAATAGAGACTGTAGAGAATCTGAAAACCACACCAATGGGCTCTTTGAAAATAAATGTTAAAATAAATGCATATAAATGTAAGACATGACTTAAGTGTTTTAACCAGCAAATATCTCATGTCACATGAGATATTTACTGGTTGAAACACCTGATCACACAAGCAATATATCATGTGAATTAGACTTACTCGTTTTGATTGTAAAGTTAGCCTACTTAACAGAATCCAAAGTGAATGTATGGTATATATTTACTTTGTCCACTCCAGCAGTAGCTTAGTGTGTCAGCCCTGGGACATTACATATGTATATAAAACAAAACAACAACAACAAACGCCCTTCCGAGACAACTTAATATGACGTCAAACAGCCTTTAAAGTGTATAGAAAAACAAAACAAAAAAAGGGACGGACGGAGGAGACTTAGTAGGTGGTGGACAAAGGAGTGGATGTGGGATGGCGACAGGAAGTCAGTGCAGGAGGAGGCTCTGGCAGAGGACGTTCTTCCGGGAAGAGGACAACAAAAACAGTCCACGGTGGTGACGACGGAGAAAGGAGCCAGGAAGGAGACAGAAGGGTCCAGGGTGGATCAGACGGAGTTAGGAGCCAAGGAGAAGACAGAAGTGTCCAGGGCAGATCAGTCGGAGGGAGGAGCCAGGGTGGAGACAGAAGGGACCCAGAGCAGGGGAAGCCAGGCCAGACCCAGGCCGCAGCCATGATGACAGCCCATGGTGGAACCGACAGAGGGAGGAGCCATGGTGGAGGAAGAGCTGACGACTCCAGGGGACCGACTGACAGTGGCGGAGCAAGTGGAGGTGGAGCCCGAGGCAGAGACGGAGAGTCGACGATGACACCGAAGATCTGGAGGGCCAAGGCGGAGTCCAAGGCTCACGCGACCGAGGCGGAGATCCGGAGCGAACTGCAGACAGAGGACTGACGCAGAGCTGGACGGAGGGAGGAGTCCAACAGAGCTGGTGGGATGGAGCGACAAAGCGCAGCCAGAGGAGTAGAGTCCTGAGGCAATGGCGGGTCGACGATCGACCAAGGCGGAGCTGGAAGGACGGGGCTCCGGGTGGAGCTGGTGGGCCGACGGGCGACGGTGGGTTCGCCGCGGGAGCCAGCAGCCGGGGCGGAGCCGCTGGGTTGGAGGGCCGAGGTGGAGTCCAGGGATCCTCCAGCCGCAACGCTGATGGAAACTGGCAGACCCGCAGCGAACCCACCGCAAAGATGGTGGGCTGAAGGTGAGCAGTGGGGCTGTCAGGAGACAGAGGTGGCGTGGCTGAGGCAGGGATAAGTGGATGAGGCAAGAGAGGGAGGGTGGGTGGGAAATCCAGACAGGCAGACAGGTCAGGGCAGACAGAGGATTCAGGATCAACTGATAGTTTTGATGATGGTGGGATAAGTGGGGGCATATCTGCATATATATCCTCATCAAAGTTTATCAGGTCCCAGTTCCAGTATTTGCTCACCCTCAGCACAGGTGCAGTGGGCGGGGCCTTCCTCTGCATTCTCATGCTCCACTGTAAATTCCTCCCTTGCAAGCGATGAAGCCTGCTCTCGCACCTGCGGGGTGATGTTGGATTGGGCACTGGGTCAGGAGTGGGGCACCCACTCCACATAGGCGGTGAGGCTCTCTCAAGGACGTTCCATGGACAGAGGCAGCTGTCCAGGTAATGTGTTAAGTTGGCTAGAAACACAAAGTCCATGGTGTGGTCCTCGAGAGAGTGGTCCCCTTGCTCCAGCAGGAACGAGGACGGCCAGGTCATCCAAAAAAAAAAAAACAAAAAAAAAAACCTGACACAAAATGCAAACAAAAACGCGGGGTAAACACACTGCTCTTCGGTCTTCTGTCACAACATGTGAGATACAAGGTGCAACACGGAGATGAAATGCAATGAAAAGTCTTTAATGTAATCCACAGGTAAATCCACAAAGGTGGAAACACACGTATTCATTGATGAGACTGGACCCAAAGCATAGAACTTAAACAACTTATAAAGGGCGGCTAATGATACGTAGACAGGCGATGGTAATTAACTAATAATGACACAATGAAGACAGGAACTGGAACAACCATATATGGGCACATGAGGGAAAAACCAACACAAAAAGTCCAGGGGTGTGACAACACCATACTACACAATACTAATAATAATATGTTCCTCACATCTTATAGTAGGCCAGTATTTATTGAGGTGTATATCTCATCACAATTAAATTATGGTTAAGTAATATATACTCAGCAATATACATTTTATTTATTTCTTGACATCTAAATCAAAGCATTGTCCGTCAACTAGCAGTACTGGTTTTACCGGTCCATACTCCTGCGAATGCCACCAAAATGGAAAAGGGGAGTGCTTTAGCGTCCTGTAGCATCAACCTGCCTCAAGCATTCAGAACCTGTTTTTAACTGTTATTTGAGCAGAGACAATGAACATGCCTGTACAACGATGCCTTTGGTGCGTTCTTAAAATAAAGAGGCTTCAATGGTTCAGTGGTTCAGCAAAGATGTATTTTCTAAAGAACAAAAAAAACTTTTCTGAGAAAAAAATGCATCGTTTGTCCAAGTGTAACATCAAGGCAGGCAGGATTCAGGCAGGTAAGCAGAAGGTAATGGCTTGAATGTTTGACTGAGAAAAAAAAAAAAAAGCAAAAAGGCAGAAAGGTAACTTTAAAGGAATTAAAACACACACACACAAAATAAACAGAACCAACACTGAGGTTACAAACTCAACAACTGACAAACAGGGCCAGTCTTAGCATTTTGGGTAGATTTTCAAACGGGGAGCCCACTATCTACCATGTATATGTATTTCTGAGAGAAGCTGAATGTCTTCAGAAAGGCTTCGATGGCATTTTATTTTCCTCTTAGCTACATATATAATACACGTTAAAGTAGTTTTATAAGCGCAGCTGCTTCGTTTACAGCTTTAACCAAGCAAACTCTATCCACCCTATTTAACAATGGGGGCGGCCATTTGTAAATTTAATGGATCTGGCTTCCGGTGTCATTCGCTTACAGCTATTTTTAGCTGTACAACAGCTCATTTTGCTGCTTAATACTGCAAACTGGTGTCTTACCATATTACTTTAATGTATTATCTTAATTGTAAGTACACAGGTTTGTAGTGCAAACAGTTTTACCATTTACTGCACTTTGTTATTCTTCTTGTTATCTTCCTACAGCAGCTAATGAACCGGCTTGCTTCCGCATTGAAAAATAAGGTGGCTATCTCTGCTGTTCCATAAGCGTCACATGCTGTCGGAGAATGAAATGAGAATGAATTTGAACATTTTTATTCAGTCCACCTGTTGTTTTTGTTTTGTGCAGCTGTCTTATGTAGCATAATTACATAAATCTAAGGTCAGTTTTTACGCACAACAGTTCTGCTGTGGCTTTATAGGTAATATTTTCGTTGATCTAAAATATAACACAATATTAACTGTGGTTATACAAATGGCCAAAAAACCATGGTTACTATAATTTTACTATAATAAAGCCATGGTTAATTTTCATAAGGGATAATATGAGACAAAAAAAAATATATACAGGCCATTTTTTTGCCCATTTTCTGTAAAATGCAGAATTAAACCGATGTGATGAAGCAACTGCCATTTCAACATCTTTTAAAAAGATTTACCTTTATCTTGCTCAATTTCTTTTCTTTTCTGTGCACCAGATTAATAGTGCTGCCTATTAATTTTTTAACATTAATGCACACGACTGGCAATAGCAAACTTTATCAAAGTGACTATTATCACACGCTGTGCGACATGAGGCCCTATGCAATGGTAGATAGTGCTGACATTGTTGACAGAGCTTAAGGGTAGGCTATCCGCCTTATTTTTCCCATAAGAGCTGATGCAGCCATTTGTACATTTTTTGTGTCTGGCTTCCGGTCTCATCCACTTCCAGCTATTTTTAGCTGCACAAAAAGCTTGTTTTGCTGCTTGATATTCCAAACTGGTGTGTCTTACCATATTATTTTAATGTATTATCTTAATTATGAACACACTGGTTTGTAGTGCAAACTGTTTTACCTTTTACTGCACTTCGATATTCTTCTCGTTATTTCCCTATGGCGGATTATGAACCAGACGTCTAACACATTACCAGAAAACAGCTTACTTCCGCATTGAAAAATAAGGTGGCTATATACTCAAGGGCAAATGAGGGTACTAGGAACACCTGGGAAAAAAACAAAGTCTGAAGGTGCATTCACACATTGTTGCAATTAATGTAATTACAAGATTTCAACTAAAAAGCTTTCACGTCCTCATAAAACTCAAAATAACACCTGAAAAACATAATTTTCTGAGAGCTACTACTATTAACTGACCACATTCAGCCTATTTGTTGATAGTGTGGGCACAGAAACACATAATTCCGAGTCTGAGAATGTGAACAGCACCATGTGTAACTTCACGCATTGTCATCTCAAAATTAAACAGAACAAAGATAAAAATTAAAAAAGCATTAGGTTTTTGAGTTTGGGGTATTCAGGCACAGAAATTGAATAATCAACACACTGAATGGAGCTCTCTTTCACATCTTCTTGCCCTTGAATGCTTTAAAGTCCCCATTAAATCAAAATTGAAGTTTTTTGGCTTTTAGTATGAATATGTTAGCCTTAAGGTTATCTATAAGTGTGTTTCAAAACAATGACAAAATTCGCATTTACAAGATATAAGCATTCAAAACGTGCAGTCTTTAACTTCCACCAATATGGATCAATGATTTTGATGACGTCACCCTGCACTTCAGCTTCTCATCAAACTATCTGTCCAATCAAATGCTCTCTAGAATCCAAAGCGTCCCGACCCCCTACATTATAAACAGACGCTGAAGCTGCAGCTGAAATTGTTCAGTAGTTCACAGAATTAGTATTTTATGCACGGTGAATGGAGGATATATACAGCATAGGGAATGATTCAGACAGTGTAAATATGCTTTCCATTGCGGCGAAGGAGGTCTGGTTTCACACTGTTTCACACGAACCACCACAGTGCACACACACCGCTCTGGTCCAGAGATGCCATAACACAGAGCGGATTATATGTGTGAGTCAACGCAAACCATAAAACGTGTCGGACTCATTTGAATTTTACACAGAATTATGTAGCAATTATGTAGCAATATGTAGGACATTATTTAACGCACAATGAACAAACATGAATGATCAAGTGTTTGTCTAAAATAACATTCACACACATTAATTAATGTTCACTCATTGTAACTTGATGTTAGATAATATATTAAGTCATGTTAATGAATGGTATCTTTTACCAAACTATACAGGACTGTATTTGACTGTACTTTTATTTAATCAAACTGCGCAAACTATATTTCATAGCCAAGAACTGGTTTTCTGTTGACCGATTTTAAGGCTATAAACATTAACCGTACATTTGTACATTTGTTCTCTAACACACATATTTTAGCTACACAGGTCATTTAAAAGCCTTAGGTGTGTAAAAATAGTACACTATCATGTCCTTTTTTATACAATTTTATAAACGCTATAGGAGGATTAAACACGTAATAAAGAAGTTTATTCTAATACTCGCGTTAGCATTAGCCGGGCTTATGCTAACGATTAACTAAGCACATGCCGATGTTATTTAGGGTATAATTTTTATAACAAAACCTCTAAATATAAAATTATATTAAAACTTACCTGCTTGAGCTTTTTCATTAAATCTGGGTCTCGGCCTTTGAGGTGTTTTATTAAGTTCAATGTATGTCCTCATTTTGAGAGAAAACTTCGATGACACCGTTTGCAAATGGGTGTCTGATGATCTATGATGTTGCCCTTGTCATCAGCCACAAATACAAAATATTTCCACACGTGGCTCCTTCCCAGGGGCGTTTCTAGGATTTGAAAACATTCGGGGCTGGTGCCAAAACATCAGGGGCTAGTAGTGGTGGATGGGAGCTCACATCATACTCAACTCAAAAGATTTTGCTAGACACAGGTGGGTGAACCAGGATCCTTCTAGACACTCTGAAAACATTGGATCATGAACTGATCATGTGAGCAAAGTCATGCTTTCAATTTTATTACATTTGACAGATACTTTGCCAAAGCAGTGGCACAAAACAACGTTGTTACACTGTGAAAAATAGTAAATAGTAATCACAGCAAATAGCAAACATTTCAAAGTATTATAACAAAATTATAACTTTACAAAAATAACAAAAAATTATACTAATAAAATAATAAATTTGAACTTGTATTTACAACTGTAACAAATATACATTTGCATGCAAAAAAGGGCCCCATTTTTTTTATTTATTTATTTAATTTATTTTTTTTTTTTTTACCAAATTCCATTTTATTTTTTCCAAATTCAGTTTTTTTTCTGTTTTAATTTTTCTGGACTCCTTTTTAATGGTAAATTTAACTTTATTAATCAAAAAAAAAAAACATGTCTAATTAACTAAAACAATAAATCTTATACAATGTAACATCAATTTATCAAAAGTTAAGTTATGTTGAGGGCCTATGAAATGTTTTATTTTTTCTTACCTTATGTTTTGTTGTTACCAAATTTGTTTTAGCATGTCTATTTATTTGAATGCATAAAACAACTTTTATTTATTTTTGAAATTCTGTGTTGTATATTTACATTTTTCTGGTTATCAAATAAAAGGCATAACATATATATATATATATATATATATATATATATATATATATATATATATTTATTTATATATATTTTTTTTTTTTTTTTTTTTTTTTTTTTCTTTTAATGAATGAAAATTACATTTTATTTTTGGCAAATAAAGGAGATGTAGCCTACTTAAAAAAAAAAACTTAAAAGATGGAAGAAATATTGTGTAACAAAGTTTTATTCATTTTTAACAGTAGTAGTAGTAGTACTAGTAGTAGTACTGTATGAACGTATATTCTACTGAATGATAGTGATATATTTCTGGCACAGTGTCAAGCTAAACCGAACTTTTATTTTGACGGGTTGCCGTAAATACCTTTACATTTTTGAGAGTATATGACCTTGCTTTTACTCAAATGAAACCGTAAAATACTCACGAAGTACTCTCAGAGCAGTTCTGGAGATGTTGTTCATACATTTTTATGGCAGATGCTGAAATCACCGCGAGCGTCACGCACGCTTCAATGTTTGTAGACTAGTAAAGGAAACCGCGCGTGCTGCACCATTCATTCACAAAGAGACACGCAGAACATGCAGGATTCATATTTAAATGGTATTTTGCAGCTTAATATTTACAGATACCAGTCCATATCGCGATTTGATTTAAGTGTAATGACCGACTTTTGATTAGTTCATTCAAACTTTGACAAATTCCGTTAATTCTTAGGGCGATACAAAAACATTCGGGGCTAGAGAAAAATCTTTCGGGGCTCGAGCCCGAATGTTTTTGTATCGCCCTATGATTTCCCAGGAATTTACGGAATTTGTCAAAGTTTAAATTAATTAATCAAAAGCCGGTCATTACACTTAAATCAAATCGCCATATGGACTATCTGTAAATATTACGCCACAAAATACCATTTAAATGTGCAGACGTAGGCGCTGTTTCCTTTACTACACACAAGCGCGCGTGACGCTCGCGGTAATTTTAGCGTCTGCCATAAAATGCGTGAACACCATCTCCAGAACTGCTCTGAGAGTACTTCGTGGACGGCTCACTGTTTCACTTGAGTAAACCAGGGTCATATACTCACAGAAATGTAAAGGTATTCAGGGAAACCCGTCAAAATAAAGTTCGGTTTAGCTTGTAGACCATTGTGCCAAAAATATATTACTCTCATTCAGTAGAATGTACGTACCTACTACTACTACTGTTGAAAAAGTAATAAAACTTTGTTAAACAATATTTCTTCCATCTTTTAAATTTTAATAGTACATCCCCTTTATTTGCCAAAAATAACATTTAATTTGCATTAATTAAAAGATAAATTAATATTTTATGTCTTAATTTCATAACCAGAAAAAAAAACCCACAGAATTTCATAAGGCTGTTGTAGAAATAAATAAAAGTTGTTTATGCATTTAAATAAATAGACATGCTAAAACAAATCTGGTAACAATAAAATATAAGGTGAGAAATAATAAAACATTTCATAGGGCCCTAAACATAACTTAACTTTTGATAAATTGGCATTAAATTGACCCAAAAACCCTATTTATCAAATATTTATTTTTAAATGTATTATTTCATTTGTGTAATATATTTTTGTAAAGTTATACTTTTGTGATAATAGTTTGATATGTTGCTATTTGCAGTGATTACTATTTACTATTTTTTCATAGTGTAACAACGTTGTTTTGTGCCACTGCTCTGTCAAATGAACTAAAATCGAAAGCACAATATGACTTTGCTCACACGATGAGCTCATGATCCGATGTTTTCAGAGTATCAGAAGAGGGGTGAGTCAGGTCATTGACATTTTTTCTTTGTTCAATTTGCACACTGAACATGGGTTAACTTGGAGCTCTTATTTTTGAACTCTCAAAGTGCACCACACTGTAAAAAAAAATTCCGTAAAAAAACGGAAAAAGTACTGGCAGCTCATTACCTGGACTTTGTACCGTAAATTTACAGTCTGTTAATTTACAGTCTGCCACCGGTAAAAAAAAAACAGGACTTTCTGTTTTAATGGGGTATTTATATATTTATATATATATATAAAGCAAATAAATCCAGCACAATATACAAATTGAACATGGTTTATTTTTACTTCATGTAAACATTCTTAAAAGTGCATCCAATGACTTTTATTTGCCTTAAGTGGGTTAGGACTAAACAATATCAAATACTCAATTCATTTAACAATGTGTCAACTCAGGCAAAATGCCTGTATTGTAAACGACAGTTTAACTTTAAACAGTAAGAGACAGAATTAAAAAAAAAAAAAAGAAAAAAAAAAAAAATATGAGCATCTGTACAATACAGGTGTTGTACTAAAAAGTGGTCACAAAATTTAAACTTCAAACTGTAAAACAGTCAAGATTAAAAACTTTTTTTTCTTATAAGAGAAAACAATATTGTTTAAAGGGATAGTTCACACAAAAATGTTAATTCAGTCAATTACTCAGCCTCATACCATTCCAAACCCATAAGACTTTCATTCATTTTTAGAACACAAATTAAGAGTATTTTTAGTTAAATCTGGGTACTTTCTGTCCCTCTATTGATTGTCTATGCAACTACCATTTTCAAGGTCCAGAAAGGTATAAAGTATGTGACTCCAGTGGCTTGACAACAGAATTTTGAAGTTCATTGTAACAGAAATATCATTGAAGTGATGCAATTCATTATAGAGGATGTATTATTTCCCATTTAACTGCATGTTTAATGCAAGTGCCATTTTTTTTTTTTTTTTTTTTTTTTCAATTTAAAAACTCAAATATTACATGGATTTTCAAAATTGTTCATGCAAGAGTCTTGGAGGAATGCATAGCCACTTGGCTGCCTTCATCTCAAACCACGTTCAGGATTTCTTTACAGGAAAATTCTAAAAGAAATGGATATGACAAAAAAATGAAATGAATTAAACTGAACTACAGAGTAATATGCAGGCTGGAGTGGAAAAGTAGTCATACAGTATTTTAAGTTCATTAAATCAACTGCAATCCATAATACTTTCCAATTGTTTACACATTGCTTAACTTACATTTCCAATAGTCTCCATTTGCATCGGTCATATGAGCTTGTCAAATCAACTATGTCCTAAAGTATACTACATTATTTTCAACTAAAACAGCAACACGACCAAATGCTTCATACACTTTTTATAACATACGTGTTGCTTACTTCTGTATGAACTCCAGAGTAAGTGCCGCCTCCTCTGGGTATTTTGTAGCTCACAACCGCAACAGGAAAGAAGATTTGTTCATTAACTTCTCAAACGACAGCAGTCTTGAACTGCCCATCACCTTAAACAAAAAAGACATTACAAAATGACCATATACATAGCGATAAGCATCTTTGAACACCTTTGAAGGCGTGTTCAGCAAACAACTTCACATTGTTGTAAAATTCAACAGAATAAATGACTCAAAGACTCAATTTCTTTTCAATATTGAACACTAATGTTAAATGAAACAATACAAACCCACCTGGTTGCCTTCATCTCAACCCTCATTTAGGATTTCTTCACAGGAAAACTCTAAAAGAAATGGATAATGATAAAAATGAAATGAAATGAATGAAACTGAACTACAGAGTAACATGCAGGATGGATGAATTTTAAGTTCATTAAATTAACTGCTAACCCTAATACTTGCCAATTAAAATATTTGTTTATAAATTGCTTAACTTACATTTCCAATAGTCTCCATTTACATCTGTCATACGAGCTTGTCAGATCATCTGTCTTACTATATACTTCATTATTTTCACTTAAAAAAAACAGATACAAATTTCATAACATACGTGTTGCTTACTTCTGTATGAATTCCAATGCAAGTGCCACCTCTTCTGGGTATTTGTAGCTCACAACCACAACAGTGGTCATTAACTTCTTGAACTGCCCATCACCTTAAACACAAAAGACATTACAAAATTACCATATACATAATGACAAGCAGTTTGAACACATCTTATACACACAAGGATGATAACATGCAAAAGTAATCGATCCAATCATTTTGGTAAGGTTAGCACGTTGTCTGTGACGTGGCTTCCGACGCATCAGACAGCAAACAACTTCACACTGTTGTGAAAGTCAACAGAATAAATTACTCAATAACTATTTTCTTTCTGATACTTAACACTAATGTTAAATAAAACTGTTAATAAAACAGAATACAAACCAATGATAAGAATGCAGGTGTGCTTGAGATTCACAATTCACAGCAGCAATCACATCCTGTCATTAAAAAAGAAAACGAAAGAAACACAACGGTCATTTTGACATAATGTCGTGTGCATTTGTCCATTAGAGTGGGAAAGATAACTCGAGGAGCAAACGTTACTGGCACGCTGACCTGAAGAGGCATTCTGGCGCGGCTACCGCGCGTCGGACGCCTCTGTTTACACAGTCGCTTCACAGACGGCTTGCTAGTAACGTTACCGAATTAGTTTGTGTTTTGCATTTTATCTTACGTGTGTGTAAAACAGACAATAAAAGGTCAAAACTTACCTCATTTGGCAGAAAACTCCACGAGGAAGTGCGACAGCTCCGACGTTCATTTGCCAAACAAGCCAGACAGCAACTAAGTTAACCTTACGTAAACAATTTATGTGACATTTAACTCGTTTACCACGAAGAATATATGATAAACATGTTTCCCAAATTCGAAAGCCGACATTAAAATAAAACTTTTACCGAGAAACTCTCCACGTCTTCTCTTCACTGTTTTCGCGCCTATGTAAGCCACCGACGTTCTCGTTCCCACAATGCAAAGCGTAATTCAAAAATACGGAAAAACACCTGTAAAAACCAAAAACGGAAAATTTCCCTTAATTATTAGGGTATATTGTACTGTATTTTTACGGATTTTTTTACAGTGCAGATTAATGAATTTAACTTTAAAATATATAACATTTTCTCCTGGGGGGCATGCCCTGGACCAACCTAAATCTTGCGTAAGTATTATATTAGCTCCCATCCACCACCACTATCCCCTGATGTTTTGGCACCAGCCCCAGATGTTTTCAAATCCTAGAAACGCCCCTGATTGTGCCCTCCTACTCCAAACTCCTACTCCTCTCTGACTCATCGACCTGAAACATGTCGCCCTCATGCAGATCTCTCCTGTCACCTGATCTTCAATAGAAACTGAGATATTACTTATAGTTAGTAACGTTCATAAAGTAAAATCCAAAATGTATATTAATAAAAAAAATACACAAATATAAAAAATATAAAATGTAACGATATAAATAAATAGATAAATAAATACAAATAATGCAAAGACATATATAAACTGTTAGAAACGGAGATGGCTAGAATCGATATTCGTATAACATTATAGCATGAGAATACTCACCCTCAAAATTGTCGATGTAACTCGAAATATATCATTTGAAGCCCTTCTCTTTCTTACTGTTAAGCTGATTGCCTCACGATACGATTATGGTCATTCACAGTTATCCAGGGAAGCTCTTGTAAACAGCGAGTGTAGTATGTCATCCTCTCCTGCGGCATTTTCACACAGTAATCGCCAATAGCGAAAACGGCTTCCGGTGCTGCACCGGATGTAACTGAGCGGACTGAGACCAAAGGCGGAAGTGATCGTGCATAGAGTCAATTACAAGATTCCAACTTGTAAAAAGCGTTCACGTCCTCGTAGAACTCGTAATTACAACTTGTGAACTGGGAATCTTTTGAGAGCTACGACTTGTACCACATGACCACTGTACCACCTGACCAATGTAGGCTCTGTTTAGCCATTGATAGTGTTGCCATAGAAAAGCATAATTCCAAGTCTGAGGACGTGAACAGCTCCGAGTGGAACGTCACATGTTGTCATCTCGAAATTACGGTAATTACGATATGGCGTGAACGCACCTTTATATCCACACATAGATGTTTCAAGGCATTTCAGGGGACCTTTAAACTCCCTTGAATGTTTAAATTGGCAGGGCTTAACACTTGTCAATGATAAACTTTAGTGACAAAACCGTCAACTGTCCCGAGCATCTTTCATACTATCCCTGGGCCATTGACAGTCCTTATTGTCTAGCCAGTGGCCCTTAATTTTAATTAAAAAAAAGCTAAAATACAACTTTAAAGATAAGCACTTGAAAAAGTACTGTAGCAAGTTACAAACGTTTCACTTTTTAAATATTAGCCTAATTATTCCATTAGCTGTCAAAACTACAAAGATTAACAATACTTTACATCTTTTACTTTTTTTGGTTAATGTTAATTATTTCACTATTATTAAAGTAAATCAGTGATGTAAAAAAATGTGTAAACTAAGATTTGTATAAACGTATATGAACTTGCATAAAGACATTTGTGAAGGCGCAAATTAATGTGCACAGACCGTTTTGTAAAGGTGTACATTTGCCTTCGCTAATTTACCTTCCTACTCTCTTTAATGTTATAGTTCAAAATGCATTTAACCAACATTAACACGAACAATTTAATTCTGCATGGTTTTATATACATATCTGTGTCAGATATGTCTGTGTGCATATGTTCAGTCAGGCTTCAGGCCCCATCACAGCACAGAAACTGCACTTGTTAAAATCACTAATGACTTGCTTCTTGCATCAGACCAAGGCTGCATCTCACTGCTAGTTTTACTTGATCTTAGTGCTGCTTTCGACACTATAGATCATGACATACTAATAGATCGACTACAAAATTATGCAGGTATCCAAGGGCAGGGTTTAAAATGGTTTAGATCCTACCTGTCTGATCGCTACCACTTTGTTTATTTAAATGGGGAGTCATCTCAGTTATCACCAGTAAAGTATGGAGTGCCACAAGGATCTGTTCTAGGTCCTTTACTATTTTCAATATACTTGCTGCCCCTTGGTAATATTATTAGAAAACACGGGATTGGTTTCCATTGTTATGCTGATGATACTCAACTATATATGTCAACAAGACCAGATGACACTTCTGAATTATCGAAGTTAGCAGAGTGTGTTAAAAATGTAAAAGATTGGATGACCAACAATTTTCTGCTATTAAATTCAGATAAGACAGAGATATTACTTATTGGACCTAAAAACAATACACAGAATCTTTTGACTTACAATTTACAACTAGACGGATGTACTGTTACTTCCACTACAGTCAAAAGCCTGGGTGTTATATTAGACAGCAACTTGTCTTTTGAAAATCATATTTCTCATGTTAAAAAAAAACAGCATTCTTCCATCTTAGAAACATTGCCAAGCTGCGAAACATGTTACCTGTTTCTGATGCAGAAAAGCTAGTTCACGCATTCATGACCTCTAGACTGGACTATTGTAATGCATTACTAGGTGGTTGTCCTGCATCTTCAATAAACAAGCTACAGATAGTCCAAAATGTAGCTGCTAGAGTCCTTACCAGGTCAAGAAAATATGATCATATTACCCCAATTTTAAAGTCTCTGCACTGGCTACCTATTAGGTTCCGCATCAACTACAAAATAGCACTTCTTACCTATAAGGCACTTAATGGTTTAGCTCCTGCGTACCTAACTAGTATTCTACCACGCTACAATCCATCACGCTCCCTAAGGTCGCAAAACTCTGGACTGTTGGTAGTACCTAGGATAGCAAAGTCCACTAAAGGAGGTAGAGCTTTTTCACATTTGGCACCCAAACTCTGGAACAGCCTTCCTGATAACGTTCAGGGTTCAGACACACTCTCTCTGTTTAAATCTAGATTAGCCAAGCATTAAAATAATGCATCTCATAAACTTTTCCTGCAGCTATATCTGATCAAATGTTCATTATTAATCTTTTAGCTCTGGTTTAACAAACCTTCCTTTTCTTAGTTTGAACAGCAGCTACGCTAATTATGTTCCTATTTGTTCTCTGTTTTTGCCATGGGATTGACATCCCATGGTAACTAGGAATTCACAAGCTCCAGTGTGGATCCAGAACACTTAAGAAGAGATGATGCCAACCCCACAGAGGACTTCAGATGATGCCAACCCTGAAAACATACAGCACTACTAAATTCTGCTACTAATTTATAGTGTTCTTTGTCTGTTTGATTACGTCATTAATTGATCTTTACCACACATCTCTGCCATATGTACATCAAGCTACTACTACATATATTGTAAAAATGTCAATTTGGTGTAAAGCTGCTTTGCAACGATATGTATCGTGAAAAGCGCTATACAAATAAATTTGAATTGAATTGAATTGAATTGCATATGTGTAGCTCATGCAGTGACAGACCTTATAAAGGCTAACAACTTGCGCTTTGTTATTATTAAGATTGAGTGAATGTATGCTGTATAGTTCCTGTGGAAGAATGGCCTCGTGGTAAAGCCCAGGGACCTCTTACAGTCTTAATGCAGCTCTGTTTATAGGTAATATTTTCGCTGGCGAAACTTTTTATTTAGCCTACTGAACTGTTGTATAAAAATCACATTTGCACTCGTGCTGTCGAATCAAAAACAGCTCTCGTGTGATATCACTTATCATATATGACATAAATATAAAACAAAAACTTATACAGGGGATTTTTGCCACAATATATTTAATTTTAGAGGCATATACCTGCATTTAAGGACTACATCACACAGTGAGTTGCTGCCAGTCATGTTTGTCAACAGTCAAGTGTTTGAAATGTATGATGTACAGGTATTTAAATCACGTTATTTTTTCATAACTAATTAATTAGTTAACGCGTTACATTGAAAGCCTAAATATGAAGATACTTATTAAGCAAACGTTAAACATTTTAAAAGAGTTTCCATCGCTTTCAGAGAAAATATGACATTTAGTTACATTATTTAATTAAGCAAAAATGCCAGTCAATGGGATATTGTCAGCCCAGGGGTTCAGCCTATCTGTTGCTTTTGTTAAGATCAATGCAAAATCGTACCGAATTTTCACGCACCAAACACGCAGTGTTGTAAAAATTTAAATGGAAGATGGAAAAATAAGCTAACATGCGTTTTAAAAATCCAAATAATTCGGTTAATAAGCCATTTATAATTATTCAGGTATTTTAAGGCGTCCACAATAACACCGTGCACCACGCTGCAAATGTTGCATTGGCACGGCGTCTACATAGCGAAGCGCTCTTCAGAAGCCGAATTAAACCGATAAGACACAATGCAGCAGCCACAATTTCAAAACACCTTTTTTTTTTTTTTTAAATACAGCACTTTATCTTGCACAGTTTGTTTCCTCTTCTGTGCGCCAGATCAATAGTGCTGCCTCTTCATTTTCTAACATTAACACACACTACTGGCAATAGCAAACGTTATCAGAGTTGTTATAACAACGCATTGTCTGAACCCCGACATGAGGCCCTATATGCAATCACTTAGTCGGTAGGGCCGACACTGTTGACAAAGAATGATAAAACAGTATATATACTCAAGGCCAGATGAGGGCACTTGGAACACCTGAGAACAATCAAAGTCCGAACGTGGGTGGGTAGTGTTACCATAGAAATACATAATTCCGAGTCCGGGAACGTGAACGTCACCGAGTAGAAAGTCACGTGTTGTCATGTCGAAATTACAGTAATTACAACATGGCGTGGAGGCTGCTTGATTAATAGAAAAACTGAAATAATAATAATAATAATAATAATAATAATACACAAGGAACCACAAACATTTAATATAAGTCTAAAGGACGACAAAGGCGATCTGTAACACTCACGTGTCATCAATTTTTAGTGATAAAGTGATTTGTTTGACAAGACTAACCAGTTGTTGCTCTGCTCTAACCAGTTGTACACCCTTTTGCACAATTCTGACAATGACGACCAAGGTCCACAGACATCGCTGGATTCAAAGCTAGATGTGAGTAAATGTATGGTTTTTGTCTATTTTTTTTAATTCAGTAATTAGAAATTCTTAATCCGTTTTTCTTTAACCGTTGCTTATGATGTTGGGGGTTGTAATTAGATGAATAATCTGATATTTAAATGAACATAACACTTTAATTTAGTCTTGAAAATGGTGTGCCATAAGAATTCGTCTTTTGATTGTTAATGTATTTTTTTATGTATCTGAGTTTCATTATTAATATTATAATGTGTAATACAAAGGGAACATTAAAGCACTGTTATGAACAAAATAAATAAGATTATACATCACACTAGCATATTTTATAATATTTGCTGATGCGTTTTTACAAAGTGACTTGCAAATGCAGAAAACTGTTCAGTCAGAAGACTGAAAGATAGCAGAAGCTTTTTGTGATAAATTGCCCAAATAAGCCAGTGTATTTTGGTATCAAACAAAAACCAGTTCTGCTGTCTAAGAAACAACGTGACTTGCTCTTGAGTTCAACTCAGTTTCTGGTATTTTGTGCTTCCTTTCCTTTGTAACATTTATCAGTAACATTACATAAAGCTTAACAATTGACTGAAATGTAATTTAAACAAACTTAAATAATCATTGTATACACTATCATGTTTGTTAGTTATGATTTATTTTAGAAGTACATTATAAAGTGATACCATTTAAAGGCTTTTTGGCAGTATAGCACATTTTTTTTTTAATACATTATTGATTTTTTATTTTTCTTTAAACACATCTTCATGCCTTAACTCATTTCAGATATCAAAATGACTATTAATTCAGTAACTGCAAATGTTCGTTAGGTCGTCTTTTAATTTTGGGATGAATTAATCCACTTTATTTTAAACGTAAGAGCGACACAGCCATTTGTAAATTGAATATGCTGGACATCCAGTGTCATTCACTTCTAGTTGGTAACCTGTACGAAAACAGTTGGTTATGCTGCTTGATATTACAAATGTGTATTTATCATATCACCATAATCATAAAGACACTGGTTTGTAACCTGATCAGTTTTACTGTTTACTGCACTTTGATATTCTTCTAATTATTTACCGATAGCAACTAATAAAACAAAAGTCTCAAACATTCACAGAAAATAGCTTACTTCCTCATTGCGAAATAAGATGTACAGTTGAACTTAACCCTCTTTTTAATCCTTTTAATCCTATTTATTTTTGCTCTTCATTGTCATTTGTTGCTTAGGTTTCTGCAGGTAATCTCATGCAAAATCAGAGTTGATGCTCCTCAGTACTCAAAATGGGATATTGGAAATACTTGAAGATTGTTTTCCTCGTTCTGTTGAGTGCCGTCATCTTTACTGTGACCATACGAAAGGTTCCTTATGATCAAGTTAAACATTTGATGAACAATAGCTTGACGGAGCATCTCCTTCATGAGGAACCCTGTGCCTGTGCGAAACACTGTTTGGCTGCAAGTGACGACGAGTGGTTTTCTGAACGCTTCAGAGATCACGTTCATCCGCTGCTCTCTCTCAATAACAGCGTGCTGTCTGACAACATCTTTAAATGGTGGCAGGTATTAAGTTCAGTACAAACATTGGCTTAGTGTTAAAATCTGTTGCTCATTTAATACCTCAGCCTAAAATATGCAGTAAGGACTGTATGCCATTCAGAATTGAAATTGAGAATGCTTTCAAAATCTATTTAAGAGGAGCCACGCAATATGAAAAACAGGTTCATGTTGTTGTACTAAATTCCTTTGCCTGATGCCTTACTGTCTCTGTGGGTTGTTCCAAATCCATTTCTATTCACAATGAATAGAAGTTAATTCTTTAAATTCTTGACTGTCAAAGAATATTAGATGTCTTTTCAGTTATGAAATGTATTTGTGTAAGGGGTGTATGTGTGTGTGTGTGTGTGTGTGTGTGTACACTCTACACTGTAAAAAACAATTTGTTGAGTCAACTTAAAATAATTTGTAACCTGGCTGCCTTAAAATTTTAAGTTAAACTCAAAAAATGTTTATTCAAATTGAAATGTTAAATTATACTAAGTGACAACTTAGATATTTGAGTTGAATCAACTTAAAATTTTAAGGCAGCTGGGTTACTTACCCATCTGTTAAGTTTAGCAAACACAAATATCTAAGTTTTTACTTAGTACAACTTAACATTTCAAGTTGACTAAACTTATTTTAGTTGACTGAACTTAAAATTTTAAGGCAGCGGGGTAACAAATTATTTTAAGCTGACTCAACAAATTGGGTTTTTTATTTTTTACAGTGTACTATTTAGAAGTTTGGGACATTTGAGATGTTTGTTAGTTACTTTGCCTTGCTATTGTGAAATATTGCAATTCAAAAAAAAAAAAAAAAAAAAAAATACACTCTAAAAATGCTGGGTTAAAAACAACCCAACTTGGGTTATTTGGCAACCCAGTGCTAGGTAAAGATTGGACAGAACACATGCTGGGTTATTTTGACTCAGCTGGTTGGGTTAAATGTTTTTACCCAACGTGCTGGGTTGTTTTATTTAAGTCAACTGTTGTTTAAAAATGATTATATTGCTGGCTTAAAATGGGGTGGAAATTAATAACCACACACAGGGTTATAGAGGCAACCGCAATAATTGAAAGATGAACATTTATTATTAAGCAAGAACACCCATGGACAAAAATATAACACAAATTGAATTTAATTGTCTGAATACAGCATAGTTTACAATATTACACACTTTTAACCCCATTTAACAGTCATTTTAGATTTTAGAAATAAAAAAAAAAAGTAACATTTAAAAGTAGCATTTTAATTTAACTGTTTTCAACCGTTCTCTGTAATCACTTTTCACCAAAACACTCAAACAAAATTCTCATGCCGGTCTGTCGCCGGAATCTAAGCTGGTGATAGGCTGCTGTTCTCTGGGGGAACTACGAACGTCAGAGCGCCGCCTCGCATTTCACTTGTAGCTGAAAGATGCTGTGACTGACTCCATAACCCAGTGGTTTTCAATCCTGGTCCTGGGGACCCACTGCTCTGCACATTTTGTATGTCTCGCTTATCTGACACATAACCTGCTCATAAACAAACAGTTATGAGATTAGAGAATGTATTTTAACATCAAATTAATTTAAGTATTATAATGAATAAAATCAGTTTTTGTTATATGCAAGGCAAAAGGCGTTTCCATTATGTGAAAGGACTGCTGCTGACACAGCTGACTGACATTTCGTCCTTGTATGCTGCATTGTGTAAAATAATAAAATTTACAGCATAGTAAAGAATTTATAACCGAAATAAAATGTATATAAACCCTTATTTTGCTGAAGAAGTGCACCAAATCGGCAGCGCTTAGAACCGCTCTCTCCTGTTGAGGAGGAAATAAATAACCCAGCAGCTTAGTTACAGAAAAACTACCCAGCACCTGACCAAGAAATATTAAAAATAACCCAACAAAATGACAAGTTCAAGTTGAAAATCTTTACTCGTATACATTGTGTAATTCGCTGAGAACAAAATGATGTGACGGTGCACAGTAAAATCCCCAAAGTAATATTAACTCTGAAGCAAAGTTAAAGTTAATGAGATAATTAAGTGATTGATTAAATGATGATTGTGCATTAGTGATGAACACCTGCTGTTAACAAGCAGTGTAACTGAAGAAACACAAAGAGGTTTAGTTTGTTTCTTGACCCTTTTAGTAACTTAAAATAATTTTGCTTCTAACCAATTGTAATATTGTTTTACAGCAAACATTTGTGCATTGTTAAATCAAATATTTGTTTTAGCAGATTGTTTTACACTTCTGCTTATAGCTCATTTGTGTGATCATCATAAAGTGATATTTCTCTTTAGTTTATTAGCTGACATATTACTGAAAAAAGGTATTAAACAAACATCACCAAAATGTTTTACTGTTGAAAATAAAGAGCTGCATCAGCTCAGGTTTTTAGACATGAACACTTATCATATGATCCTCAACAGTAGTGATAATAATTATTCATACTGTAGTGGATGATGGGAGTTTTTACTATGTTGTTACCCAGCATGCATTGCAGCATGAAGCATTTTGTTGATTGTCATCATTGTTGAGATTCATATGCTGGTACTTGATGTCTGTGTCTCTCTAAACAATACAGATTTTTTTTTTTTTTAATGCATTACATGCATTTAGATTAATTCATAACTATTAAAGCAAAGCTTTTTTAGCTGCTGTAGTTTCACAAGGTTGGTTATGCAAAATCTATTGCATAAATTGGAAAAAAGCTACTTTAGATGAATTTAAACCATGATAAATATCTCATCACATAAAAGCAGCTAGCATGTACTTAATGTAAAACATTGACCGCTCTGCTTTACAACACGGCATGCTTGGTTAAAGAGAGAGATCTAACCCAGGAAGTCAAGGGACAAGAGCCCAACTAAAGCAAACACAGATCTCCATGATGGTGGCATCATTTTAACCACTAAAATATCAACATTTGATCCTCTAATTCTCAATAAGAGCTTCTGTAGATGTGTGACAGAAATAAAGTCAGACTGGTTAATAATGAGTGAAGCTGGTGATGCTGTTTGTGGAGTTGTTTAATCATCATCTGCTGAGATCTTGAGAGATTTAATTATTTTATTTCAGTTGATTTAATCTGTGGCTTAAATCAGCTGTAGTTCTTGTGTTTCTCTTTTCTTCAGCGATTCTGCTTGTTAACAGCAAGTGTTCATCACTAATGCTCAGTCACCTTTTAACTGATCACTTAATTAACTAATTAACTTGATTTCTGCTTCAGTGTTAATTTAACTCTATTTAGAGAGGGACCAAATGTTCTCTGAACAGAGTTGATTTTACTCTGGGGATTTTACTGTGTGGTCGATGAAAACCAAAATCATCAACCCAGTGAGGGCTGGATTCAAAGTCACAGCAAAAGTCAAAGTGAAAAGAAATTACAGGCTAATCCAATGTGCATTATTTAATCAAAGCAACTCATAATGTAAGTCAGTACACTCTAAACAAAAACGGTGTGGAATACCACTAAAAGTGGTTCAATGGCTTGTAATCATCGGGGAATCACTTGAAGTGCTACACAGCACCTATCTTTAAAGATGCTATACAGAATCTTCATCAAATGATGCTATGCAGAACCATAAGAGGAATCACACTCTCCTCCTTAGATTTTATATGTTACTCCACTCTTATATGTTTCCTATGAATGGGAATTGACTAAAATGGGAAAAGCTGTTTTGAATCACTTTTATGCTTTTCTGAGGTCAAAAAGTCTTGTGTGGGGGCCCTGTAATATTTCCTTATAGGGGGTTCTTGGAGGCAAAAAGGTTGAGAACCATGTTATGTTCAGGAAATACACTGTATTTTAATGTTGTTTTTTTTAATCCTTTCCCCAACTAAATTAAAAGACTAAGAGAGAGAGTTTGAGAACAAGAACTGTACAGGGGCTTAAAGGGTTCTTTGTATGGAAATAGTGCTATATAGCACCTTAACCAACTCGAAGAACTGCTGAAGAACCATACTGAGCTTAACAGGTTCTTCATACTGTAGCAGTGCTATAAAGCACATCAACCAACCCAAAGTACCCCTGAAGAACCGCCGAAGAACCATACTGGGCTTAACAGGTTCCTTATATGGTAGCGGTGTTGGTGTTATACTGTGATGATTAAGTGTTCCCTTCATTTTTTTAAACACAGTGCTCGAGAAAAATCTCTTATTATGATCAGTGTTGAAAACAGTTATGCTGATTAATACTGTTGTGGAAACAATGATTTTTTCTTTTAAATCAAGATTCTTTGATGAATACAAATCATCATTTGATTATGATTTTTTTTTTAAACCATCCACAGACTCTACAATCTACTAAGAGCAAAGCTAATTACTCTCAAGTGATTCAGAAGCTGTTTTCTGTCATTCCTGGCAAGGAGCGTTACAGAGACGTTGGCCCGTCTCGCTGCCGAACCTGTGCTGTGGTGGGGAACTCTGGGAACCTTGTAGGATCCTTCTATGGTCCTCTTATAGACGACCACGATTTTGTAATGAGGTAAACTTTTATTTTAAAAGTAATCAAGAAGGTAATTATGATGAAGACTGAAATGTTACAATTCTGCTTTCCTCAGGATGAATAAGGCACCAGTTGAAGGCTATGAGAAAGACGTGGGACACAAGACGACCCACCGTTTCTTCTACCCAGAAAGTGCTGTCCATCTAGACAACAATACGCACCTGGTGGTGTTGCCCTTCAAACTACTGGATATCCAGTGGATCACCAGTGCTCTAAGTGATGGATCTGTCACACGGTGAGAGAATGGTTAAATATCATGGAAAAGTCACATTTCACCACAAAATGAACAGAGAAGAGAAATGGTTTTATTTTTCATATGAGACTCTGGTCCACAAAACCAGTCATAAGTAGAACGGATATATTTGTAGCAATAGCCAGCAATACATTGTATGGGTCAAAATTATCTATTTTTCTTTTATGCCAAGTAAAGATCATGTTCAATGAAGATATTTTGTAAATTTCTTGCTGTAAATAACTCAAAACCTAATTTTTGATATGTAATATGCATTGCTAAGAACTTAATTTGGACAACTTTAAAGGCGATTTTCTCAATATTTATTATTATTATTATTTTTTTTATTGCACCCTCAGATTCCAGACTTTTAAAAAGTTGTATCTGTCCCAAATATTGTCCTATCCCAACAAACCATACATCAGTGGAAAGCTTATTTATTCAACTTTCAGATTAATGCATCTCAAAAACACTGACCCTTATGACTGGTTTTGTGGTCCAGAGTCACATTATATTTATATTGTATATTTGGTAGCACTTCACAATAAGGTTCATTAGTAAACATTAGTTAACTACTATAGTTAGCACAAACTAACACTGAACAATACTTATACAGCATTTATTAATGTTAATTTCAACATTTACTAATGCATTATTATAATCAAAAGGTGTGGTTGTTAACATTAATTAATGCACTATAAATTAACATGAACAAAGATGAATAAATACTGTAATAAATGTATTGCTTATTGTTCATTCATGCTAGTTAATACATTAACTAACATTAACTAATGGAACCTTATTGTAAAGTGTTACCATATATTAAATATATACTGATATAATAAATATATAAATGTATTTATTTTGCCTAAAGAAAATCAGCCTGTTTTTACAACTATTATGTTTTTGCATTTATCTTTTATCATAGTTTAACATGTTTTCTACTAAATTCTTTACATAATTCATATCTTTATGGCTGCAAAAATTAATTGCTATACAACCATATTGTGTAAATAATTTAGTTCAAATAATAAATCAATATTTTGCATTACAAAAATGAGAAAATGTGCTTGATCATTTTCTAAAAGTAAAATATAAGTTTGTATGTCTTTATTTGGATTTTGAGTGGAAATATGACTGGAGCATTGGTTTTGTGAGTTCTTATGCTCGTATTTTGTTGTCAGATATTTCTTGAATTTTGACCTTTTTTCTCTTATTGTATTACAGAACACGGTTTAAGGTTATAGACAAGCTACAAGCCAACAAGGACATGGTAAGACCAGTGTCTTAAGATTTTGTGTTTCAACAATAGACCTTGCTACAAAAAGAGTTAAAGACATTTGATCTGACAAAACTGAACTAAGAAAGAAAGTACGCTTTGTCTCTACAAGCTGCACCAAGGAGATGTAACAGCTATGGAGACTAATGTTATGATGCCCAGACTCAGAGATAACTGTACATTACATGTCATGTGAACCTGTTGGCATCACCACTGTACTTGACACTGCAAACACTCATGCGATTTTTTTTTATTGCATCATAACATTTCTGTGTTTAAAATTTGTCAGAAAACTTATGCTTATACTCAGGACCCAGATTTTCACAGCCTCTTAGATCCAATAGTAGTTTCTGAAGTGGCTTATAATTGTCTTTCTATTCATCCAGGCGATGGTTATGCACCCTGCTTTCATCTATTATGTGCGCTCTACGTGGCTGCACCTTAGGCGATCTTATCCATCCACGGGTTTCCTTGTTCTAATGTTTGCGCTGCACATCTGTGATGAGGTACAGTAAAGCTTTTAACAGTAACTGATTGTGTGGCTTCACTGTCTGGGGTTTGTTTTGTGCATAAATCTAAACTACTTTTGCTGATGTGTTTAACTGTACTTAGGTCAGTGTGTTTGGCTTCGGAGCAAACAGTAAAGGCGCTTGGCACCACTATTTTGAAAAAATGCCCAAGAAATTCAGAAGCACTGGTCAACACCCTGGAGGACTTGAACACCAGATCATCTTAGAACTTCAGAAAAGGAATTTGATCGATCTATACACAGGGTGGTGAGAAGGACAATGGGTTTGAATAATGGGATTATTTAGTTGTCATACTTTTTAACGATACACTCTGTACCGTTCCAATTTGTTGGCTTTGTATTGATCACAAGTGACAGACTTTTACATTATTACAAAACAAATTCTATTTTGGATAAATGCTGTTGTATTTTTTGCATTTGTGTGTGCAAGCAATATAATGTTTACATTAAACAACATTTTTAAATGTTTAAAGCCGTCCACAATGTGACATACTCAAGGCAATGTGTTTAATGCACATCACTTTTTCCCCAGTATGTATTTGGTGTATTACTTGCACACGATCATTCTGAGAACTGCACTATTAAACCAGGTTTTCAGACATTCTTCATTTCTGTTCAGTTCTTAAACAGGATCTGCAACCCTAATCACTTCACAAGATACATTATTGTGAAATCTGCATGATGACAAATGCAAGTTTTTTTCACATTTTGTTATATTGCTGCCTTATGTTAAACTGCTGTAAATTACTTTTTTTCCCACATCAATCTACACTCTGTACACCAGGGGTGCCCAACCCTGTTCCTGGAGATCTGCCTTCCTGCAGAGTTCAGCTTCAACCCTGATCAAAGACACCTGAACAAACTAATTAGGATCTGAGGGAGCAGTTGATAATTACAGACAGGTGTGTTTGATCAGGGTTGGAGCTAAACTCTGCAGGAAGGTCGATCTCCAGGAACAGGGTTGGGCACCCCTGCCGCACACCATAATGGCAAAGCAAAAAACAGGTTTTTAACATCTATGCAAATTTATTAACAATAAAAAATGTCAATTATTCTATTGCATAAGTATTCATACCTTTATCTGGGACAGTTGAAATTCAGCTCAGGAACATTCGAATTGCTTGTAGATGTAAATTCAATTGAATGGGTATGATTTGGAAAGGCACACACGCATATCAGAGGGAGAACCAAGCCCTGAGGTCAAAAAACCTCAGAAACAGGATTGCATCAAGCCACATATATGGGGAAGAGTTCAGAAAAAATTCTGCTGTATTGAAGGTTCACAGAAGCATGTAGTCTCCATTACCCTTAATGGAAGAAGTCTGAATCAACCAGGACTCTTTCTAGAGCTGGCCTCCTGCCAAAACTGAGCAATTGTTGAATAAAGGCTTTGGTTATACTGGTGACCAAGAACCTAATGGTCACTCTAGTTGAGCTCCATGATCATGTGGAGACAGGAGAAACTTACAGACATCACTGCAACACTTTATGGCATTGTGGCAAGACTCAATCTTCTCCTCAGAAAAGACGCATTAAAACACACTTGGAATTTGCAATAAAGCATCAAATAAACTCTCAGATTGTGAGAAATAAGCTTCTCCGGTCTGATGAACCTCAGTTCCAAGCATCATGTTTGAAGGAAACCAGGCATTGCTCATCACCTGCAAAGTACCAAAACGTGCTGGTTTTTCACTTGCACCCAGTCCAGAGCTTTCAGAACCTCAGACTGGGCAGATATTTTCACCTTCCAACAGAACAGTGACCCTAAGCACACAGCAAGAGTAGCTTATAGACAACTCTGTGAATGTCCTTGAGTGGCTCAGCCACAGCCTGGGCTTGAACCCAATCAAACATTTCTGGAGAAACCTGAAAATGTTTGCCAGCCCCCATCCAACCTGACAGAGCTTGAAAGGTTAAGAGGTGAGGTGAAGAATGGCAGATAATTGCCAAATGCTGATATGCAAAGCTTGTTGCATCATACCCAAAAAGACTTGAGGCTGTAAAGGTGCTTTAACTAAGTACTGAATTTAGGGGTATGAATACCTATGCAATTTACTTATTTCAGTTTATTATTTTTAATACATTCACAAAGTTATGACAATTCTGTTATTGCCTTGTCATTATGGTGTATGAAGTGTAGATCTATTTTGAAAAAAAAAAAAAAATAATAATAATAATAATAATAATAATAATAATTTAAAGCAGTTTAGAATGGCAGCAACATAACATAACGTATGAATACTTTTGCAAGGCACTGTATAAAGATGTTTTGCACATCAGTCATCTTGATATTTATAATTCATTGTTCGATTGTCACTGAACAGTGAAAATTGCAGTTGTTGTTACTCCAAACCTATATTTTTCTTCACTGACATGATGGGGAGTAACTGTCATTTTGCATTTTGACTGAACTATTACTTAAAGAAGCTACTTCTACCTGACGTGTGTGTGTGTGTGTGTGTGTGTGTGTTGCCAGGAGAACACAGAGATGAGAAAGTGTTTGATCTAAATGCAGAGTTTACCAAAATTTGTCTACAAATATGCTGGCCCTGATAAACATGTTTTACTGCTAGCTCCGTTTCTCCAAATCAGTTTTTGAGAATTAATAAATTAATGAATGACTTGCTCTACCAGTTGCTTTGGCCATCGTCAAAAAACACCCACTTGCTCCATCTGCTGATGAGCCGAATAACAGCAGATGGAGATGTACAGTGCTTTTTATTTTTTATTTATTTATTTTTTCCTGGATGTGCAATGTTTGAACCACTGAAATTCTAACGCGAAATAAAATGAAAATAAAATGTCTGTTTTTTTTTTTTTTTTATTAACCTTTTCTCTTAAAATTGTATTAAAATAACAGGACGAGAAAATCTGCTGACGACAGCTGTTAGTGCTGTAACACTGATCTAAGATCTTTTTCTTTTTTTTTTAGTGGTGTTAAGAAGTAAGATTTTGAATATTACAACACTGATAAAAAATGGCGTATTGAAAATATATATTAGTGATTTTTATGTTAAGCCGTCACCCCGCCTCCTCTGGCAACGAGGAATACTATTGGCCAAAAGAAACCCGGAAGTAAAGCGCCGTGTTTTTAAAGCTGGTTGTGCACGTGTTGGAATTATGGTCCGATTCAAGTCGAGGTAATGATGGAAAACAGTTACTTTGCACTTTTTCTTTAACTTCTGAACAGTTCTGACGTTCTTTCGTTATTCTGTGACTTGTAAGGTATTTGCTTTGCGAGTTTTGTCTCCCTGAGCGGAGCAGACTTCAGCTGCTGGAGGAAAGAACCGTCTACAACACACTCAGAAAAGCCGTGAACCAAGCCCACGGCGACTATGGAGCAGCGCTCTGTAACATAGGGTTGTCAGGTAAATCCTAGGCTTGTTATCATGTTGTGCTCATTTAGATCTCAACGAGGTAAGAAATACGAGGTAAAACAGGTGCTCGCTGTACGTTACCGTTATTTTGATGCGCAATTAACTACGTAGAATAAGATTATGTTTGTTTAGGTCAGTTTAATGTCTCATTACAGAACGGTAAAATCTTGTCAACTCTCCTGTAGTGAAATACATGAACGTTCACACTGGAGTGGTCCTGATACGCTGCAAGAAAAACTACTATCGACTCATCTGGTCTGCCCTTTCTTTCATTACCGCCTTCGAGAATAGAGGCCAGAGGGTGCAGTGCTTCCTTAGCTGCTTACATGTTGGAGGTAAGAGAGGTTATTTCTAGTTTAGACCCACCTGACACCAATTTTTGTTTTTATTTTTATTTATTTATTTTTAAAAACATGTGCTCCCACAACCATCTATGCCTCATCCTGATCTCTTCCACAGGAACGATTAGATCATGTCAGAAGTTTCTTGTTAAATATAACAAAAAACAGCTCCATAGATTGCTGCTAGACTGCAAGACAGATGGTAAGTTCTTTTTGTTACATTACAGTCTATCCTTAATTATATAAGGAAACCCTTAAAAACCATGCATTGATGTTTATTTTTCTTTTCTTCTGAAAAAAAAATAAATAAAAAAATCCTGATGATGGCTTTTTTTTTGTTGTTGTTGTTCTCAACAAAAAAATAGTTGTGTGGTTTATTTTTTATATATTTTTTTTTTTTTTTAACTCTGCCTATTAAGTCACTGGAAAAAAATAAAGCAGTAACTGACGTCAAAACACAAGTGTGTAATTGGCAGCAATTATCTGACATGACATAAAAATAACAAACATGCCATTTAAAATTAAAATGTGAATAAGCTGTATCAACTAAGATTCAGAACTCTGAAAATGGAATGAAAAATTACTGTTTTTGCTCAGATCAAAACATTCAGATATATATATTCAAATATACAATCAATTGATCATTTTATTTGTTTATTTATATGTTATATTATTCATCATTTTAATTTTAGTTAATTGACGAAAACAATTTTATGTTGACATCACAAGAAAAGAAACTTAATACGAGAAAATTAAGTTGTGATCACGAAATAACAACTTATGTCAAGAATGCAAGAAAATTAAGGTCAAGAAAGATCACAGATCTCGAGATCATGAACACAACTATTTTATGTCAAGATAACAACAAACTTTGAGATCAGAAGAAAAACTATTTTGTTATGTCTAGTTCACAAGACAGCTTTGTTGTGTTGAGATCACAAGAAAACAAAAATTTGAGTCAAGATTACAAGAAAGCTTGTTATGTAGAGATTAAAAGAGATCACAAAGAAAACAATAAATTGAAAAATATAGGATGCATGGCCTTTAAGGGCTTCCATAATTTTAATCACAAGACCAAGATATTTATTTATTTTGGAAATAGAGTGTCCCAAGGTGGCAAACCATGCATATCTGGAAATTCAATACCATAAACCTGTATGACTTTTTTCTTCTGCTGAATCTTCTGTTGTGTTCAGCAGAAGAAAGAAATTCATACAGGTTTATGATAATTTGAGAGTGAGTAAATAATGGCAGAATGTTCATTTTTGGGTGAACTATTCTTTTAATTGCCAAGTTTGAGAACCACTGATGTAGAAGATTCACATACTGTATACACAATCTCTTTCTCTTCCCATCCACAACACAGCTGAGAAACAAGAGATTAGGAGATCGATCCTGAGCTGTTCCCTAGGCACAGTCAGAGGGGAGGAAGCAGACGAAGATGGAAGTGATGATGATGATGGAGATGAAGAGACTTAAAACTCCTCCTAAAAAACTTAAATGTTAGATGTGTAGTTCTTGAAGGCATCATGTAACCATGCAGTGAACAGGAAGATGATATTTTTATGATAGTAAAGGGTTTATGTGGAGCCCTAACATTTTTTTCTTTTGATAACACAAGAAACATTTATGTGTTTGTTTTCTGGAGAATTTTGTGATTTGTAAATGGAGTATATCATTTACATTACTGGTATTACTGCTATTATGAACTCTGGCCATGTGCTATGTAAGTCATGTGTATATATATTTTTTTCTGTATTGATTAAAATAGACTACCAGTCAAAGGTTTTTGAACGGTAAGATTTTTTTGTTGTTGTTGTTTTGTTGTTATTTAAGGTCTTCTCTTCTGCTCGCCAAGCCTGCATTTATTTGATCCAAAATACAGCATAAGCAGTAACGTTGTGAAATGTTTTTTTTAAAATAACTTAAGTAAAATAACTGCTTTCTATTTTGAATATATTTTAAATGTAATTCCTAAGATCAAAGCTAAATTTTCAGCATCATTACTCCAGTCTTCAGTCACATGATCCTTCAGAAATCACTCTAATATGCTGATTTGATTTGTTTTGAAACATTTATTATTATTATTATTATTATTATTATTATTATTATTATCAGTATTTAAAACGGTTGAGTAGTTTTTTTTTTTTTTCAGGATTCCTTGATGAATTAAAAGATCCAAAGATTAGCATTTATCTGAAATAAAAAGCTTTTGTAACATTATACACTATTCCAGTCAGTATTGGAGTCAGTATTACTTATTTATTTTTTGTTTTTGGGAAAGAAATTTTAGAAATTAATACTTTTATTTAGCAAGAATGCTTGAAATTGATCAAAAGTTGATGATAAAGATATTTATAATGTTACAAAAGATTTCTATTTCAGATAAATGCTGTTCTTCTGAACATTCTATTCATTAAAGATCTTTCAACATAATAATAATAATAATAATAATAATAAATGTTTTTTGAGCAGCAAATCAGAATATTAGAATCATTTCTGAAGGATCATGTGACTGGAGGATCACTGATGCTAAAAATTCAGCTTTAAAATCACAGGAATAAATTATATTTTAAAATATATTAAAATAGAAAACAGTTATTTTAAATAGAAACAATATTTCGACATTTTACTGTTTTTGCTGTACTTTGTATCAAATAAATTCAAGCTTGATGAGCAGAAGAGCCTTCTTCAAAAAGTTCAAAAACTTTTGACTGGTAGTGTATCTACTTCTGTTTGTTATAAAATATGTGTAAACGTCTGTTTCAAATAAACCAAATATTAACACGATAAATGCTTTGATAGTAAAAACGGGACTATCCGTCTATTAAAAAGTATCTGAGTGCGAAATTTCACACGCATTACACCACATTTTGCGGTCAAATGCACCAATCAGAATGGCTGAATCCGCGCATGCGCACTTAGTAAACCCAGCAAGGCTTATAACCCTCATCCGGGTGTTTACGGTTCCCGATTGGCGACCCGTCGCCATATGTCTGACATTATTTAGCTGAACTAAAATTTGGGTTAAAACCCATTTATTCATCCGTTTTCCTCTTTTGGAGAGCGGCTAACGCCTTGTGGGGCGCAACACTTCCCACGCCAAGGAAAAACGGCGCTTTTCAAGGGGCGAGGCCCCGCTTTTTGGGCTCTTGTTTTTTTGTGTTAGCACACAGCTTTTTTACTGAGACATTTGGATTGTGTCTCTCTGTTTTTCTCTCGGTTTGTTTGTGGTCAAGATGTCGCCGTAATGGGGTCTCCGCGTTTGACAGAAATGAATAAGGGCCTTTGTCGCCTGACCTGCATTCGCAACAACCCGTTGTTCTCCCCGTTTACCCCGTTTAATGCTAAAGAGCTCGGAGGCTCTCGCCCCGGAGTTCGGCCTCAATATGGAGAAAAACCCAAACGCCAACAACAGCAGCAGCACGAAGATCCCGCCCCGTTCGAGCTCTACAGGCCCGACTCCTACAGACTCTAAAGCCAAAACAGGTACAGAATCAGCGTCTAAAACACACAAACACACGCTTGTCATGGTCAATTTTAAGGGGAACGTGTATGTGTTTGGGGCTTACGGTGTGGTTTTGTTTATGTCTATGATGAGATGACGTAGCCACGGCCAGCGATTGGCCCGTTTCCTGAATAAACAATAGAGGAATTCAAATAATATCAGTAAAGACTGACATTAAACCGTGTCAGAAATGGTCTTTTGCTATAAGCCAATATTTTTTTTTTTTTTGAAATTGTATTTAAGGGATGTTTTTGCTTTTATAAGGGTATTTGTTGTTTGCATTTTAATCAGCTAAACAAATAAACCATATCCATAACTAATTGACCTGTAAAATAATATAAATATGTATATGAATTATAAATGAGTTTATTACATTACGTATAATGTATTATGTATAACTTTTGGAGATTCATTTCAGTTTGTTTTAGGAAAAGTTTTAATCTGTTTATTAATATATATATTTTTTATATATATTTAAGAGAAAGACACACACACACCCGCTGTGTTATCAGAAAATACATTTATATCATCAGGTGGATATATTCGCTGACACAGATGAACACCAGAATAATAGACACAAACACATGGGCTGAAAAGCTGTAAATTCTTGGAAAAAGGTGGAACTGGTTTCACTGACATTAAATCATGTAATGAGTGTTATTAAATGTAATTTAATACCAGGTTCACAAATTAAAAAGTAGCTGGAATCACATGAAATGTGCATATTTCTGAACGTTAAAATGTGCAGGCAAAGCGAGTGCTTCAGTTTTTAATTGTTTGGAAAAGAGGTATTCATTAAACTTGTAACCTTTCATTGGTTTTTGCACGTTTTATGTTCCTTGTAAATAACATTCAAAAATACTCATACAATTTCACTTCAATTAAACCAGTTTCCTGTTTCCAACTTGATCATACTGGGTTTACAGACGTCAGCCCATGTGTTTATGTAACTTATTCTGGTGCTGGTGCGTATATCCGCCTCACTTTCTGATAACACACACATGGGTGTTGTCACTCTCTTATAAACATAAACCAATATCAAAACTGAATTCCACTAAACTAACCTAAAACAAAGTTCGCCTGAATTTCTCGATCTGCCCAAGGGGAAACTTATATTTGGGTTTATTTTCCCCTCCTCCTAGTAGCAGATCAGATGCGTGAGGATCATGGTCAGGATCTATTCTTGTCAGCAGCCTGCCATGTGACCAGAAGAAAAGCTTCAGTGCTGTATTGCCCTCTAGCTTGTAGAAGGACCCCAGAAAGCCTCCAGCATATCAGAATCAAATCACTGTAGATAACAACTAAAACAGTGTCATCCATGTTTTAGTTTTGATTGTGTTTTGATGTGGGCTTGTGAACCGTATGGGACGACGGTCTCTGCTGCCGGATGATAAGCTGTGTGTTTACACCCCTCTGTTCTTATCATGCCGTCCTCTCTGAAACACTTTAAGTGCAGCGCATGACTGGATTGATTAGCTGTGTGTATGTTGTCATAAATAATGAAAAATAAGCAGGGGTTTCATTCCCCAAAAGTTGTCAGTATTGCGATCAAGTTGCAGGGGCAACCTCTTGTCAAATAAAATGTTATTCTTAGAGTAATATATTGATGTATTTTGACCTTTTCCACCTTTTTCCCTTCTTTTCTTTTAGATGGTAAGAATAATGGGGGCTCAAAGCGCTATAGCCGCAAGCGTGAGCCCACTTTTGCCAAGGCTGAGAGCTTTCCGGGCCCACGCCGCTCCCAGCCACACAAAAGCAAGAATTTTGACAAGAGACCCCCTCAGAGAGGTGGTGGAGGGGGCCGACAGTATGGACTCGCTGGTGGTGGGAGACGAGAAGAGGTGGGTCTAAATAGGCATTTGGGTTGAGATTAATTTGTACTTCTATCAAGGGCTGTTTTTATGCTTCCTTATTGCATGTTCATGTGAAGATTGCAGTGAACATGCTGGTTAATTAACTACTAGCAAATAGCCTGTCATGCAAAATAAACAAACAGACCCGTGCTTGCATGGTTTAAGCGGGATTAACTATTGGATTCTTGTCATTAGGTAGCAGAGAACCGCCGGGCAGAGTTTAGCCCGGCTCAATTTGCTGGACCCAAAAAGATAAGTCTGAACCACCTGCTCAACTTTACGTTTGAGCCACGAGGAGGCCATTTTGGCTCCGGAGGTGATGGCCACTCCTGCTGGGGTCGCCGCAACAAGTGGGGTCACAAACACAAGCCCTTCAACAAGGAGCTTTTTCTGCAGGCTAAGTGAGTACAGCAGAAATTGACATTAAATCACATTCAAGCTGATAAAATGAGAAAAATGCTAAGCTGATGGGTGTTTCTTTCGTTTGCTCACCAGTTGCCAGTTTGTGGTAATTGATGATCAGGACTATCAAGCCCACTTCACTGATCCGGACACTTTGGTGGACTGGGACTGTGTGCAGCAAGTGGTCAGTTCAGACTTCACACTTTTTTTGTATATCCCGTCAATCTTAACGTGTTCCTCATGGCATTTTCTTCTTGTTCCACACAGCGCATCTACAGTCATGAGGTGCCGTCTTGTCCGATCTGCCTGTATCCCCCTGTGGCGGCCCACATCACGCGCTGTGGCCACATCTATTGTTGGCCATGCATGCTGCACTACCTCTCTCTGAGCGAGAAGAGTTGGTCCAAGTGCCCCATTTGCTATGAGGCCGTGCACAGCGCTGATCTCAAGAGGTTTGTACCGAAAACACCTGTTTATAACACTTGTTTTGTTTAAAAATGTAAGGCATATTTTACCCAGAAATGAAAATTGTCATTAATTACACGACCCTCATGTCGTTTCAAACCTATAAGAACACAAATGAAGATATTTATGATGAAATCCGAGCTTTCTGACCCTACATAGACAGCAACGCAGCTGACACGTTCAAGGCCCTGAAAGGTTGTAAAGACGTCGTTAAAATAGTCCATGTGACATCAGTGTTTTAACCTTAATTTTATAAAGCTATGAAATCCTTTGATCGCAAAAAGAAAACAAAAATAATGACTTTATTCAACAATTTTCATTTTTGAGTAAATTATACCTTTAATGCAAACTTCATGATGTAGAAATCTGTTATTTTATTTAAATCAATATTTGTATGTATAATATATGTATAATATATGGGCAATTCTACAGAATTAGTCCAAAGTCGGAGTTAATTTTTCCAAAAAATGATGTATGCAAATTATATAATATCCAAGGAACACATTTCTAGTAATTGTGCAGTTATTGAGATTTTGCTTGCATCTACATTGTAAATGTATATTTTTGCTATTTTATTCAGATGTAAATCAATGTTACATTTTTAACAATATTTCAAGTGTATTTTTTGAGATTTGTTGTATTTTGAATCCAATTTTCTTTGTAAAAGTCAAAAAGTTGATCATACTGATTTCAAAGTTAAGGATTCATTAGTTTGAATATACACTGAACCAAAAACTGTGATAACATTTTGGTTGATAATTAAGTATGCTTTATTTGACACAACTTCCCATGTTTTCGTAGTGACTGCACATTTTCAGTAGTGACGGTATTGCTTTGGTAGTGACCACGTTTAAATTTGCACAACTGTACTGTAACTGTAAACAATGTAGTGACACATGTATGGAATAACATCCGAAAAAACTTAAGATATCACTACCGAGACTCCACTAAATGTTTCAGTAGTGACAGTTTTAGATATTTTTGAACCTAGCTCAAAGATGCCAATCAGCACATGGTTAGCTAGCACAGTTCTGAACAGTTGTACATGTATAAAAACTAAATGTTATGGAATAACTCCCAAAAAGGTGTGCTTAATTGCAGGAAAAAGGTGTTCGGTAGTGACGTTCCTTAAAGTTACATACAGATTTTTCAGACTTTTGAACACATTTACCTCAAAATGATCTGACCTATTTTCACAACTTGTAGCTATGAGAGAGAGAGGGACACAGGAATGTTTCCATAAATGTGGGGGTGTAGTTAAAATCAGTCTCAGCCAGTGGACTAAAACGTACCGTTTTGGAAGTGACATGAAAAATGCAGAACACATTATTTATTTATTTATTTTTTTTTTTTACATAAAGTTCCCTAATTTACAAAAAATTATATAAAATAAAAATGGTTTTAAACTTTACTTTTTAAAAGAATCAAAAACTGAATTTTAAAAACAACAATGGAAACAAAATACAAAAATTATTTCAGTATCATTTTCATAAGTTCAGGACAGCCACCTCGCAATTGAAAGTACCCAATAAATGATGATTTTTAAATGTATTAAGTTTACTAATATTGTAATATTATTGTGGGTTTCAATAGATAATAGAGGGATCTTAGTAAACATCTTAGTCTTAGCCACATCGTTACGTCATAAAGCGGCACATTAAACAACCTGTCATTTTGGGAGACTGGTTTAAATTTAAGTTGTTTTTAAACCAAGGAGAAAGTTTTGGGTTCTCAAACCTACAGGATGTTTTTATGGCACAATGACTTGTATGTCAAAAGATCTAGCTCATTTTGGTTTCTCAGTTCATGACCTCTTTAAGGCTTTTCTGGCAGTTTTTTACATGGTAAATCTGTAAGTAGTAGAAATGAAGACTAAACATCAAGATTTGAATACTTAAATGCTTTTTAAATGCGTTTTTTGGTTGTGGGACCACAGTTTGGACCAGTTCTGTAGAATGGCCCATGTAGAAGTGCGTTAATTTAGTCAAGGCATTGCAGTTTATTCACTGATGTCTTATTGAAGCTGTTGTTGTCTTGTCAAATTTCAGTGTGGTTGCAATGGAGACACGTCAGTATGTGTCCGGTAACGTCATCACTATGCGTCTGATGCGGAGAGAGAAAGGATCGCTGGTGGCTCTTCCCAGCTGTCAGTGGGTGAAGGTGGAAGAGCCCATTCAATTTGGAGGTAAGACATTCTGCTGTTTGCATGAGACTTTTGCGTTGTTCAGTTGAGTATGTATTATTTGATACTTTCCTCTGTTTACCTCAGATGTGCATCTGCGTGCATACTCTAAGCTGCTGCTGGCATCTCAGGAGCAGGTTTTGGGTTTGCTGGCTGAGGAGAGGGCAGCTCTCCAAACCCAGCTCAGCCAAGAGAAAGACGATCCGCAGGCCTGTTTCATACAGAGCGCCTTACTGCTGCTGCAGGTACACATGCCTTCACATTGGCATTTAAGGTTGGGTTGGACAAGCTGCTTTGAATCTTTTGAGTTACAAATCACTCAAACCTAAAACTAGCTAAACAAGTCAAGCTTCTGTTTTAAAGCAGTAGTTTGTACAGGTTGATTGAATAGCTGATGTTGATAAGAATGCAAAAACTTTTCACTGAATTGTGTAACTCATTTTATGTAACTTATTTAATTTATTACAGAAAAACAGTGAGAATTTGGGTTGATCTTACCAAGCTTCATTTACATGCAACAATCTTTCATAAACTTTTATAAAACTAAAAACATATAATAATTGTGATAATTTAAAAATAGCTGAAAAAATAACTGGAGAAGCTACATGACTTTCGATTGCATTGGATCAAAGTTTCTTTTGGATAAGTGTTTGCCAAGTGCACAAACACAAATTTAAAAAAAATAAATAAATAGTTGCTATAAGTTGTTTAAATTTCGATTAATTTTTGAATTTTGTAACTTAAGTTAATGTAACTTATTGTACATTTTATTTCTTACAAATAATGTTTTATAAGCATTTTCTGCTTTATAAAGCATTTTATACATCTGAAAATATATAATGTGATATCCAAAAAAAAAAAAAAGGCTATATGACATGGAAAAAGCATTGAGCTGTTTCACTATTGCAGTTTTTCTTGGTATTTACTCCCAAACACTGCACACAAACACATAACCCTCACATTATATCTCTGAATAAACAGGAGCGTGAGGAGCGTCTTTTGAAGGAAAGCTGTAAAGATGGTGGTTCTGTTGATGGGCCGGACATGAGGAAATTGTCTCTGTCTGATCACTCCTCTCCAGAGGTGACTGTGGTCAAGAGCCTCACAAACCCAAAGGTCAGTAGAGACTGTGCTCTTTTCTTTCAGTCATCTGACTCTGCATTTGTTTTTAGACTTAGGATAATTTAAAGCTTTTCTTTCCTTCACTTCTAATGCTTATTGTCCTTATATTGTGGATATGTTTTTAAAGTAGAGAGTTGCCATGAACCTCTTTTATCTTTCAGAATAAATGAAAGCATTTTAAATTTTTCTGTAAATGTATTTAAAATTCAATAAATCCCTAAAAATGTCTGGTAGCACAAGCTCTGATTCTATTGCATGATTTATCCTGTTTCACCACAGCCCATCCTGCAGTATGCCTCAGCGTTTGATGATGAGCTCCAGGAGGCTCACGTGGAGCTGGAGGACGAGATGGTCGCTCAGAGTGTTCCTGAGGTGGCCGAAGAGATACCTGAAGGAGCTGTGGAGGAGAAACCTATAGAAGAGACCCCTCAAAACAGTCAGGGCGCTCATCATGGCCCATATTATTACTTCTATCAAGGTGTGTATTGGTATATTTGAAGAGTTCAGATGCAAAACCAGCTAAAAGCCATCTCGGTCAAAAATGAGATAATGATACTGAGTGAATGCTTCTGACACGTAGTATATGTCCATCAAATACTTTTACTTCAAACTTGCTAAATTCCAGCCTCAGCCCGATCAGAAGTACCAGTACTTACACAGAAGCCTATACAAAGTAGCCAGAAAGAAATGTTAATTTTAAAGAAATGCATCAGATGGATTTAGAGGCTTTTGCATCCAAGCTCTTTATTTGTAATGATGCTTAAAGGGGTCATTGCTTTTTTTTGTGATCAAAAAACATCCTATTTTAGAAATGAGTTATTTTCTGTCCTTGTTTTGACCCCCCCCCCCCCATCACAACACTTTGTTGATTTCTGCATAGACCTGTGTTTACCTCTCTTTACACTACATGCATGATTTGGTTCTTCTGCGGAGGCGGTGTTTAGCCACATCGTTACGTCATAAAGTGGCACATTCCACAACCTGTCATTTTGGGAGACTGGTTTAAATTTAAGTTTTTTTTTAAACCAAGGAGAAAGTTTTTGGGTTCTCAAACCTACAGGATGTTTTTATAGCACAATGACTTGTATGTCAAAAGATCTAGCTCATTTTGGTTTTTCAGTTCATGACCTCTTTAAGGCTTTTCTGGCTGTTTTTTACACAGTAAATCTGTAAGCAGTAGAAATGAAGACTAAATATGACTGTTATTTCTCTTTTGTATCTGTAGCTGAGGATGGTCAGCAGATGTTCCTGCACCCAGTGAATGTGCGCTGTCTGCAGAGAGAGTACGGGAGCCTTGAGAACAGTCCTCAGTCCATCACCGCTACCGTAGTGGAGATTGATGGACAGACTGTCACCGAGGTATACACACATCTCTTATTCTCACACATTCATGTCACAGAGTAGCAGTAGCTGTTGTCAAAATGGAATACTAGTTTACTGTTTATTGAATACTTTATGAAAGATCAGTGTGGTATGATGCTATCATGCCTAGTGTCTGAAGCATGACTGATATAAATGTACTTTTAGCTGAGGTACATTTATATCACGCTCACAAGTTTTTAATTGATTCAGTAATGCCTACCATGAAACTAATTGTGACAAACTTCATTTGCAGGATATTCGCCGTAGGCATCGTTATCTCTCTCACCTGCCCCTCACCTGTGAGTTCAGCCTGTGTGAGCTCAACCTTCAGCCACCCGTTCTCTCCAAAGAGACCCTGGACAGCTTTGCAGGTACATGAACATATTCAGCTCCATCATGAAGACCTCATAGATGAACTATAGACAGTAGTTGAAGAGGTTGGCCACTAAAAGAGTGTAAGTCTCTTACACTCAAAGGCTGGATTTTTTTTTTTTTTTTTTTTTTTTTTTTTTATAATAAAAAATACAGTAAAATAGTGATATTGTGAAATATTATTACAATTAAGTAACTCTTTTAATATGTTTTAAACTCTAGTGTATTCCTGTGATGGCAAGGCTGCATTATCAGCATCTATTGTACAGTCTTCAGTGTCACATGATTCTTCAGAAATCATGCTAGTATGCTAATTTGCTGCTCAAGCAGCATTTCTAATCAATGTTGTAAACTGTGGAGCTGCTTAATATTTTTATGGAAACTGTGATACAGGATTCTTAGATAAATAGAAAGTTCAAAGCTATATATATATAAAAAATGCATATAAGCAAACAATATATCTTCTGATCAGTTTAATGCATTCTTGCTCAAGTATGTACAAATCAGATAAACTGATCGTGGTTTCATTAAATGACTGCTGGAAATTTGAGACAAAAAATTAGGGAAATGTATTGGTTCAGTCAGATTGGTACAGATTGTATTAGTACTCTATAATCTATAAATTATTAATTATAATCTATAATAATTATAAAATATTATTTATTTATTTCTCTTTCTGGCAGATGACTTGGAGAAACGCAAGCGCCTGAGGCAGAAGAAAGCGAGGGATGAAAAGAGAAGGGAGAAAAGAATTGAAATCGAGGAAAACAGGAAACATGGGAAATGTGAGAAATTAATTCCCCATTTACTTATTGTGTATCTAAGCACACATCTTTATAAAAATTGACAAAGTTTCTGATTGTAGAACATTCAGTTAGAACATTTTTTTTTTTTTTTGTTTAATTAAAATATTCAAAAACAACTAGAACAGCATTATATATTTTGTTGACTTGTGTACTTGCATTATCCCAAATGTTTCCAAGAATGTTTAAATCCAGAGACATTAGAATTTAACTAGTATAACGGACTGTGTCATTGTGTTGCCTGCCAGTGAACTTGCATTTTAGCGCAGGATTGTGGGTATTAATAATTCTACTCATTCCCGCAGGTTTCACGCTTATAATGCAATGGCAGATGACAGAATGTATCATTTGAATGTGCTTTTGAGTCTTGCTTATTTAAAGTGAAAGAACTCACTTGTGTGCTATCTTATAGACCTTTTTCTGTACACCCACAGATCACAATAAGGAAAGTGACTGCTTTTAAAAATTACTAAGGGAGTTTGCAAATGTGATATTGATTTAATACAACAGTTCAGCAAATAAGAAGTTAATGTTGAGTGACTTGCGTTGTCTGACTATAACACTACTGCCTGATTTTACATCCTTTTCATTAACGAAAATAGTTCCAAATAAAGCAACAGCTCAGCTGCTGCACATCTCTAAAGGCAAACACAGCGGTGTTTTATTCATGAATGAAAGTGCGTTTTTGAATGAATCTATGAATCGGTAACAATGAATCACTGACTCACTAAAGACAGTCACTTGCTGCTTTCCTGAATGAATCAGCAATTTGAACAAATCAATTTAATGAACGAATCAGTGATTTTAAAAATCAGTGACTTGCTTGTGGTTTATTTAATTTTTAACATAATTGCAGTTATTTAAAGCAGTGGTTCCCAACCACGTTCCTGGAGGCCCTCCAACACTGCACATTTTGTATCTCTCCTTTGTCTGACACATCCATTTCAGGTCTAATGAGCTGATGATCTGAATCAGATGTGTTTGAGTAGGGATACATGGAAAATTTAGTGTTGGGGGGCCTCCAGGAACATGGTTTGGAACCACCGATTTAAATCATTAAAATTTTTATATTCAAAATATAATATTTAAAACATTAATCTCAACATGAATTTTTGAATTTAATTGCACTCATGCCACCTCTGACCCTCATTAAACATGAAAATACACCAAGTCAGTTTTGTGTTCTTCTGTGCTACCTCTGTAGTACAAATTAATTTATTAATACTAATTTCATATGATTGGTAACTTGTCTTATTCTACTGCTTAGAATAGAATTCTACTACTTGTATTGTTTCAATGAGAAATTTTAAAAAGCTTATTAACATATTTTTTTAATTTGACGAGCTCTCCTAATTACAAAAAGGAAAAAAAAAAAAGCTTTTGAATTGGGTGTGTGACTGGTATGGCTGTGGAATGGGGTTTGGCCGAGGAAGAATTTTCACTCAGAAGGTGCTTTTTTTTTTTTTTTTTTTTTTTTGCTTTAACCCCTGAGGTTGTTGTATTTGGTTTGATTTATTGAATTTGTTTTGTGTGTTCTTCAGATCCAGAGGTGCACATTGGGCTGGAGAACCTCCAGCATTTTCCTGCTTTTGGATCTCCTCCTCAGAGCAGCTCACAGATGCAACTCCCAGAGTTCCTGCTGGGACCCCCGTCTCCTCTGAGCAACAGCCCTTCAGGTAACACTCCCCTCTCTTGTAGTGCCCTTCAGTGGTTAGTTTTCCATGCTTACATCCTGTTTTTATTTCAGATGGAGTGATGTTTCCTAATCTGAGTGAGCACAGTCCATCTCTGAGCGTAGCCAGTGTGGAAGAAGAGCCTCACTGCATGTCCTTCGCTCAGGTCATTTCACTCAAGCACTTTTTCATGTATATAACAAAAGTTTTTGTAGCCTTAATGTGGAGGGAAAATTACCACTAAAATGAAATTGATACAAAATTTGAGTAGAGTAATAAAAACAATGCCTAAATGTACCACATTTATGTGTGCAGATGCTGAAAGATGGAAAAGCCCGTGTGGATGCCGGGCCTAAAACCACCCCAAAGAAAGGTGAGCGCGTCCTGTCATCACTTCACTTGACTATTACACTTGTTTCTTGGTGGCTCAGTGGCTGCACTAAATAGTTTTGTGGTGATTTTTAGTGATGCTAAGTGTTTTCCTCCACAGCAGACATGTTCCTGGCCCCTCCTCTGGCAGACAGTGATGGAGAGAGTGACGGCTCTGATCGGGTCCCAGTACCCAGTTTCCAAAACTCCTTCAGTCAGGCCTTTGAACAGGCTTTGTCAAAGCTGGACCATGGAAATCAAACCCCAGCACAGGCTTTACCCATCCCTGGTGAGGAAAAAAAAATATGAATGCAAGAGTTCAACCAAAAATGAAAATTGTCATCATTTACTTACCCTGAAGTTGTTCCAAACCTTGTATGAATTTCTTTCTTCTTTTGAATACAAAAGATATCTTGAAGAATATAGAGAACCAAAAGGTTAAAGGGATAGTTCACCCAAAAATGAGAATTCTGTCATTAATTACTCACCCTCATGTCACTCCAGAGACCTTTGTTCATCTTTGGAATGTAAATTAACGGAACATCAAATTTTTGATGAAATCCGAGACATTTCTGACTCTGCATAGACAGCAACACAACTCCAGGGCTCAACCACACTACTCATTTGAGCTGCGCAGGGCAGACAATATATCAGCTCGGACCAAAATGCAAACAAACTTGTCTGAGCTCAGAACAGCTTTACGCGGGAACCAAAGTTGATTTTGCAACACTGTAAGTGCACAGTGCAGTGAGATCCAGTGAGAAGCGTTTGAATTTGCTGCAGAATAAATGTGATCCTGGACCACAAACTTCATTTGGTCAACTTTTAAGGCTTTTTTTTTTTTTTTATATTATATTTTATTATTTATTATATATATATTATATATATTATATATATATATATATAAACGCCCTCACATTCCAGATCTTCAAATGGTTGTATCCCAGCCAAATAGTGTTTTATCCTAACAAACCATACATCAATGGAAAGCTTATTTATTCAGCTTTGATATATAAATCTTAGGGCTGGTAAACAATTAATCGTGATTAATCACATACAAAATAACCGTTTGAGTTTGCCTAATATGTGTGTGCACTGTGTGTAATTATGTATATATAAATGCACACAAAATAATGTATATATTTGAGTGAAATATTATAAATGTACAAAATTTATTTAATATAAATTCTATAAAAATGATAATAAATGCATGTAAATAGTTCTTACATGTATGCATGAATGTGCTTGTATTTATGTATACATAATAATTGCACACAGTACAAACATGTTAGGCAAACTCAAACTTTTATTTTGGATGCGATTTAATTGTTTACCAGCCCTAATAAATCTCAATTTAAAAAAAAAAAAAAAAAGACCTTTATGACTGGTTTTGTGGTCCAGGGTCACAATTAAGTTTGCTGCGAAATCTAGTGAGAATCATTACGATTCTGCCCAGAATTCTGTTATAAACCGAGCTGATGTACGTCAGAGAACCAGAAGTAGTATCGCTAACTATAACCATGATGTTGTGGCAAAAATAGTTGAATGTTATTACATTATTCATTTCAGGATTTGTACAACTGTAGATGGCAGGAGAGGAGCACTATTTGGCTTATTAGTCATTCATTTCTACTTTTTGCTTTATATTTTGAAATGATAAAATCGCTATTATAAAATATCAAATAATCAAGAAATCAGATTTTGTCAGTTTCACACATTTTTATTAATTTTATTTTATTTTTTGTGTATGAATTAAGAAACATCACAAAGTGCCTTGAAAAACAAGCTTTTTAGTTTGCGACTAAATCGCACAATCACTAAAGTTGTTTGTCGTTTCATATAATACTGTAGAAGAATGATGCATTTTAATAAAAGTATAACAGATGTTCTGTATAAATTTTAGATTTTGCATATTTTGCACTTTCGTATGCTTCCCAACTCAAGCTTAGCGCTTTACTGTCAAATGCGTATAAACATGAAATGGCAAGAAATGAACATTTAATATTATTAGTAACTGCACTTATGAATGCAAAACAATTATTTTGATTAAATTATCAGTTTTTAATACTCCCACTCACCACCTCCCTGGTGCTATCAAATCTGCTTCTGGCATCACCATCTGTAGAACTGGTGCCACTGCTTTTAAATGTTAGTATGAAGCCCTAAATTTTGGTGTTCAACCATAATGTTTTGAAGCTACGAGAATACTTTTTGTGTGCGAAGAAAACAAAAATAACTATTCAACAGCTGATGTCACCTTTTTTTTTTTTTTTTAATGGGTCTTGACTGTTATTTGCATTGCTGTCTATGCATGGTTAGAAAGCTCTCAGATTTTTATCAAAAATAACTTCCATAGTACTTTTTTCTTTTTTTTTTTTTTCTTTTCTTTTTTCCCATCTTGTGGTCAATGGCATCCACTGGCTGTTTGAACGACAGAAAAAAAAAACTTTGTAGCAACTTGAGCATTAATAAATTGACAATTTTTCTCACGTGACCTTTCCTCTCTCTACTTTCTAGATGAGAAAGGGGGTAAGAAGAAGAAGAAAAAACAGAAGCTTCTCTTCAGCACCTCTATGGTTCACACCAAGTAAACACTGAAGTCCACCCTTCACTCCTGTTTCTACCCTCTGCCTTATTTCCTCCCATATGCTTAGGTTTTATTAAGTCCCTCACCAGCAGTTTCCCTCTTTTTTTCATGCCCCTGTTGAATGAGACCCTCTCTAGATGTTCAGTGACCTGCAGGAAGTTCAACAGAAGCAGCGATTGTACACACCATAGACTCAGTATTATAGATCAGACCCACAGCTGTTCAGTGTTTCTTGCAGAAGGGACATATTCTGAAATTAAAGAGCTCTAGATCAGGCACATTTGAGTTTAGTTGATTATTCCATTAATGTCCAGAATGTGGATGGAGAAAAATATGGTTGTTGGTTATGGGTTGCAGTTATGTATTTTGGGGGGGGTCCTGAGGTAGCAGTCAGCCAGCTGCGGAAATGTCCTTTCCCCTCCATCATATCTGTAATGCCTTTGTACTTCAACCATGGTGCTTTGAGTCTGGGAATAAAATTAAGCAATGCTAACAGCAGGAAAAAATGCACCAGGAACCTGAGGATTATATGCATTCGAGTTCTTCCTGTCAGGCACATATGCACAAAACTATGCTGATTGTAACACGTTCTTGCTTTGTTTACATGCCACCACCCTTTTTTTTTTTTTCCTCTCTTCTTCTTCTTGCTTAAGTTCTGAGCTCTAGTTGTGGACTTCAGTCTGTATTCAACTCTTACCAGCTTTTATCATCTGTCCAGCCTGAGAACTGCCTTTCACAATCAAGACACATTAATTATACATAAAAGAAATCATTGTTCTGCTGAGAACTTAGTGGGTCTTTTAAGCACTTGACATTATTAGCCAGGATTCAGAGCTGCTCATGTTCAATAGTGTTCAGATGTTAGAGGCATCAGAGACCAGCCGACTCCACTGCTTGCCATGTATTCAGTGAAGAAAATATGTAAAGACAAAGAAAGGCTATATAAAATGTTGTAGAGGGTTTAATTTTCTCTATTTTCTTTCTTTCTTTTTTTTTCCTGATGAATCCTGTGATACAGAACCTGCATATAGATTAAGTTGGAATGAATAAAGGATTCTTATGCACTGGCATTCTTCTGTTTGTCTTATTCAGAACTGATTTAATTTGACTTTAAAAAGCAATTCACATTTTTGTGGACATTTACATATAAATATCTTCATTTTGGCTTTTCTCAATAAAATGTTACAGCGGTTATAAACTGCCTTTTTTTCATTGTTTTGTTCTGTTTTCTGAGGTCAGCTTATGTTATCACGATTTTTACTTCAAAATGCATCATAATTTATAAGTAATTTTCAACGCGTCATCAATCGCCCATATTGGCGGCGCTGAATGTAAATAATTCGCTGAACCGAACGCAACTCACATATTTTGCTGATTATTGCTGCTGAAAATGGTCGATTATTGTCCTGTTTTTGGGCTGTACTAATCGGACAGACTGGAAAAAAACATTTGAAGGACTATAGACTGCCAAAAGTTATAAATCAAGGAGAAGAAAAAAAAAAAAACTGTCTCAGGACCAAAAGGAGTTTGTGGTTGGCTAAAATGAACCAGGATTTCCAGGGCAAGAATCTTGACAACGTTCGTGTTTGTTCTTATTTCCGGTCAGGTAGGTGAAATATTAGGTAAATATCTTAATTAATACTGCTTGTATGTATCTTTACCACCTATTAACTGTCAAAATATCAGTTTCGTTTGTCAATAATATAAATAAGCATCGTCTTTTAGTTTATCTTTCTGAATGTCCCGCGTCGAATTGTGCCTTGCTTGTAAGCGAATAGGCGGTAAAATGTAAACAAAGGACTAAGTTCTTACTGTGCTCTAGAACTTTCATAAACATTGAAGAAACATAATTAACAATAAAATTATTGAAAAAAAGTACACCTACACATGAGAGACTGAGCGATCTCAGGGAAAATGAAGAGAGTAAAAAGGTAAATTGAATTTCAAGAGATAATCTTTAATTATTTTGCTGATTTAAACTCTATGTGGTGATGGCCATAGAAAAAAAAATGTTGTTGGTGGTTTCAAAATTTGTTGTGGGGTGTATGGCATGGCCTGGATGAGTGTGAGATTTCCCGGCCTGAAATTTTGTCCCAGTCCGCCCCTGCTATTCAGTATTCACAGAGGCATTTATTCCTAAGGTTCGAGACCAACTGGACTGCCAGTTAGATACAGAAGACATCAATCTCCTTTCAGTTTGCCAAAATGCTTTTATTGAGGTTTGATTACACACAAAACTATACTTGTATAAAATGGGCAGTTATACAATATGCATTATTCTTTTCACAGTATTGCCAAACAAAGTGACAGATGCAAGTTCACACAAGTTCAACAACTGGCTCAACTTCTCCATGTCAGATCAACTGAGAAACTAAGGGTACGTGGCAAGAATGTACATAAAACACTTCAGTTTGGTTAATTCACATTAAGTTCGATAAATGCTTATTAGAAACAGAAATCCTGCACAGTACTAAAGAAAAATCAGATAAGATGATTAGTGTGTCTGAATAAGAGGAGGGCAGAGGTTTGTAAGGACGTGAAGAGATGCATTTATGTAAATATGGAGCAGCAACAAAAGGATAAATGGACAGTGTTCATAATGGATGGATAAAAGGGGCAAAGGTCATGATTTGCCCCAGTTTTACATGAACAGCATGTCAGACGGAGACATTAATCGAGAAATGGTACTAGACGGAAATAATTGTAATAATGAAGGACCAGAAAAATAATTGGACGTGTATTTAAAGCTCCAGGTACTTTGTCGCCATGGCAAGAATTGGGGCGCCTGTTGGAACACCAGGGAAGGGGCCGCTGGATCCAGCAATGTCGATATGGGAGTAAGGCAGAGGTGTTTCTGAGTCCACTCCGTGCTGTGGGAAAAACAAGTAGATGGTTACAAATGAAGTTTTGCAAAAATGTTGCATTTTTAAAGGATTAGTTCACTAATCTTTGAATTAAAATTTTCTGATAATTTACTTGCTCTCACATCGAAGATAATCATGTCTTTCCTTCTTCAGTGAAAAAGAAATTAAGGATCATTCCAGGAATTTTCTCCATATAGAGGTCTTCGGGGGGGGGATCAGCAGATTGAAGATCCAAATTGCAGTTTCAGTGCAGCTTCAAAGGGCTCTACACAATCTCAGCCAAAGAATAAGGGTCTTTGATTGGTCATTTTATTAAAAATGCCTTTTTACCACAAATGCTTGTCTAGCAATAGGTCTGCGATGTGTGTCTATGACTTCATGCATTACGTAATCACAGAAAGGTCACGTGTGGTTAGTTCTACATCTGTGTACTTCGGTTCAAAAAAGTAGGGTGAACAACGGCATCTCATTTTTTCCTTCAACTTCAAAATCACCCAACATCGTTGGTTTACCTTTTTTGTAAAGGGCGTTTGACTTGTTTCACTAGGTAAGACCCTTATTTCTTGGCTGGGATCCTGTGGAGCCCTTTGAAGCTGCATTGAAACTGCAGTTTGGACCTTCAACCTGTTGGGCACCATTGAAGTCCTCTATATGGAGGAAAATCTTGGAATGTTTTCCTCAAAAACCTAATTTCTTTTCTGAAGAATAAAAGACATGAACATCTTGAATGACATGATTATCAGGAAATTTTAATTCTGGAACTAATCCAGGGTAAATTTAAGACTTTTTTTTTTTTTAAGACCAACTAAAGAAAATTTAAGGGGGGGAAAAAAAATAGAAGGGAAAACAATACAGCAATATGTTCTCTAAGTATAGTTCGAGTTTTACTTTCACTTTCAAATTAGCAGCAATTCAGCATCTAGCAATTGTTTGTTTTTAGTTTGTTTCAGTTTTCCCTCTTTTCCTCGCTATCCTTCGGTAATAGCGCTGTACACATTTTACTTTCACTTTCAAATTAGCAGCAATTCGGTGTCAAGCAGTTGTTTGGTTTTAAGTGGCTTGCGTATTTTACTTACACTTTTGATTTAGCGGCATTAACGTAATGTAATGATCAGTAATCAGTAACACTGTGTAACCAAACAAATAAGAAACGTAGAACGTTTATTAGCAAAACAAATAAGAAAGATTGTAAGCACGGCACAAACCTTGACGTAATATATATATAAAAAAATACAAATAAAATAAAAATCAGCAAACACTGTGGAACCAAATAAATATGAAACTGCCACTATCACCTTAGATAAATGGCAGAAGTCAACAGGCTTTTCAAAATCCAAAATATTTTTAAAACAGGCGCTTTTGCATTTCGTTTTTAAACTCTTCCGCCATGGTCTTGTCTTTCTCTCCTCTCTCTTCTTGTCAGTCAGTTCGACTCACTCTCTTTAGGTGATAAAATCTGATCTGTGATGTGACTGTCGTTCGGCACACTGCATTGAGCAGCCGCGTTCAGTTTTAATTGTACTGTCTATTCATAACTAAACTAAATGATTTTTATTACTATAAAAAAAATCAAAATGATAAGTTCTTCTTCGGGTGACTGACAGATGAAGCAGCACATACCGCCATCTACTGCGTATTGTTTAATGAATATTGAGTGACCCAAGCCATGTAGCACAGAAATTACACTTTCGCTTCACTTTAAAATGAAACACATGAGGAAACAATCCCTCACGAAAATTAATGCCATGATCATATGAATTTAAGACTTGCTTCTCTGATTTAAGACCTTTTCAAGGCCTTAATTCACGGAAAAGCGATTTAAGACTTTTTTTAAGACCTGCGGAAACCGTTATCTGTTAATAAATCCTAAATTGATAATACACCCATTTTGTGTTTGTCTACCTTATCCAGTCCCGAAGCCATGATGAGGAAGGCAGCAGGCGTCTGGTGTCCACGTGGTGTGGCGGACGAAGGAAGGTTATTGGACTGCAGGATATCCTCATACTCAGACTTCCCTTTGTGGAATTCGTAATCCTCCCGACGAATGGTGGACACCTCAAACAGATCTCCCAGCACCTCTCCCGCTACAACACAAACAGGTTTTAGACAAATTAAGCTACACTTATGGAAGCAAAATCTAATGTTTCTTAGCTCTTCATACCTTTCTGCCACTGCAGAGCGTTTCTTGAGCGTTGAGCAGCACCATTATCCATTATAATCTATGGGGACACATAAAGACAGTCATAATGGAAATGGTCAGAATAGCACTGGTGTGTGATAAACAGTGTTTTTCCACAGCCCTCAGAAGAAATGTAGGATTATGCTGAAGTACTCACAGAGTAATGTGGTCCCATGGCTCTGATAGCATGTCCTGTAAGAGTGGCTATAGTGAAGAGTTGAGGAGACACCTCCTGCAACGCCTAGATAAACACACAAGAGCTCTAGATTAACAAAAAGGATAATGCAGATCTAAACAAGTGGAGCTGGGGGAGGTAAAGGGTTTTGGTTCTGTTTTATTTTTAATTTAAAAATTAAACAACACCCTTTTTACCTTGTCAAAAACAGCTCTGTTTACAACGAACCATTTCAGTGCATGTCTCTTTAAATGATAATGAGCTACTGCTCACTCCACCCCTCTCTTCCATTTTTTGTGCATTTGGTGGCACGTTACCATCAAAAACAAAGCTATTCCACTGCATCCTCAGTGGCTCTGATGTCAGGAGAAAATAAAGACTCTTATGTTCACTTCTACATCCAACTACAAAACACCTGCATTGCTTACGAGACATTGTCGGTACACCTGCTCAAGCGTGAAGAAATGGCGGACAGCATAAAAATGTTGCTTTGCTTTGCTGCTTCTGGCACTGGATGCCTTGACTGTGTGAACGGAACCATGAAGGGCAGGGTTGTCAGGTTTTTACAACAAAACCTGCCCAATTGCTACTCAAAACTAGCCCAATCGCATTTCAAGGGGCATCCCCCGTAAAAAAATAAAAAATAAAAAAAATAAATAAATAAATAAACGCGCTCCGGGGGATAAAATGCACATTTTTTTTGCCGGGGTTTCCCTGGTAAATTTGCATTTCAGGGGCTAAATATGACATTAGTGGGATCGCTACATCTAGTGGACATCAAAATCTACCCACGGCAACAGTAGCCCAATTCTGCGGGAAAACTGCAGACTTGGCAACACTGATGAAGGGCGAAAATGCTAATAGGAGTCAGTCTGTCAGCAGTCGTGGGCGGGGCTTGAGCAATATGACATCATACTGCTCAGAAAATCAAAACGGCTTGATATTTGACTGTTTAGGTTTTTTGGGGACTGAACAAAAAGAAGTGAATAGATTTTTATCCTTGCAGGATGATTGTATCCACACACTGCTAAGACACGTTTACATGGCCAAAAATATCGGCACCCTTGCAATTCTGTCAGAAAATGCAACACTTCTTTCAGAAAATTGTTCCAATTGCAAATGTTTTGGTATTCATGTGCTTATTGTTTTTGTTTGCACTGCAACAACAACAAAAAAAAAAGAGCTTTGCTGCTTCTGGCACTGGATGCCTTGACTGTGTGAACGGTGTAAAGGTAAGAATTTTGGGACGCAATGTAGTGGCCAGTGTCAAAAAGCTGCGTCTCCACCAGAGGTCATGGGTCTTCCAGCAGGACAATGACCCAAAACACACTTCAAAAAGCACTCAGAAATGGTTACAAACAAAGCGCTGGAGAGTTCTGAAATGGCCAGCAATGAGTCCAGATCTGAATCATAGAACACAGAACACCTGTGGAGAGATCTCAAAACAGCAGTTGGGAGAAGGCATCCTTCAAATCTGAATGACCTGGAGCAGTTTGCAAAAGAAGAGCAGTCCAAAATTCTAGCAAAGAGGTGTAAGAAACTCAATCATGGTTACAGGAAGCAATTTCAGTTATTTTTTCCAAAGGGGGTGCTACCAAATATTAAGTTAAGGGTGCCAATAATTTTCTCCAGTGCATTTTTTGGGTTCTGTGTGGAACTGTATAAAATTATTTTTTTCTTCTCTGTTTTTTGTGTTGTTCCAATGCAAACAAAAAAAAAAATAAACGTGAGTGCCAAAAAATTTGCAACTGCAATTTTCTGAGAGAAGGGTTGCATTTACTGACAGAACTGCAAGGGTGCTGATATTTTTGGCCAAGACTATATGCAACACCATATAAAAGAGCATTTTGCATTTGATGGCTACTTTAAAATAGTAATGCAGGCTATTTTAAAGTGTATGTACCTGCTCCTTCATCTCACATAGCAAGTCCACCATGACCATTCTTCCTTCAGCATCAGTGTTTCCAACTCGGATTCTACGACCAGCACGAGACACCACCAATTCATCTGCTACATAACAATCTGCCAAAAAAATACAAGTTAAAAGTCACTCATATTTTAGCAAAAGACACCCAAACTAGTTAACATTTGCACCACTAAATTGCTTACCAGATCCGACACTGTTGCGCACCATTGCCATCGCACCCACAACCTTCAGGTGTTTGGGCTTCAGTTTGGCTAAGATCTGAAAAAACACCATACATGCACTGAAATTATACTAATATTCTCGTCAGTATTATAAGCAGGTGCATAAGTGATTAGTACCTGGAAGAAGCCAGCAACAGCCGCAGATCCACATTTATCTCTATGCATTCCAGCCATGATTCCTCCAGCCTTGATGTCAGCTCCACCGGTGTCATATGTAATGCCCTGTCACAACATTGAATGCTCATATGTACTGGAAACTCTTCTATCCTGGGTATCCAAATACAGTTAACCTAAAACGCACCTTGCCAACCACCATGAGGGTCTGTTGAATGGGTCCTTCTCCACAGTACAGCAGCTTGATCACTCGGGCTTGATGGCGTGGCACCGCTGAAGCGAAACCATGAGCTTTAATTATACTTTACATAACACAGATCACTAATGATTTCCAGAGGCATCAACAACAGTCATGTTTATTTTGATTACTTGCAATAAAAATCTGGGAGCATTGTGGAAGCTCATTTCCGCCACTGAACAAAAAATAAAAAAAGATAATTGCAACTTTTTTTCTCACAATTATGACTTTTTCCTCAAAACTGTAAGATATAAACTTGCAGTTGAAAGTTATAGAATCAGAATTGTAAGATAGAAACTTGAAATTCTGAGAAATTAAATCAGAATTGTGAGATAAAAACTTGCAATTCTGAGAACATAGTCTTTTTTCGCCTCAAAATTGGACTTTACAACTCGAGTTTATATTTCACAATTCTGACTTAAATCCCTGTTGCATGTAAAACAAGTCAGAATTGCGAGATATAAACTCACAATTACGAGAAAAAAAGACAGAATTGAGTTTTTCTCTCACAATTCTGACTTTGGAGAAAAAAAAAAAAAAAACTCAAAACTGTAAGACACACTCACATTTGCGAAAAAAAAAAAGAATTACAAGTTTTTGTCTCACAATTCTGACTTAACTGCCAATGGTGTGTTATAAAGTCAGAATCGAGTTTGTATCACGCAATTCTGAGAAAAAAGTCAGAATTGCAAGTCTGTATCTTAGCAACTCCCAGTTGTGATATAAAGTCAGAATTGTATAAAAATTGTGTATAATTGTGTAAAAACTTTTTGTGCAATATAAACTCGCAATTCAGAGAAAAAAAAAAAAAAACAGAATTGTTTGTATTTCACAGTTCTGACTTAGTAACTCCCAGTTGTGTGTTATAATATCACAATTGCATAGAAAATCATGTATAATTGCATATAAACTCTGTGGTATAAATTCGCAATTTTGAGAAAAAAAAAAAAAAAGAATTGTGAGTTTGTAAAATTCCCAATTGCGTGTTATAAAGTCAGAATTGCATATAAAATTGCATATTATTGCATATAATTTTGTCCGAGTTTGTATCGCACAATTCTGAAAAAAAAAAGTCAGAATTTTAAGTTTTTAATCTCACAATTCTGACTTAATAACTTCCAATTGTGTGTTATAAAGTCTGAATTACCTACAAAATTGCATATAATTGCATATAAACTCTGTGTGATATAAACTTGCAGTTCTGAGAAAAAAAGTCAGAATATCAAGTTTGTATCTCACAATTCTGACTTAATAACTCCCAACTGTGTGTTATAAAGTCAGAATTACGTATAAAATTGCATGTAAACTCTTTGTCTGATAAATTTGCAGTTCTGAGAAAAAAATGTCAGAATTTCAAGTTTTTAATCACAATTCTGACTTAATAACTCCCAATTGCACGTTATAAAGTCAGAATTGCATATAAAATTGCATATAAGTTTGTCTGAGTTTGTATCGCAAAATTCTGAAAAAAAAAAAAAAACAGCATTCCAAGTTATCTCACAATTCTAACTTAATAACTCCCAATTGTGTGTTATAAAGTCAGAATTACGTATAAAATTGCAAATAAACTCTTTGTCTGATAAATTTGCAGTTCTGAGAAAAAGCCGTCAGAATTTCAAGTTTTTAATCACAATTCTGAGTTAATAACTCCCAATTGTGTGTTATAAAGTCAGAATTACGTATAAAATTGCATATAATTGCGTATAAGTTTGTCAGAGTTTGTATCGCACAAATCTGGGAAAAAAAGTAAGAATTTGCGAATATGTATTACAACTGTGAGATAAATATTCACAATAAACTTTTTTCATTCTTTTTTATTCAGTGGTGGAAATGGGCTTTCATAGCATTGAAATGAAAGGTAAATGTTCAAAATAAAATGTCTTACTGTTAGCACAGCGGTTGACTGCAGCCAAACAGGGATACTCCTTCTCCAGAGTATTCAAATTACTCACTACCGTCACCTAGCAAAGACAGTGAGATGAATGAAGCATGTCAGTTCTTACTGAGATGAGATACAGCTTTAAATGCTCTTGTAAACACTCACCTTCACTGGACTATCCTTGAAAACCGTTTGTACATACTCAGCTACACGTGGGGCAGCCATTCGCTCTGGGTCAGAGCCACCGATGTCACGATAGACAAACCTACATCATACACAAATGATCTTTTTTTAAAGATTTTTGTACATGATGGATCCTCGCAGACACCTGGTTAATTCAAGAACTTTGTCCAAATGAAATGCTAATATTTTTTTCCCCACACAAATTCATACCTGCCGCTCTCCAGAGCAGTGGCCAGCTCAATAATGGCCTCTCCCTGCGCCTTGTTCTTCGCCCAGATGCCCAGCACAGCCACCTTATGAGGGGTCGACTTGTGCTCCCTCACCTCTAAAGGCTGATGACACGGAAACATAACTAAGTTACACTGGTACTGACAAGCAGAAATTAAAATTGATTTTAAATTAAATAAAAAAAAAATGTAAGTTACAAAATATATATATACAAAATGCTTCTCACCGTGTAGAGAACATGCAGGGCTCCTAGAACAGCCACTAAGGTGTTCTTTGCATAGCTGTTGTGTGGGGGACAAACCAGCAGAGGACACTGCATGCCAGCTTTCAGAGCCCTATAACAAAATAACATTTAGATCAACACAATAAAACCTCTAGATGAGTAAAACCTCTCATTAAAGAAGAACGTCAGGCCAAGGACACATCACACACATCATGTTTGCATAGGCACCTCTTAATGCCATTAGCAGCAGCATCACTGAACCGCCGCACATCATCATAGTCCCGATTCACTGGACCGGTGCAGGCAAACACCAATCTGTTTCCAGAGAGACCAGGAACCTTGACCAGCACAACCTCTTCACCAACGCAACAGTCCACCTGAATGTCAAAGAGTGACAGATGTGTGCAATAAAAAGAAATGCATATTACACCAGGGCTGGTTAGGTGTGTATGGTGTTGAACTTACAGCGCTGTAGTCCTGTAATGGTGCTTTCAAACACCCCAGCTCATCAGGGAGCTGCTCATAACTTTGGCATATCAAGATGACACCATCAAAACTGCAAAAGAGAAGAAAAATTCAAATTAACCTTCACAATATAGTAATACAGAAACTGGAGAACAGCTATGCAGCTATAATTACTCACTATTACACTGCGAAAAATAATTTGCTATATATATATATATATATATATATATATATATATATACATACATACACACACACACACACACACACAATAAATATAATATATTTAATAGATAAACTAAATATATAAAAAAGTTTATTCAAATATTAATAAACACTAAAACTGTATATAAATAATATTACTAATATATAAACTTAAAAAAAGAGAAAGACAAAGAAATGCTGCCTTTGCAGTTAACTAAAATAAAAATTAAGTTAACATTACTACAACTGAAATAATATTTAAAGTGGTATATGTAACAAAAACAAATACCAAAACTGCTAAATCTAAAAATTTAAATGAAAACTAAATATATAAAGAAGCTATTTCAAAATATTAATAAACACTAAAACATATAAATAATACTTTAAACAGTAAAATATAAACTTAACTTAATAAAAAAAAAGAAAGATAAAAGAGATGTTGCCTTTGCAATTAAGTGAAATAAATAAATAAAATAAAATTACTACAACTGAAATAAATAATATTTAAAGCTAAATATTTAATAAATATAAAGAAAATAGCAAAAGCAAATACCAAAATTGCTAAAACTTAAAATGAAAACTAAATATATAAAAAAGCTAATTCAAAATATTAAAAACAATAAAACAGCACATAAGTAATTAAAATAGTAAAATATAAACTTGAACTTAATAAAAAAGAGAAAGAAAAATAAATGTTGCCTCTGCAGTTAACTAAAATAAAATATATAAAATAAATAAATAAAATAAAATCGCTAACTGAAATAAATATGTAAAGTGAATAACAACCACAAATACAAAACCGCAAATATGTTTATTAATGTGAATTTAAAACATTAATAAACACTAAATGTGTATATAAATTATACTTAAATAAATTGAAAAAATAAAATAAAAAATCCACAAATAAACACACACACACACACACAAAAAAAAAAAAAAAAAAAAAACCCACGAAAATAGTATATAAATAATACTAAAATAATTCTGCCACTGGCAAATTGTTGCTGTTTTTCTTTTCTTTTTATTGTTTCTCCCTCTTATTGGTTAATTCTATGCAAAGCATTAATAAATTGTGTTGATTTTATGCTTAAAACTGAATAAATAAATAAGTAAATACTTGCCAATGGGGTGGGGAGTGTATGTTTTACATAATTTTACTGCAAAATCAGGACAAAAATACAGCTCTAAATGTGTACTTCAGTTTACAAAGGGCCACCCTTGAGACAAAAAAGACAATAAACTACACTTTTACACATTAGTTATCAGAAAGCAGTCTAAAGTCTATGTGTTGTTGATTGTGAAGCAGCCAGTTCAGGTAACAGCTGTGATGACTGATTCATTAAAAGTCACAGTTTCTGTGATGGTAAAGTAATGCTGCCAAGTTGTGAGGTTACAAGACCACAGATGAACATCACGTTCAGAGACTGAGACAGAGATTTACTAACTTCTGGTCCTTGCAGTCAGTGGTATACTGGAGAGGCTGGGGACTGGAATGAAGGAAAGACAGAGAGAAGATTAAAACCTTTACAAAGTTAACTTGCTTTGTTATTACATTTACAGACATGACTCTTCCAGAATAAAAATAATAAGCTGATGTTTAACTTGACTCATAGTAGCCACTCTCACTATTTCTGATAATGTTTGATTAACATTTGAGTGCCATTTGGCATCAGTGAGTAGTGGGGTCCAAAGGACTGAAATGGTGACAAAATACCATGGATATGCTTCTCTTTTGCAGCTTTCTATTTAAAACTGTGTGGCTCACTTAAACATTTAGGAAGAATAAATCACTTGCAGCTTCAGCAACTACAGTTCCTCACTGCTGAACTGGCAAATTTAAATAGTTCTTCTATTTAACATATTTATTTATCGTTTCCGCAAAAAAAAAAAAAAAAAAAAAAAAAAAAAAAAAACAACAACGAGATTCCAACTTGTAAAAAGCGTTCACGTCCTCGTAATTATAACCTGTGAACTAGGAGTCTTCTGAGAGATACGACTTATACCACATGACCGCTGTGCCACCTGACCAACGTAGGCTCTGTTTTGGCGTTGATAGTGTTAACACAGAAAAGCATAATTCCGAGTCTGAGGACGTGAAGAGCTCCAAGTAGAACGTCACATGTTGTCATCTCGAAATTACGGTAATTACGATATGGAATGAACGCAGCATTACTCTTCATGACCTTATGAACTCTGGAATGTGGGCTGCAACGGAGTGATATGGAGCCTTTAACAATGCATCATCATCATAATAATAAAGTTAAAATTGATAATATTTTACGTTATTACAGTTTCATTCTGCTTTCTGAACACTGATAAGAAATCATGAGAAATCACGTTAATCATATACGATTAGTGTAACGTTAATTGAAGCTAGAAATACAAATACAAATACATTTAAAAACTAATCTCCACAGAACATTTTAACACATCTATTTTAAGTGACCTATTCTACTGGCCAGCACTACATAATCTAGCTTTTAGCAATTGTTACTTAAAATATTGCAGTTGCACAAAGACTCAGATAATGCAGTGACCGCAGAAAACTCAATATACCCCCGTAAAATAGCCGTAATAATAAAACTTATTTTAAACTTTACAAATCCTGAGTAACCTCTTTACCTTACAGACATCTTCACGTATCCTTTTCTCGCCTTGAAGAAGTGAAGGCGTGATGTCAGCTGACAGATTTCAAAGACAAATCACATGACCACTGAAGTCACGTGATTATTGAGCCTGTAGTTTTTTTTTCCAGCACTCTGTAAATAAATAAAATACACAGAAATTGTGGAATATATTATCTAATTTCAAATGTGTGATTTTTAATACGCATTTCAATGTTTTAACTCAAGCGTGTTAATTACGTCTCTGTCAACAAACATCCCTTAAACTACAAAATAAAACCGGAAGTCAAAGTGAGAAGCCCGAATCATTTCTGAGAATCGGTTCTTTCGAACAGTTCATAACAAACCGGCTCAAAAAATAATTCGTAGTTCTTTTATCGTCCCACTAGACAAATGCGTCACAAACGATTGTTTATTACGTTTTATTACAAACGAAGAGCGTTTAGTATATTTCCGTTGATTTGGTCGCAGCAATTAAGTCATTTACAAAGTAAACATGTTTCATTTATAGATAATAATAAAATAAATTTAAATCACACAGCTATAAAACTGTATTAAACGAAATTTGGTTTGTATGCTATTTGATGAATGCTCGTAAACACATTTTTACATACCATGTTTTTTTTTACCTTATTTCTGAACACTTCACAAATCATCACAGTTAAATCCTGTGAATCCGTGAACCGGTTCAAACCACGCAATGAAAAGATCCGACTCAAAAGAATGATTCTTCCACGAATCAAGTCACCTGACAGCGCCGACAACAGTGAGTGTGAGCTGTCTTGTACCAAAGTACAAAGATTGTGTAATTTGACTCGGATAACAGTGAGATGTTGCAGCGAGTAACACATTAAACCTCGGACATATCATTTTTTAATCTTTACTTTATTTTTTTTTTTTGTAACGTGCATAATCAAACCTGCTGTTTTTGCACCAAAATCAGGTAGGATTATTTCACAGCGCTGCAGGGAAAAGTAACATAACCTCTTATCTGCACTGCCTTGCACGATATCTTATTTCTAGCGATAAACCTGTTGTCTTAAGCAACCAGTAATTTGACAGCTGCTGAATTTCTGTTACATAATCAAAAAACCTGCTGATGCTGGGGTTTGTCTGCTTAGATTTCTTTATCTGAAGTACTGAAGTAATGCTGCCTTCTGGTGCACTTGCGGAACTCGCAACCCCGTGTCGGGCGTTTAAGTCAGAAACATAAAAAGAAGAGAACAAAAATCTATATATGAAAATGTGTTTGAATAATAAATACAATACAATACAATAAGATAAATAAATAAACAAGGTGATGAAAATGATTCATTTCTATCACTTACGTATACATGGTAGAAAGTCCAGTGATTAACAGTTATCAGTTAGTCTTAAGTATGGTGTTTTTATGCAACCAAAGAGGTTGAACATTTTTATTATTTACACGAATAGATTAAAGTTAAATAAATTAAAGTTGCTCCATGTTTTGTGGCATTTAAAAATGATTTGAACATTTTATAGCAAACCTTAAAGCAGTTGAAATAAAGGAATGTCTCAAAACTCTCTAAATGTACTTTAAATGCACATTGATAAATAAGTTAGTTAGGATAGGACAATATTTGGCTGAGATACAACTATATGAAAATCTGGAACCTGAGGGTGCAAAAAAAAAAAAAAGAAAATCACCTTTAAAGTTGTCCAAATGAAGTTCTTAGCAATGCATATTACTAATCAAAAATAACATTTTGATATATTTACGGTAGGAAATGTACAAAATGTCTTCATGGAACATGATCTTTACTTAATATCCTAATGATTTTTGCCATAAAAGAAAAATCGATAAATTTGACTCAATACAATGTATTGTTGGCTGTTGCTACAACTGTATCCGCGCTACTTATGACTAGTTTTGAAGTTCAGGGTCACATATTTCAGTCTGTCATTATAATTCATTACAAACTTACTGATCTCTGTACAGAGATTACAGATGTATATATTATCCATATTATAGGTTATATTATCCTTATTATAGGTTATATGTTTAAACTCCCCTTCCAAAGTCACAATTTGTCAACTCATGTTTCATCTCTCCGATTTTTCCCTTATAAATATGACTTTGCTTGGTAATTTATGTGCTTGGAACTCACAAACATCTATATGACTCGACTCGACAGACATGTTATTTTTTCTATCATCTTGTGCTTATTTGTATGTTTGTCCATTTCTCCCTTTCACTGCTGTATGTCTTTTCTTCTGTCTCTTTCTCTTTTCTTTTCTTTTGTTTTCTAATAGATGAGATTTCTGGGTATCTCTCAGCTCAGTCTGAGGAGACTCAATGCCGTATTCTCTGCAGGCACCATCAGAGGCACCGCTAGCTCAGCCACTATGAGACTCGTCCAGTTCTGCCACAGAGGAGGCGAGGGGGGCGTCAGAGTCGGGGTGGAGCAGGCAGAAGGTCAGGGGGTCATTGATCTGAAAGCTTTCGACCCCTCAATGCCTTCCACTATGAGAGAGCTCCTAGAAATGGGGCAAAAGGGAATGGACTGTGCTAAGAGGTATCAACTGTATCACAAACAGAAACTCTAAGAGAGCACAATTTACAGTCACCTGCCAAATAATAGACCGGTCATTGCGTCTGGATCTGTTAATTCTAAATACATTAAAGATTGATTTTATTTTAATTTTTAAAAATGCAATTTATACATACAATGGCTTCAATACACCTCTTCATTGATGAACATGTTTTTAATTTATAAATAACTATTAATATGATATTTTTGTGGGGGGCATAAAGTAAAAAATATCAGGGTGATACAACTGTTTTGATATCATGAAGAAATTAATTAAAAATGGAATTCTATTTTAGCATAATCTTTTATTACTCCACAGAAAACATTTTGTGGAATTTCCAGCAAAATTAATATTTAAAAACATTTTGCAATGTCATGTGGTGCAACCAACAGCCAGAAACATGCAGGAGGAAAAAAAAAAAAAGAAAAAAACATAAAAAGGACTGCTGCAAGGTCAGTAAGTCACTTAAAATAACAGATAATAGCTCAGGTTGCACCATGTCATGTGGAGCGACTCCCCAAAAACAGCCAGAAACATGCAGGGGGAAAAAAAAAACAGAAAGGACTGCTGCAAGGTCAGTAAGTCACTTAAAAAAAACATAATTTGACACTTTTTATTTCAAGGAAAGGATAGCTCAGGTTGCACTATGCCATGTGGAGCAACTCCCCAAAAACAGGCAGAAACATGCAGGGGGGGGAAAAAAAAAAAACAAAGGACTGCTGCAAGGTCAGTAAGTCACTATAAATAACAGATAATTTGACACTTTTTATGTCAAGGAAAGGAAAGGATAGCTCAGGTTGCACCATGTCATGTGTATTTTTGAGAAAAAAGATATATTATGGGCAGAATGCTTCATGTTATAGAAAACAGCATTTATTCATCATTCTCTCTCTCAGGGCTTTGTCCAGTGGTCAGCATGTGGTGGCGCGGTCAGATATCAGGCTGCTCTCCCCAGTGACCAGTCCAGAGAAGGTGGTATGTGTCGGTATGAATTATAAAGATCACTGCCTAGAGCAAAACGCCCCGATTCCTAAAGAACCCATCATATTCAGCAAGTTCCCCTCCACCATCACTGGCCCTTATGATGACATCATTCTACCGGAGGAGAGTCAGGTGTGTCAATTCAATCCAACAATGACACTCCATACTACAGAATAACCTACACTATAACAATGACTCTTGTAACGTCAGCTGGAATCTGTCACATGCAGATTTCTGTTCGACATCTAGTTGTATCCAACATTAAAATAATCTTATTTTATTCAAAACTGAATATTAAAAAAGGTAGCAAATGTAATCCATATTTTCACATTGTGGTGGCTCAATTTACAGGAGGTGGATTGGGAGGTGGAACTCGCCTTTGTAATTGGACGGAAAGGGAAGCATATTAAGGTAGTAAAAGACTCATTTATATCTCCATCTGTCAACATGTGTATATTAAAATGCAAATGTTTTGTTAATGGATTGAATTGTTAAGATTTACTATATCAAAAATTAAGTGTGTACTTTCAGCAGCAATAGCAGGACACAATCACATTTACGCACACTGCAGCAAAAAAAAAAAAAAAGGCATTTCTTAGTATTTTTGTCTCGTTTCTAGTCAAAATATCTAAAAATTCTCTCTTTTAAATCTAGGTAAGCAAAAAGACGCAAGATATTTAGTCTTATTTCCTGGGGGGGAGTCTAAATTAAGTGCATTTTGCTTAAAGTAAGTAAAATTATCTGCCAGCGGGGTAAGAAAAATACTCTAAAAACAAGATTATTTTTCTCACCCCACTGGCAGATAATTTTACTTGAAGCAAAATGCACTTAATTTAGATTTTTCTCCCCAGGAAACAAGATTAAATAATACAAAAAACAAAAATACAAAGGCCCGGTTTCACAGAAAAATCAGTTGTACACAATCTGCTTCAGATGACAATGCCTTCTGTCGTCTGATTGACAGTTTATAGTTTCTTAGCAAGCAAAAGATCTTTTAGTATAGTTCTAAAAGTATCCACCTTCAGGTTGTGGTTCGCAGTGAAATCTTTACTGATTTTTCATAAAGTAAACTTAAGAACTTTTATATTTTTAGTAATATTTCAAGATGAACATTTACTAGGGATGTAGGGGTGTAAGTCCAGAATACAATATTTATTTATATAAAAAGACAAATGAAGAATTGGAAAAAATTTATTTGTACATCTCTCAGCCGTCATTGCATGATTTGTTTTTCCCCCACAAAAAAAAAAGAAAACTACAAAGTTTTTATTATAAAGCATTTAAATATCATCTTACCAAGACATATTGTTGGAAGATATAAAGTGACAACCGATATTTAAATGCATTTATGTAATGTCTACTGTACTGCTATAAAAATCTCATTTACACAAGGAGCTGCCAGAATTTATCTTTATCTTTTTGGCCACATAAATATCCGCATCTGCATCAAATTGCATATTTTTGCTCAGTTTGGGGCTCTAAATAAAATGGTGTTTGAGCTCCATATTCTTCTATATCATACTATATGAGCCATAAAAGCCTAAACAAAAAACACATGCAAGCCTTTTTTTCTGAAGGGTTTCTGTTTTACGACAGCGTTTTAGTGCCATGTTAAAAAATAAAAAAAATGAAAATTACGAGAATAAAGTCAAAATGTTTCCAGAATTTAAATCATAGAAATTAAAGTTATAATATTTTGAGAGTATAGCCTATGTTGCGCATGCAAATGGCTTGGATTGGGAGCACCGGAATTTATTTGAATATTGTTCATCCTACTGGGATGAGGAAGAGTCAATTTTAAGGACTCACAGAAACGGCTTGATATCAAGAATATGATATTTATTAACAGACTGAACAGGAACAACTTTTTACCTTTACATCAGCTCACACACCCAATTGACATTCCTTTGGGGGGTGCTGTAGCTCTCATATTTAGCCCTTTTTAATACTACAAATAAATGTGGGATTATTAACAGAAATCATATCATGTGTTGCACTCGTGGGGACAGTATGCTTGAAAATAATATTTCACGTCTTTGATTGCATTCGTTATGTGTAGTGTGCCAGCCCCCCAATAGCAATAAGCTTTGTGCTTTTGGTACTTTGAATATAAAACAAAGTCTCAGCTTTCAAAATCAGTTTTAGAGCGAATTACAAAATATGTGTCTTACATTAATGTGTTTTTCAAGCTCTTTAATATGGTGTGACAGATGTATTCATGTGAATCAGTTCATTAAATTATACTGTTTTTCCTTAATGTTCTAAAGGTTACAGTGGACTCCAACTCCTTAACATAAGTGATATTGTTGTCTTTTCTGAGGTATATAACGTTAAGTAATGATTAAGTAATAATATTATTAATTCCATTTCATTCATTATTTATAGTGTGCCAGTCACCCAGTAATAGCAATAATTTTGAGCTTTGTTGCTTTTAATATAACACAGCTCAGATTTTAAATTCTGTCAATTTTATCACAAAATGCAAATTATAAATGTGTTTTTCCTCTTTATTTCAAGTTTATAGCAAGATACAGTATAAAAGTGAAGGAACATCAGAAGGCATGAAAAAAAAAAAAAAACAGTATAGCCTAATTTAATGAAACGAATGTCTTATTATTGTAATCGAAAAGATGATTGACTCACATGCCACTTAAACGGAAGCGAATACAGTGATCTGTCACACCACATCGAAGAGCATGAAAAACACATTATTGTAAGACATTGTTTTGTATTTCGCTAAAAAAAAAACTGACAGATTTTGAAAGCTGTGACTCCCAATCTGGGCCATTTGGATGCGCAATAGGCTAGAATATACTCTCGAAACATTAGAACTTTAATCTCGTAATTTTGACTTTATTCTCAAATTATTTTGAGTTTATTTTAGAAACATTTTGACTTTATTCTCATAATATTTTGACTTTATTCTCAAAATATGATGACTTTTTATTACAAAATCTTATTTATTTTATTTATTATTATTATTATTTTTTTTTTTATGTGGCACTAAAACGCTGTCGTATTTTTTTTTATTTCGTCTGAATAAAGGATTTTTCTATTTTCATATACCAGGCTTTATAGGGTTAAGTCGGTAAAGACAAAATTCATCCAAAAATGAAAATTCTGTCATTAGTTACTCACCCTCACGTCGTTCCAAACCCGTAAGACCTTCGTTCTTTGACAGAACACAATGATATTTTTGATGAAATCTGCATTGTGGTACTGTCATGAAAGTGCAGTGAAGACTGACATGGAAGAGAAGAAATAGGTGAATCACTGAAGTCATTATTTTTGTTTTCTTTGCACAAAAAGTATTCTTGTAGCTTCATAACATTAAGGTTGAACCACTTTTGTCACATGGACTATTTTAACAATGTCCTTAGTACCTTTCTGGGGCTTGAACGTTTCAGTTGTGTTGGTGTCTAGGCAGGGTCAGAAAGCTCTCGGATTTTATCAAAAATATCTTAATTTGTGTTTCGAAGATAAACGAAGGTCTTACAGGTTTGGAACGACATGAAGGCGAGTAAGGATAATTCAGCATCCTAACAGCAGGACATTTCTTATGCCATCCCTCTTGGCATTCCCAAAAATGCCCCAACCTAATTTATGTCAAATACATTTGTCTGTTTGTCTCAGGAAGAGGAGGCCCTTTCCTATGTTGCAGGTTTCACTGTAGCGAATGACGTGAGTGCTCGTGATTGGCAGATGAAGCGCAATGGAAAGCAGTGGTTGCTGGGAAAAACATTTGACACGTTTTGTCCACTCGGGCCAGCGCTGGTTACCACAGCAGCACTCAAAGGTACTCAAAATGAAAAGTACAAAAATTTGAATAAAGAAAGATGGCGTATTAGAGAATTAATTCTAGTGATATTTCTGCTCAAACAGATGTTCATAACCTGGGTATCCGCTGTCTGGTGAATGGGGCCACAGTTCAGGACAGTAACACCAATCAAATGATCTTTCAAACCGAGAAGCTAATTGCCTGGGTTTCACAGTAAGCAAAAATGTAAAAACATATGTATAAATTTACATATATATAATTGTCTTCTCAACTTCTCAAATTTGTGTTATTTTGCAGGTTTGTGACTCTTTGTCCTGGTGATGTGTTTTTGACCGGAACACCTCCAGGTGTGGGAGTGTTCAGAAATCCACCTGTGTTTCTAAAGGTGAGCTCTTCTATAGGAAAATCAATGTATATTTCAACATTGCTGGGTTAGCGTCACAACCCACAATCACTGCACCTGGCAGGCTGTTAACACCCGCTTAAAGCCTTTCCTAAAACCTTGTTTTGATACGCAGATAAAGTCTAACTGATTCCCTTTTGTTCAAACATTTAAAAAAGTGCGACTGACATCAACACAATGAGAACAGCTGAAACACAGAACACAAGACCAGCTGTAATGGTCTTATTGACGCCGTCATGATGTCAGTTTTCACACGAAACTGAAGTTTCAAAAGAAAACGGGGACATTTAACAAGCACTGGGGACACAATTTAAGCTTTCTAATTGGCATTGACAAGACTGACGGGCATTCGAGCTGATTTACAGAGGGAATCACAGGACCGAAAGATGCAATTACTGACTTACCACTTCAGCTGTTCTTCCAGGTTTCCCCAGCTGTCCATAGTCAATCACATACTTATCAAGAAAACGTCTTTACAGTGCTTAACACTAAACACTTTCTTCATATCTCCAATGAGATGTAGTGAACTACAAACAAATAAGAAAACACAATGAGTTTTGGACATGAAATTTCCTGCAAAATTAGTCTTGATAGCTTTTAATTATAAATAAATATTAGAGGTTTATCAACATGCATTTAGGTAAAGACATGGTTTGGGAGACTGATTTTTCTTTGCACTCTCCAAACTTTTTTTTTATAAAAAAAAAAGGTTAGTACAGCTTTAATAATAATAATAATAATCATAATCATAATAATAATAATAAAGCAAACTCACCAAACCTTGAGAACAGCAGCTGTTTGTTAAATCAAAAACATTTGTTCTTCATTCACGCAAACAATGATCTTCATTCAGCGTTCGGCAGACGTTCCCAGGAGAAAAGCAGCTGCCACGCCATGTCATTTACACCAAATATGAGCTTGTTAGAAAAGAACATTGACATTAATCTTGTGTGAAAATAAATGCAATTTACACAACAGAAAAGTGTTAGTTTCTTTAGAAACTGTCGCATTTTGCTTTATATGAGTGGCTTAATAAAGTATTATCCCATTTAAATTTATGTAGTCCACTGAGATTTACAAGCAAATGCGCCCCGCTGGGTAAAAACACATCTTTAGATAGTTTGAGCTGTTAACAGAAAATCTACTTCCTCAAAAATGATATTAATGTATGACCTGTATATTAAATCTGTCCCAGTAGATATAACCAGTTTATTTTTGTGTAAAAAAAACAGCCAATTTCCTATAAAATAGTTCTCAAGAGTAGAGCAGTAAAATGTGTTATTTGCAGCAGATATTCTTTTAACATTTTGTTAACATTTTATTATATTATTGTTGTTTTTACTGAAGGTCAGTATTTTGTAATGAAGTCATTTTAATGCTGTGTTTCAGAAGGGAGATGTTGTGGAGTGTCAGATTGACGAGATCGGATCGATACGGAACACGGTCGTGTAACAGGAAGATCTACATTAACTGAAGTGCCGCTACTACATTTGAAATGGTTTCATATCATAAAACATGGATTATTTTTTAACTGAAGAAAATAAAGATTTTAAGCCACTTTTAAAATATATATATATATATTTTTTTATCATCAGTGTTTTCCATAAAGACTTTAATTCCAAGTGAGTGTCAAACTAGGGTTTTCTTGCCCAGGTTTCCAGTAGAGGGCATTACCGTCCTGTGTATGTTAGCTTTCATTATTTCTTGAGCATTTAATCTATTCTCAGCTTGGGATAAATAGGCTTGGTTTCTGGAAACAAATTTATTTGTGTGCTAAATTGCACTGTCATTCAAACTAAGGCGAAAGCCAATAAGTCTTAAAGTTGGTCAAAAGGTGTGGGTACCCTGAGTTATATACTAAATTTAATTCAATAGATGCAGGAAATGTAACTTTTTTCAAAGTATCTTAAAGTCATGATGAAAAACAACTAGCGACTGATGTTTTCTGTCATACTGTAGTATACATCAGTGTGTAACAGATCCATTGGAGGATCCATAAAACTTGGATCCACTGATTGGATTTTGAGATACGGCCGTTGTACTCAAGAACAGATGTGAGCTTTCAGTAAATGCAAGAAAAGAGCAGGGTTTAAAGAAGTAGTTAACCCAAAAATGAAAATTACCTCCCGATTTACTCACCTTCAAGCCATCCTAGGTGTGACTTTCTTCTCTCAGATGAATACAATTGGACTTATATTGAAAAATGGTCGGATCTTCAAAGTTTTATAATGGCAGTGAATGGCTGTTGATATTTTAAAATGTCCAATAAAGTGCATCCATCAATCATAAAAAGTGCTCCACACCGCTTCAGGGGTTAATTTAACTCCGTACCAAAATCCCAGATAGCTAGACAATGAAAATATAAATATAAATAAATAAAATCGTTTAGCTTAAATGTTTAATATGAATAAACAGTGCTCATAAACGGCTGGTGAGATAGTATTCTCAAGTGAAATGAGTTGGGGTTTGGACCCGGAAACAGCGTTCGTTGGTGCGTTCATTGGACGCATTACGAGTACATAAACCAGTGTTCATTTCGTCAACGAAAACTATGACGAAAAATGTTCGCTGAGGAGCTTTTTCCCCCCATGACAGACAAGACGAAGACGAGACGACAATAAGGGCAATAAACTAAAACTATGACTATATCAACATGCAATTTCGTTGATGAAAAAGGACGAAACTAAAATGTATTCAAAATAATAAAATCTTTACCACAAACATCTCGTTATTTTCGTTAAAGAAAAGGAGGCAAAATGTTACTGCTGACTGCTTTATATTCCTCTACTACGCGAGCTTTCATGTGTGGTTGCCAGATAAGAAGAGTTTGAATCCCCGAAACGGAGCTTCGCTGTTACAAGTATACATTTTCTTCCCGGTGTTTTACTTATTTTAAGCAATCTGGCAACCATGCCAACGTGCTCGCTCCTCATCGCGGAAACGCCCGCCGCCGACCATGATCTGAAAACACCGACAAACAAGTTGGAGTTTAGCGATCTAAATGAAAATGAAAGCGTCATCCAGTCGGTCTGTGTTCTGTCATGAGATCTCGAATATGTTTTTTGTGATTGTGGTTGCTGAATGCACCTACTCAACCAACCGCTGTTGTTTTAATAGAGAAACATAGGCCACTGCAATTTGCAATTATTGGAATTACTATTAGGAATAGTTTTCAGAATGTAAACAGAGAGAGTGCATAAGTCTTTGGTATTATTTATATAATAAAAAGCCCATAATAAATCAGTACACTAGATAAGGTAGCCTAAAATAAACCATGTATAAACCATGAATCCACATACTATTTTGTGCTTACTGGTGAAAGTGCAACCACTAAAATGCAAAAGTAAATTTCTCAAATGACATCAATCATTACAATTATAATTTTGAGGAAAAATAATTTCTATCAGTTTAACCATTATACAGCATGACGAAAATGTGATTTCATCGACTAAAATGCTCATACATTTCGTGGTTTTTAAACTTGACTAAAAAACAGGACAAAGTAGACTAGATATGATAACTAAAATGTACATTTGAGTAAGACTAATACTACAATAAAGATGCCTGCCAAAATGAACGAATTAATTAATAATAATCTTTTTGCTAAAATGTCAAGTTTTCATTGACTAAAATGAAACTAAAATACTTCAGGTTTTCTTCGACTAAAACTAGACTAAAATACTTTAGATTTTCTTTGACTAAAACTATAAAATGTTGAGAGTTTTAGTTGACTAAAACTACATAGGATAAAGTTGACTAAATATGATAAAAACTAACAAGGACATTTAACACTGGACTAAGACTAAAATTGAAAATAGCTGACAAAATTAACACTAAAATGAACAGATAAACAATCTCTAGAACTGCTCTGTCACTTCAAGAGCATTTTACCATTACTTTTGGAAAAAACCATTGTCATATCGCATACAAACAGAAACAAGAATTTGGAAAAAATAAAACAGAATTTGGAAATAAAATGGATTTCATAAAAGCCTATTAAATTAATTTGTCTGTTTTATTGTATTTGTTCTTTAGTTTGTTACTTGCATCCATGTTCTTATTATTAATAAAGATAACATAACAAAAATGACTATATCATGATATAAATTGTTATTGTGAAATAAAATGACTAAATCATGAAATAAGAATTGGCTTACCAATGTTAACTTACTAATGTAGCAAAGATCTATACATACCTCTAGGCTCGGTAGTTACTCATCACAGTCCTGTGTAGTGTCACTGGCATGTGATTTTTATAGATAAAATAACTATAACTTCCATTTGGATCATCTATTATTCAGTTACTTTTCCTGTTGTTCTGTTTTTGTCGCAGTATTGGTTCAGCAGTAGTATTGAGATGTTTTAGTTAGTTATCGTATCAAAGTCAAAATTTTGGTATCATCACAACAAGTGTAAGGTCAAGTGAGAAAATGCTAGTGAAAACCAAGTTTTGTTTACAGCAAAGGAAACCCAGTCTCCTCTTGGCTTATATCGAAATCCTCCAACATTTTTCTTTACAAATCCTACTTTTAATTCGTGACCAGTGGTTGTTTTGCTCTCTCTGCACTTCCGCATTCGTCACTGTGTTCACCTATGTCATCTGCTTGAACACTGTTAGCAGAAGCAAGAGATTACACCATGTAAAGTTTGAAATACTCAAACGCATTGATTCGCTTCAGAAGGCCTTTATTAACCCCCCGGAGCTGTGTGACTTAAGGGTAAGTTATGGGGTAATTTTCATTTTTTGGGTGAACTTTAAGCAGACTGAATGATTGGAGAAGTCTGGCGTATATCACCAGAGTGAAGTCTGTTGCTTTACTAGAAGATCGAGTTTCGACACTGATGAAATGAATAAATAAACATGGATGAATTATTCACATTAAGCTCTATAAGATGCATTCACAAAACAGATTACCTTAAAACATACATGTAGGAATGAAAGTTATTCTGTGAAAGAAAGTGTTAATGAAGTGAATCCCTGAGTGCAGCAGCCAACTGTTATTTCTCAACCCATCTTGTTTCTTGTTAATCACCCTATTCTTTTTCCATCTCCAGCTTTCACGCTCATCTAAAGGCGTGTGTGTGTTATTGATAGCTCTGTGTGTGTGTGTGTGTGTGGAGTCTGTGGGTCGATTGTCTGGGTGGCTCTGGAGAGCTTATTCAGCACTTTTGCGCTACAAGCGGTAGCCGTCCGTTAGTCTTTGGGTTTCAGGCGAACACAGTCAAGGCCACTCACTCATGTGTTGCTCAGTATTAAGATACACAAGAATGATTGTTGTGTGCAAATGCACATTTACTCAGGAACTGTTCTCATGTTGCATGGATGGGTGTTTATATATGAGATTGTCAAGTGATACAGGATGTACATATAGAGCTAAAGTCATTTTCAGTGAGTGATTGTGTTTTTCTGTAACATCCATCAGCATTATTACCCAATCAATACTGCATTTAGTGAAAACCTCCTGAAACTTAGCTGGACCACTGGAATCACTGATTCTTGAGATAGAGGAATTGTTTTGGATTGATCTGTTCAGAGGTGTTCATTTACATTTTGGAGTAAAAAGGTATTTTTCTCATTTTCTGGACATTTTTCAATGTCAGCTTAATGTCAAACATCATCTGTAATATTTATAAATCTAGCATTGAAGCAGGTAAGAATTTAGACTACAGGATGGTTTTCAAAAGCTTGTTTTTAGCTCTGACTATTGAATTTAGGAAATTGTTAGTAGATCTTGGTAAAATCTTGATAAAATGACCATCCTCATCATAATATGATTAGCGGCAAATTATCTGAAAACTGAGGCAAATTATCTAAAAATCATTTTCTTTGTAATTTAATAGTTTTTATGGACTTTACAAATTTTCTCTCACCAGTTACCTCTAATATTTAAAAAAAAAATGCTATAAATCTGACTTGAGCATATGATGATAAACCTAACAGCAGGTGAGAAAATAAGCAGGTAAGGTGAATTTGATATTGCTTTTAAAATAGTTTTTGATTAAACTTTTTTTTTTTTTAATTTAATTTTATTTTTTATAAACATCTTACAGTGCGGACAAGGTATGAATGTGGCTGTGAAACTTTGAAAATGATGTTGATTTTTTCTTTGTTTTTCTTTTTTTTTTTTTTTAAAGCATTTAATAGAATAATTTTTTACTTTAATTTTTTTTATAATGTACATTAACTACTGATCTATGAGTTTTTGTTTTGCAAATAATTATAATTTGAATTTACAGTAAATAAGATGTGATTAAGAAGCTGATTTTAATTCATTTCATAAACTTCTTACAGTTCGAACAAAGTATGAACATGGCTGTGAAACTAATGTATTGTCATTGTCATATTTGTTAATATATATCACTTTTTTTTTTTAAATAGAATAATAATTACTTTTTTTGAGAACATTATAGACAATTTTAGTTTTTTAATGTTTTTTTTGTACATTTTATATTATGGATTTTTTCAGAATTTTGCTATGTACATTAAGTACTGTGACGTTCATCAAGTGACAGTGACTGTTTTTTGTAAAGAATTCAAATTTCAATTTACAGTAAATAAGATGTGATTAAAAAGCTGATTTTAATTTTTTTCATAAACATCTTACAGTGCGGATACAGTATGAACGTGGCTGTAAAACATTGAAAATTATACTGATTTTAATTAACATTTCCCTCTCCCAGGACATGGCATATTTCTGTATTGCCATATTTTTTATTTATATTAAGGTTATTCTTTTATTTATTTATTTATTTATTTTATTATTATTTTTTTTTTGCATTTTATATTATAGATTTTTCCAGAATTTTATAATGTACATTAAGTATTGATCTACGAGTTTTAATAATATAATTAAATTTTTCAGCAAATAAAATTATAAATAAGATGTTATTAAAAAGCTGATTTAATTTTTTTTAGAATGCAAGTATAAAAGTGGCTGTGAAACCTTGAAAATGACATTGATTTTCAGGACATGGCATATTTATGTATTGTCTTTTTTTATTTATTTTTTTTTTTAGAATTTCATAGAATAATAATTACTTTCAAGAAAATAAAGATTTTTTATTATAGATTTTTTTTATATACAATTGTATAATGTACATAATGATCTATGAGTTTTTTTTTGCAAAGACTTGAAGAGTTTATTTGCAAAAACAGATTTCTCCAGGTTTTTTTTTTTTTTTCAAAAATTATGTTTATTATATTATCATGTTTTTATTGTGTTTTATTGTGTTAGTTTAGCTGTATTTTATTTTTTTTTTGTTATTTTTACTTAAAATAACCCTACTGCAGCAGACAAAGTATGAAAGTGTCTGTGAAACCTTGAAAATGACATGATTTTTTATTTTTTTTAAATTGTATAGAATAAATCAAGAAAATTACAGACAATTTAATTTTTTTTATATTATAGATTTTTTTCAGAATTGTATAGAGTATTGATCTAATATAGTTTTTTTTTGTAAAGAATTATAATTTTAATTTACAGTAAATAAACTTCTAAATAAAAAGTGATTAAAAAGCTGTGAAACCTTTTAAGAAAATTATAGATAATTTAAATTAAAGATATTTTTGCATTATAGTTTTTTTCTGACAATATTTCTGAAGATGTGCATTTTAGTGATGATTTTAAAGTGCAACTAAAGACAGGCAACAGCAGGACCTTTTTCCATGTCTCAAGAATCAGTAAAATAGATGTTCAGTGTTTATGCAGAAGAAAGCAGAATATGCAGAGAAAGGAAATATATGTAATAATTCATCTTAATGTGTAAGGTAATGTCATGAAGATAAAGCAGAATGTTTGCATGCATATGAACATTAATTTGCAGCGCCGTGTGGCTACTATAAATCAAACCATGACACAAACACTGCAACTGAGTCAATTATCAGAAACTTATATAGTGAACCAAGCCCATTACATATTCATTACAGTTAAACAAAAGAATTATAATAAACAACACACTCCAATTAAACTAAAAAAACATCTTTTTGATGCAATCTATCTTCTCTTTATAAACACAGAACATTATTTAACCATCTGAGTAGTCATTTTCTAACTGGTGAATAACCAATTCTGGGCTCTTAACAACGAAAACTAACAAAACAAAGCAACCTCAGCATCAAACATATAACAAAAAGCAAGTGCACTATGAAAATCAGAAGTATAAACACAAAAAAGCATTCATAATGAATGATTTACACAACACTGAAGAACTGAACAGGAACTTCAGAAGTGCTTACTGTTATCATTCCCAGCTGAGACTGACTTCTCTTCAGATCTTTTACATTTCTCTTTCAGTTATACATGAACTGTTTGAAAAACTGCAAGAGTCTCTCTTTGTAAGCGCACTGAGAGATAAGAGGACTGATATCAAGATACACATCTTCTCTCTGCCTGTCCTCAATCAACACCTAAAGCACAGGAACAGAGAAACGCTGTTTAGTCCCCAAAGGCTAAATTAACCCTCTTTTATTACAACACCTGCTACATATTGTTACACTTTACTGTGCTCAGTTTATTTGGCCTTGCGTTTTTTCTATTTACAGCTTCTGTAAGGATTTGTGTGTGTAGTACATCAGGATGTATAGAATCACTTACCCCAAGATCAATGAAGGTACGAAGCACCATTCTCACCAAGTCAATAGATGAGCTCTCTGCAGAAGATTCACACAAACGCATCAAATATACAGCACTGGAGCGATAACATGACACCAGGACTTGTGTGCTGAAGTGTTACTGAATAATGCTAGAAAACAATCTGATGTGCAGCAATTCTCTTATGAAACATCAAAGCTCTAGTCTTGAGCAGAGTAAGATTACCCAGTAACACAGAGAAATCCACTGGGATTAATAATGCATTAAAAATAACACATCAGCAGCTGAAGTGAAGCTGTCGGCATCTATATAGGCTGTTTAACAGTTAAAACAACTTCATTTATGCTCAAAGTTACTAAGAACCCTCAACGCTGCCATACGATTCACATATTCATGTACATATGTGAATATACGTTGTGAATGTTTAATGGGATGTGTTTAATAAAGACATGAAAGATTATTGTGTTGGTGTGTTGTTAGCTAAAGCACATTGTGTTTGTCTGTATTTGTGATTTTGATGAAGATCACTTTAAGGAGAACTCCACTTCCAGAACAACAATTTAAAAATAATGTACTCACCCCCTTGTCATTCAAGATGTTCATGTCTTTCTGTCTTTAGTCGTAAAGAAATTATGGTTTTTGAGGAAAGCATTTCAAGATTTTTCTCCATATTATGGATTTTATTGGTGCCTCGATTTCCAAAATATAGTTTAAATGCAGATTCAAAGGGCTCTAAACGATCCCAGCCGAGGAAGAAGGGTCTTATCTAGCGAAACAATCTGTCATTTTTTTTTTTTTTTGAAAATAAAAATTTGTATACTTTTTAAGCACAAACGCTTGTGTAGCACTTGCTTTGGGATGCGCGTCCACGTTGCTACGAATTAGTGATGGGTCGTTTTGAACGAATCTTTAATGTGACTCAGTCGCGCATGCGCAACATCCTATTAGGTTCTGTACTGGAATTAGTTCACCTGTTTCAAATCTTCGGGTTTTTCGAGTTGTCCGTTCATCTTATGGGGCCTGTCACGTGATGAACGAACGACTCGAACCCGAAGACTCGAGAGATGAACGAATCCAATTCTTTTTCTGGCTCACACTGCATTGGTTAAGCTTATGGGGCTGTCACATGATGAACGAACGAATCAAACCCGAAAACTTGTCAGATAAGAGGCGAGCTTGAGCTAATCATAGACTAAAGACCCAGGTAAACAGTGAATTAATCTTTTCTGTTTCTTATAGCATTATAGTTTTGTCTTGTTTGTAGTGTGATCAACGTTTGTGTAAGCAGTAGATGTGTTAGGGAAGTAACACGTAACATTTTAATTATATTTTGCTAAAATGAACTAAATGACTCGAAAAAAGATTTGTTCATTTTTCTGAACGAGACTCAAAGGTCCGAGTCGGTAAAATGATCCGAACTTTCCATCACTACTACGAATCACGCCTAAGTTCATCGTCTGTGTACTCCGGCTCAAAAAGGTAGAGTATGGTGTAAAACTCCATCTTATTTTCTCCTACAACTTCAGAATCATCTAACATCATTGTACCTTTTTGTTTGTAAACAGCGTTTGACTTACTTGCACTTTCTTAGTCTTTGCGCGTTCGCTTTGTAAACACTGGGTCTGTAGTTCCGCGTGACCTTTTGACGTGATTCAATAGTACATAGCATCGTGGACGCGCATCCCAGAGTCTGTGCTACACAAGCTTTTGTGCTTAAAAAGTATACAATTAAATTTCGCTAGATAAGACCCTTCTTCCTCGGCTGGGATCGTTTAGAGCCCTTTGAAGCCGCATTTATACTGCATTTTGGAAGTATAAAATCGGGGCACCAATGAACATTCCAGCATTTTCTCCATATAATGGACTGACATGGTGCCCCGATTTTGAACTTCCAAAATGCAGTTTAAATGCGGCTTCAAACGATCCCAAATGCAGTTGTAAACGATCCCAGCTGAGGAAGAAGGGTCTTATCTAGCGAAACGATCAGTTATTTTCATTTAAAAAATACAATTTAAATACTTTTTAATCTCAAACGCTTGCCATTCTCTCTCCCTGAACCTGTGTATTCTGACTCAAGACAGTTAGGGTATGTCGAAAAACTCCAATCGTATTTTCTCCCTCAACTTCAAAAATCATTTCAAAATTATCCTACATCGCTTCAGAAGTACTGACCCAGTCTTTGCAAAGTGAACATGCAAAGAAGATCAAACACCCTTAACAAAAAAGGTAAAACAGCGATATAGGATGATTCTGAAGTTGAGGGAGAACATGAGATGGGAGTTTTGAGACATACCCTAACTGTCATGAACCAGAAAAAAAACGGTTAAGGCAGAGTAAGACAAGACGAGCGTTTGACATCAAAAAGTATATAAACTGTAATATTTCAATGAAACTAACTGATCGTTACACTAGATAAACCCCTTCTTTCTCGGCTGGGATCATTTACAACCGGATTTGGGATCGTTTGAAGCTGCATTTAAACTGCATTTTGGAAGTTCAAAATCGGGGCACCATATCAGTCCATTATAAGGAGAAAAATCCTGACATGTTTCCTTTAAAAAACAATTTCTTTATGGCTGAAGAAAGGAAGACATGAACAACTTGGATGACAAGGGGTGAGTACATTATCTGTCAATTTTTGTTCTGGAAGTGGACTCCTTTAAGATGAATGCTCTCCGTTTAAAATAGATCTCAGTGTGTTTCTAAGATGTAAAACCCTTGCAAATCCTTTAGTTTCATGGTGGTGAGTGGAAAATGAAAAATGTGTTTTTGTCTCTTACCGTAGTGCGCTTTGTCCAGCTGAGCTCGGTTCTTCAAGTGTGTGTGTAGTTGGCTCAAACAGTCTCTCTCTAAGATAAACAATTTTTAGGTTATAAACACTTACTTGTTCACACTCGGTGTGAATAGTGACAGCGATGCTTGCCAAAGCACACTTACTCATCACACATGACAACAACATTGTTTGGCGAGAGGTCAGAGTTTGTGTGTGTGTGCGTGCGTGTGTGTACTAACCTGTGATAGGTGAGGGAAGGTAATGGAGGCTTTCTAGCGCCCAGCACAGGGCTCTCAGCCGGACACTCAGTAAACTACAGAGAAAGAACAGCAGCTCTGGGCACTGAGATGGCTGACTCAACTAGAAACCAGAGAGAGAGAGAAAAGACAGCAGAAGGGTAGAGGACAGTGAGAAAGCATGCAAAGGTCATTATTAGTTTGGTAACATGTTGTTTTTGGTTGTATTTATAGTTAAACTATGACTTCCATTATTCTATTCTCATTTGATGACTGATCAACTGTTTCCACATAAATATTAAGTAGCACAACTGTTTTCAACACTGAAGATAATGAGAAATGTTTTTTGAGCAGTAAATCAGCATATTAGAATGAATTCTGGAGGATCATGTGACACTGAAGACTGGAGTAATGATCCTGAAAAGTCAGCTTTGCATCACAGGAATAAGTTACATTTTACAATATATTTAAATAGAAAGCAGTTATTTTTATTTGTAATAATATTTCACAATATTACTATTTTTAACGTTATTTAAATAATGAATGTAGAATTTGTAAGCATAAATTTTCTTTTTAAAAATCTGTGACATTTTTCAATAAGGTGTCATTTGTTAACATTATTGTATCAATAATGTTACCCCCGTGTGGGGGCAATAACAAGGCAACAAAAAATTGCATCCAAATATTACAGTTTTCTCCAAATAAGAAAAAATACATGTGCGAATTGTATATGTTTCTTTAAAAACTTTAAAATCTTTTTGTATTTATAATGTAAAAACAAACAAATAACCCCGTTTAACAAAGGGACATTACACCTTTCAGAAAATATAATTTGCATCTTAATATTGATATGAAAACACATTTAACAGTAATATATGTGTCCATGACAGGGTTGACATATCTTATTGTTTATGCTTCGAATAATGGCCTATAATTATCTAAAAAATGTGTGGGAGCTCAGCTAATATAATTCTATAGGACATGAGTGTCTGCTATGACATGACATTAAGCGAATGAGAAATTAAGACCAAAATTTTTAAGTATTGTGAGGGTTGAAAGGCAATATTGACCCTACTAATGTTAACTAATGAACTTTATTGTAGTAAAGTGTTACCAAAAAATCTTAACGACACCAAATTTTTGAATGGTATTTGGTATTTGGTCATTATAGAATGTATATAAACGTTAGTTTTTTTTTTTTTTTTTAAATGATGTAATTTTTTCATACAATGCGATAAAATTACAAATTATTGATATTTGAATAGAAATCTGATCATGATACCATTATCATGCTTGGATTTCTATTAAAAATAATAATTGTATAAAAAGGATGACTTCATTACAATTAATACATTTTTGTGGTCTTAATGTATTTGTGGTCTTAATGTAGTATTAAAATAATTGAATTTAAAATTATATTTTATATATATATATATATATATATATATATATATATATTAGGGCTGTCAAAGCGATTAATCGTGATTAATCGCATACAAAATAAAAGTTTGAGTTTGCCTAATATATGCGTGTGTACTGTGTGTAATTATTATGTATATATAAATACACACAAAGTAATGTATATATTTAAGAGAAATACGTTATCTATGTAAAAAATATTTGTATTTATATATCATAAATTATATAAAAATTATAATAAATACATATACTTGTAAATATTTCTTATATATATGTACCTGAATGTGTTTGTATTTATATATACATAATTGCACACAGTACACACACGTTTATTAGGCAAACTCAAACTTTTATTTTGTATGCGATTAATCGCGATTAATCGTTTGACAGCCCTAATATATATATATATATATAATATATTATTCATATCCACTTACAGGGTGAATTTATCATTCAAAAGCATCATGGAAAGTGGAAATGAGGACAAGAGTTCAATAAAAATGAGATAAAACCTGAAAAAAAAAACCTAAACCTGTGTTTGAAATGTTTGGTTCATGTTCTGATGCAACAAGTCACAATCCACAGCAGCTTCTCTCCTGCATGTTCACGCCATTGACATTCCCTTCCTGTTCTTCTCTTTGTACTGAATTCAACGCACAGATACTGAGAAACTGAGCAACACACAGACAAGACACCAGACTTCAAGAGCAGCATCTGTGAACTGACTCTCTTAGTTTCAACTCTGTTTTTTCAGTCTTGCGTGTGGTTTTCATCTCGCTGAAACTCTGGATCCAAAGAGTCCAAAGATTGCGAGTGCTCTTTATGAATGCTAAATGTCTATATTTCATTAAAGCTGTCTGTGGGTTTGTGTACCTTATAAGAGCGTGCGTCTGGTTCCTCGCAGTCTGAATCGCTGCTCTGGTCAGGATTGTCTGAAACAGCCCATGACAACACACCCTGTCTCTTCATGAAGTCACACACCGGTGTATCCTTCTGAACCTACATGCAGACACAATCAATGAGTTCACATCTCTAAAGACACATGCAAACAAGCTGCAAAATGATCAGTTTAGGATTGAAATGACCTTTAACTACAGACAAACAAAAATAGCTTTCACCTCTGTGGGTGTTTGCGAATCAGTCAGCTGAAAACTCTGGCGGCACTTGAAAATAAATGGACAGAGACTGAACGCATGTCAGAGATTAGATTGAGTCTGAGAGCTTGCTAGATGTCTGGGCAGTGGAGTGAAAACTGTATTTTTGGACACGTCTCTGTGAATTCTCTGTATTTGTTTTGATCTTCACTTTGAAAAGTTCAGAAAAACCACATCTGTCATGGTGTGACACTGTATATTGACCAGACTGAATTATTATCTCCGCATTTATGATTCTATCTCATCTTTTTATATTCATATCTCTATTTTAAGATTCCTGCTATCAGCTTATAAGTGTGCTGCTCTGGCTGAGTGGCACAGAAGCTGTAGTTTCCCTTGTGTCAGTGCCAAAAAACTACCAACAGTCTTATCAATGAGGCTAAAAATAATCATTATCTTTCATTTTAGGTCATGCTCTATGTCAATTCACAGGAAAAATATTACAACACTTAGTTTTTTGGTTGTGGTTTCTTTTTTTAAATTCTTACATCCCACCTAATCTTTCAAAGAATCACTCATTTACCGTTTTCACCACTTTTTTTTACTTTTAATTTCTATTACCATATTTTAAAGCGTGAGTCATAAAGTAAAAGTGTTAATTTTTCTCAGCTGTGTTTAGTTTATTCTTGTGTTAAATGTCCTTTTTAAGTTTTATCATATTTAGTCATCTTCTTTTTAGTTTAGTCACGTTTTAGTTGACTACAAGTCTGTCATTTCAGTCTAGTTTTAATCTTTTAAAAGAAGTCACATTTTAGTCATGCTGCATAATGGTTAAACTGATAATCAATTATTCTGCTCAAAATTATATTGATCATGATTGTTGTCATTTAAGAAATGAAATCAGAATTATTGAACTTTCACCCATAAGCAGATGGGTGCTGTATGCATACATTTGAATGTTAGTGTTGGGACAAACGAATGAAAGATCATTGATATTAGGGCTCGACTAAAGATTTTTCTGGTTGACTAGTAGTCATTCATTTTAAACGATTAGTCAACTAATTGCACATTTATTAAGAAACCATTTAAATCATAATAATGAGCCTTTAATTGCCTACATAGCCTAATAAGTCCTCAAGCGCACGCATATAGCTTGCCACGGCACACCAGCAGATATAATAATTATGAATGTGTTAGGGAACAAGGAGGCTGCATTAACATTTTAATAACTAGTGCTTTCTTTGTTTATGGCTTAAGAGATGAAGTCGGCGACACTGACTCGTCATCTCCGCAGTAGAGGATGCGCCTGTATGCATGTTTCATACGGATTACACAAACTGAGAATATTTGTTTTCCATTTGAATTTGTTCATTTGAAAGAAGACATTTCACTCTCTATAGATATATATATATATATATATATATGTCTGTAAGGCAAGTGTACTTTTTTGATGTGCTCGGCAGAAAGCGCATCCTGTTTGCTATCATTATTTTACAAAAACGCAATGTTTTGTTGATATTGTGAGTGCACGCAAATAAACAGTCTTTACAGATTCAAAAGAAGTATTACCCTTATCTGTATGACTAAAAATGATGAAGTATTTTAAGAGCGAGTGATCGCACCGGCGCTTCCATCTGTAGTGCAGTGAGTGCGCTACTATTCAACTTCCAGACACCCGGAATAGCGTATATTTTTCTAGGTTAACATCTGATTGTGCAGTCATGTGAAGTTGCTGCTACTAACATATTTCAGATGACAAGCCATATTTGAGATCGATGAATGATGGGCGAGCGTTTGGATGTCCTGCCCAATGTATTACCACATAGACCAGCCATTAACAATCATGGACTGTGTAACTTCGCTACTTCCTGTGGATTTTAGCGCTGCCCTCAATGAAATTTTTCTGGTCGACTAGTAGTTGTTCATTTTTCAAGCATTACACTTAAATACAACCCAGCGCTGGGTAAAATATGGACAAACCCAGCGATTGGGTTGTTTTGACCCAGCGGTTGTGTTACTACCCAGAAGGCTTAGTTAAACATTTAACCCAACTGCTGGGTCAAAACAACCCAATCACTGGGTATGTCCATGTTTTACCCAGCACTATGTTGTTTTTAACCCAGCAGTTTTTAGAGTACAGTTGACTATTAGTCTCATGTTCATTAATAAACCATATAAATCATAATAATGAGCTTTTAATTGCCTGAAAAAAGCTTGCCACAGTGCACCGGCAGATGTAATAATTATAAATGTGTCAGGGAAAAGCAGCAAGAAGACTGCATTAACATTTTAATCATTTATTGTGAAACTAGTGCTTTCTTTGTTTTCGTCCGAGGCACTGATTTGTTATCTCCGCAGTAGTGGTGTGCCTGCATGCAGTTTCATATGGACTACATAATCTGAAAATATTTGTTTTCTTTTTGAATTGGTTAATTTAAAAAGTAGACATTTCACTCTCTGCAGATATATTTTCATGTCTATAAGGCAAGTATATACAGAGTTTTGGAGTGATGCGCTTAAGTTCAAAGAGGCCGAGACGCAATAAAGAGCATCCTGTTTGCTTTCATTATTTTACAAAAGCGCAATGTTTTGTTGTTATTCTGAGGGCACACAAATAAACGTAGAGTCCTTACAGATTTGAAAGATGGTTTACTCTTTTCTGTATGACCAAAAATGGAGTATTTTAAGAGCAAGTGACCGCTCCATCTGTCATGCAGTGAGTGCACTACTGTTCAGCTTCCACACTCCGCACAGACACATTTTTCAAATGTTTAAAAAAGGTTTAAATTAGATTGAGCGGCCATGTAAAAGTTGCTACTACTTACATATTTCAGATGAAAAGCCATATTTGAGGTCGATGAATGATAGGTGAGCGTTTGGAATGGATGTCCTGCCCGATGTACTATATTACCACATAGACCAGGCGTTAAAGATCTGACTTCAGCGGACTGCATGACTTCGGCACTTCCTGTGGATTTATTTTTCTGCGAGTGACTAATAAAATTTTGGTCGACCAAGCTCCTTCTTGTCAACTAATGATTAACTAATGATTAGCTGACTATCAGGGGGCAGCCCTAGTGGATTTTTATTTTTTTTTTTTAAAGTCTCTGGAGAAAAATTAAAACCTAATAATTTAGACATATGAATGCTGTGATTTAACAGTGCCAAAAGAAACTCCAACAACCTTTCTCAAACAATCTTTGTCTAATAGAGACTTAACTTTCTCAGTGTAGTTTGCCAACTCAGCCTGTTTGCCAACAGTTTGCCAACTCAGTTGAATATTTTGCTCTGATGCCAAATTGCATTGGATGCAAAGCAAATGTAGTGATTTGCACAGCCATTAATTTCTCTGCAATCTTTGAGACTATAGGCAAAATACTAATAGGTCTGTAATTACTAGCAGAATGAGAATCTTCACTTTTGAATATAGGCACAATAACATATGACTTGCAAGATTTGATATAGTAACAATTCATATTTAACAGACACCTATTATGCAAAAATCACTTTTATAAGGTGTTGGAACAGTTGTGTGGCTGCAGTCTGTAAAAACAACCAGCCTATAATGATACAATTTTTTTTTAGAATAATAAATCATAATCTCTCTGAACACATGATTCCAGATTTCTCCCTACGTCATCGTAGGAGGAAATCCTGCCCATTAGTGATGATCTCTGCCCCATTAACATAGACATAGCCCTGAGTGAGAAGCAGCAGTCCGCCATTACTGGAGATATAGTCTTAGCCTCAGACGTCACGCCCACGTAATGTTGGCTAAACTGATGCATAAGGCACACTTATCCGGAAACACTTCAGGAGTTTTGAAGTCGTCATCGGATTGGTTAGATTATACAAGATTTCCAGGAGACGTGTGTGTCGCATTCGTTAATGTTCCGCCTGGAAACAAAAATGCTGTGGCGCCAAACCCCCTAACGAAAAAGAAAGCCGTCGTGTTTACAACTGTGGCAATGAGTGCTCATCAGGATCAACTAAACGCTGGCTTTTCAAAAGTATGTGAAAAATGTAACGTTCACGGCATAGAATTTTTAAAGTATGTCCGAGAGTTTTACACATGGTCTGTTATTGTGGCGACATTTCCACACCCCTAAACATGACATGGCACAAAACAAACCGTGATTGGTTTAAACCGAGTACGTTTTAAGTAAAGATAACAGGCTTGTACTAATAGTAGAATGTTTATTTGCAAAGGACAGCACCACTATTGCCTGAGCATGAGCTCCGCCCCTTCCCCGGGAGCACCAGCTCATTTGCATTTAAAGGCACAAAGTGTGAAGGCGCATGACTCGCCGTCACTTTGTCTCACACACACAAAGAGAGAGAGAGTTTTACACACCATGCTGAATTGACACGCTACATGTAAACAATAGTCTCTGTCGTAATTTCCCGCTAAAGTTCCTTTGGAATTCTTCAGCTTTTAAGAACTGCTGGTTTCTTCACTAGTAGGCGAAACTAATGTGCAAACGACAATCTCATTGGCTGGTGCTCACCTATTATCATCCCTGTCCTGATTTCAGCAAATCAGTTCAAGCGAACGCACACAACCTGATTAATATTCATGAACCCAACACCTCATTAATCCTTAGTGTGTTTTATATTGTTATTAGTAGAACTTGTATAATAATAATAAAAATAATCATTATTATAATAATTATTATTACTATTATTGTTAGTTTTCTTCCCATTTTTTTTTACAGAAATATGGAATGACCAAAAAAGCACCACCACCAGTCCTAAGTTCAGTTAAAATGACTACTATGCATTCATACATGGTTACCAAGCTTTAATTCTAATTACTATCATTATCATATTATAACGTTTGACCGAATGATGTTAAGAGTGTACTTTTAGATATTTAAAAAGCTGTGCCATTTTACAAACATATATATATATATATATATATATATATATATATATATATATATATATATATATATATATATATATATATATATATATATGATATAGTAGATCAGTCTGGCAAGTAAACTAAAAAATGTACTAGCCAATGGCGATTCAATGGCCAAGGTGATAGGGTTGATAGGTCACCTTTAAAATGTAGTTACGTTCGTTGTTACGTTAACTGGCGTTAGGGGCTCCTGAGTGAGACCCCTAACATCAGTTGACATAACGGCAAACATGACTGACAAAAAGGGATTGTCTTGGCTACGTATGTAACCCCTGTTCCCTGAAGGAAGGAATGAAGACGTTACGTCGACTGAGGTTAGGGGTCTCACTCGGGAGCCCCTATCTACAAGAAGCCATATTAGTAAGGATTATAAACGAGAATTGTTAACGATATTTCACACAGCTAACAGCTTTACCTCCTGTAGTTTGTTCAAGTTGTGAATGACACACTGTTTTTCCGCACTTTCACTTTGCACGTCTCCATCATTTTCGATTTCTCTCACGCTGCACAACTGGTGCTGTGTTTAGCAGGTGTGCGTCAGCGCTGCTGTTCGTCAGAGATGAGGACTGTTTGAAAGCCTCTTTTCTACTCTTTGATGTGCATCGTTTCAGTTTAATACGTCAACATAACAAAAGATGTGACTGCAAAGCAATCAGGAAAAAAGGCATTTCATGCAAAATAACAAGTAAATATATATATTCACCAGTGGCGACCTCATCAAAAACTTCACTCGCAAATGCGACCGTTTTGGTCGCAGTCTGGAGCCCTGCTGACCACAGATTTTAAAAATGCTATGTGATCAGACTAACTGTGATCAGAGGACGCACGTGCTTGTTTGTTTGTTGATGCAGGTGTTTTACCTCCTCCATAACAAGAACCCCGCAGCGCACCATGCTGTCCACCACATCAAGAGCAAAGCCATGAGCGGTTTGACACGGCTGAGAGAATGAGACACACAGACAGATACGAGCAGACAGACAGGAGGAGAGATAATTAGTTGTGTAGTGTTTTTGTTCTTGTTGACATTTCACAGCCTTTACAAGTGTTTATTTGCTGATGCAAGTGTAAAATGTGCCAGCAATAATCACACATGCTATTCCTGCCGCTGAAGAACCCTTGAATGGGAAACTAGATTTAAGAGACATCAAGAGAGAATAATAAAGAAAACAGATGGGGAGCGACTGATCGATTGGAAGCGTGAGAGAGAAATCTGAAGATTGTATGAAAAATAAATGAGTTTTTATCTGAGTTTTTGAGAAGAAAGACAGCTGTATGAATCACTACTAGCGTCAACATGATTATAGACGTCATAGTGAGATGCACTTGTGTGTGTTTGAACGAGACTCACCGGTATGAAGCCAGGTGACAGTAGGTGTGTGAGTTGGAGGCTTTTCTCTGTCAGCTCCTCCTTGCCCAGAACAACATCAAACTCCAGGTCTCCACCACCTCCACAGCCTACAACCTCACTCAGCATGGCTGAGACAGCACACGCTACACACAAACACACACGCCTTCAGGATTAGCACTGTCAATAAACCCTGCTGTGGTGCAAACATGACTCAACCCAAACACATCAGCACCCTGAAGTGCAGGCCCATTCAAACTGGGCACGTGCCCCCTCAGATTATTGAGCCAAGTGGATTTTTTTTTTTTTCCTAAAATGTTATTTGTATCTTGTTTTGTTAAAAGAAACCGTTCCACAGTTATTGTTGGTAAAATAAGTGTTTGTCTAAAACAATCACTGATTCATGTACATTGTTGTGAGTCAAATCAATCTGACTCTTATGCAGATTTTTAAACTGAAAAAAAAAAAAGTTATTAAAATTGACTGGGTAATATTAAATAGTGAGTAAAAATATGAATTTTCTTAATTTGTGCAATCTTCATTTGAATTCTCTCAATATTGATTCTTAAAATCCCAAGATTATTTTAAGATTACTTTTGAAAGGAATCAATTTTAATCAGCAAGGAAGCATTAAATTGATGAAAAATGACAATAAAGACATCTGTAATGCTACAAAAGACTTCTGTTTCAAATAAATGCTGTTCAAAGAAGACTAAAAAAAATATCACAGTTATAACAAGGAATGTTTGTTGAGCATGAAATCAGCAAATTAGAATGATTTCTGAACGATCATGTGACACTGAAGACTGGAGTAATGATGCTGAGAATTTAGCTTTACAATCACAGGAATAAATTATATTCTTAAATATATTAAAATATAAAACTGTCAATTGTAAAAATATTTAAAATTGTTATATGTTATATGCAACAAAATAACTGTAATAATTAGGGCTGTCAAATGATTAATCGTGATTAATCGCATACAAAATAAAAGTTTGAGTTTTCCTAATATATGTGTGTGTACTGTGTGTAATTATATGTATATATATATATATATATATATATATATATATATATATATATATATGTATGTATGTGTGTATATGTGTGTGTGTGTGTGTATACACACACACACACACACACACACACATACATACATACACAAACACATTCATGTATATATTTAAGGAATATTTACAAGTATATGTATTTATTAGAATTTTTATATAATTTAGATGATATATAAATAAAAATATTTTGTACATAACATTTATTTTAAATATATACATTAATTTGTGTGTATTTATATATACATAATAATTACACACAATAGACACAGATTTATTAGGCAAACTCAAACTTTTATTTTGTATGCGTTTAATTGCGATTAATCGCTTGACAGCCCTAATAATAACATTATTATTAGGGACGAAGCACAGAAGGTCTTGTCTTGAAATCTCGTTCGATTTGGAGGGGCATACCAAATCAAATCATACCCAATTTTCCTATGTCAGTCATTTTGAGCGTGGGCCATTTTGAATTTTGTAGTACAATGATATATTTTACAAATGGTTTAGCATATTGTTATGAATCTTATGATCAGTTCTGAAATTTGGCACACACAGATAGAGGACGACCTCATCATTAACCGCAGCAAATTTGGAGTCTCCAACTCAAACTCTCTAGCGCCACCAACAGGCCAAATTTGCAATCACGTTTCTGCCGATGACTTTTGAACCGTAAGGTCTAAAAGCAAAGGTTTTTTCCTCTGATTCCTTGGATCATACAGAGTCAAATGCATACCAAAATGTACTTTTTTTTTTTTTTTTTTTTTTTTTTTTAAAGATTTTCAAGATTTTTCGCAATTTTTGCAAAAAAAAAATCTACCTTTTCAAACCTTCTTCCAATTTCTGCCAATAACTTTTGAACTGTAAAGTTTAAATGCAAAATTCTTTTTTGTCCTCTGATTCCTTGGTTCATATCAAGTCTAAAGCATACCAAAATTTAAATTCCTACAGGTCAAGAATTTTTGCAATTTTGAATTTTACAAAAAAAATCATTTTTTTGGAACTTCACGGTTTGTCCAAATTTCACCAAAGTTGGCTCAGATCATCTTCAGAGCATTCTGGCATTAAGTTATCAAAAACTTTTTTATAAAAAATTTTTTATATTTGTATATATTCCAAACCGTTTTTGTAAAGCGTGTTATCAAATTTGATGAAGTTCGTGCAAAATTGACATAAGGCTATATCTTCGCAGCACTTAAATGGATTCTGACCAAACTTGGTATTTGTTATAACAAGCATGGCCTGAGGACACATGAGTAGTTTTGGCACAGCACCACCTACTGGTCAAAAGATATAAAAATTTGACATTTCTGCTTTCAACTTCTGACCAGTTTAGCCAAAATCATAAGATTGGTCTCCTTAGGCCATGTTCACACTCGGCGTCTTTTGAAACTGCCAGCGTCTGTTTTACACTATAATCCTATGAAGTAAACAGTGTTTTTCAAAAAAGCCGTTGAGCTTCGGCCATCCCGTTTTCGAGTCCCAGCTCTCAGACCCTTCCCGATCCCGTTCCCCTCTCTCTCTCCCACCTTGCTTCCTGTCTAAATATTGTCCCATCAAATAAAGGGAAAAATGCCAAAAAAATAAACAACAAAAGTCAACGCTTTTTGTTCATTTCATTCATACTGTTGCAGCTACATTTTGGAAGTTCAAAATTGGGGCACCATAGCAGTCCATTTTATGGAGAAAAATGCTGAAATGTTCTCCTCAAAAAACAATTTCTTTATGACTAAAGAAAGAAAGACATGAACATCTTTCAAGGGGGTGAGTAAATTATATGTGAATCTTTGTTTTGGAAGTGGACTTCTCCTTTAATTGCTGCTTGCAGCTATATTTATTATTGTTTTTGTCACTATACTGCATTTTTGTCACTTTTTTTTGTACTGTATTTTTTTAAAATAAATGCTGCCTTGGTGAGCATATATCTTTCTTACTCCAAACTTTTCAGTAGGAATTTAAATACGAAATGGACAAAATAACAAACATATCCAAAAGAATCAGATTCAAATGGGGAATATTTGTACCAATACTAAGCCTTAACATTAGGTCACGATTTGACTTTGCTTGCTAACCAAAAATGCAGCAATAGACTAACATACTAAGTTTTGTTTTTCTTTAGTCATCATGTCTTATCTCGCCAACGCATACTAAATAAGCCAGGACTCCTACTGATGCCCCCTCAAAAAAATGATGACTGCCAACAGCAAGTTTCCTTGCCTCCACCCAATCTTCAACACACTCTTGCCCACCTCCTACAGCCTCGTGTATGAAGACGTGCAAAAGCAAATCGCAATGCTGGCTCAGTATGAGCAGAGAGTCTGGATCAGGCCGGGGTGCGATGATGGGTTCTCCTGTAGGCGGAGCTGCAGCCAGGAGCAGATACGGGCGGAGCAGAGAGAGCGCGTGATGCACCAGACCAACCAGAGAGCCTCCGTAACCCACGTCTGTGTTTCTAAACAACACTTCCTCCAACAGCCAACAGATGTCCCTGCACAGCATGGATACACGCACGCCCTGAGAAAGAGGGAGGTGACTGTTACAATCATTAGCAACATCTTTAAAGCAAGCGAATCATGTTTGATGCTTGTATGAATCATCCACAACCAGTGGATGACTAATAAACCAATTAATGTACTATTATAAAAGAGTTCCAGTCATAGATGTTAATTGGTTATTAATAGAGCTGGTACTGGCTGGTATTCAATTATTTTTATTTTAACGTAGTGGCCGTTATACAGCGTTTGTGTGTATCAAAATCAGAGAACAATCTATAAATACTTGATTTTTTTCAGAAATATTGTAATTAGTAGGAAGTGTAAAAGCCCTTGCTTTGAATGATTTCAGCACATCCGCAGCCACAGGACATTATTAGTTTCTCACACTGCGTTGGTGTGATCTTGGTCCACACTTCTTCCACTCTTTCAGTACCTGTAGTGGATTTCTTAGCCATAACTTTGTCGGCAAGAATTTTCCATTTTGGTTTAGATCAGGACTCTGGCCTTGCCATTTCATTATTTCAATGTTCTTACCTTCAAGGAACTGCATTTTGCAGTGTGACGGGGGCACTGTTTTGCATAAAAATTGCAGGTTGTTTGGAAGATGCTTGCAAGGAAGGAGCTGCATGTTGCCGCAGGAGGTTTTGATGAACATTTGCATTCACCCAGCCATAAGAGGCCCAACTCCTACTGCAGAAAACCTCCCCCAACCATGACACTTCCTCCTCCACCTTTCACTGACTTCTTTACGGACTTGGGCTTCAATCTTTCCTCAGTTTGATGCCAAAAAAAATGTTTTTCATCAGATTGAAATAAATTAAATTTGCTGTCATCACTAAAGTGAACTTGGACTAGTTCTTCTCTCTCCAGTTCTCCTTCTCTTAAACATGCCGAGACAGATCCTTACCCTGTTCAGCACTGAACTGGCTAGCAATTCCAGCTGCAGTGTTGAACCGATTCCTCATTGAGAGTTTTCTCATCCATTTGTCTTTAATGGACGACCAGCCTTTTTGTGGGACTTAGAATTAGTGTCATTGTAAACCTGCAATATTTGAGAAATCACAGATTTGGAATGACCATCTTCTCCTGGAATGGCTGAAAAAGTCATCCTTTCAGCTTTCATCTGGACAACCTCCTGTCGCAGGGTTTCAGTCACCTTAGAGTGGCCCACAATCTTACAATCTCAGTGAAAATTGGAGGAATGCTGCCAGTTAAATAGGGTCTGTCATATAATTAAGGAAATTAGCACCATGTCACAAATTAACACCAATAATTTAAGGTATATGTAAGTGTTCTCTAATTTTGATAATTTAATAATTTAAATTTTGAGTTTTTAACTTTTTCAAATATCTAATTTAAGTTTTTTATACTATGCCTCAGAATACAATTAATTTACAAAATATGCTTAAAAACTACCCTTCTACTCATGTTACGATAACTTCAAAACTTCAGTGACCTTGAAATTTAGTCAATTGTAAGTTGTTATAATACACATTTTTAATTCATTATCTTGCATGTGTTTATAAAAGCAAAAAGGAGGTCAAACATATTCTTTCTTAGTAATATACAGTGGCATGCAAAAGTTTGGGAACCCCTTGCAGAATCTGAAAATGTGAATAATTTTAACAAAATAAGAGAGTTTATACAAAATGCATGTTATTTTTTTATTTAGTACTGTCCTGAGTAAGATATTTTACATTAAAGATAACATGTAGTCCACAAGACAAAAAACAAAGCTGAAATTATTAATAACAAACTTCAAAAGTTTGGGAACCCTTGGTTCTTAATACTGTATGGTTACCTGGATGATCTACGACTGTTTTTTTGTTTTGTGATGGTTGTTCATGAGTCCCTTGTTTGTTCTGAACAGTTAAACTGAGCACTGTTCTTCAGAAAAATCCTCCAGGTACTGTAGATTCTTCAGCATCTTTTGCATATTTGAACTTTTTCCAGCAGTGACTGTATGGTTTTGAGTTCCATCTTTTCACACTGAGGACAATTGAGGGACTCAAACACAACTACTAAAAATAGATTCAAACATTCACTGATGCTGCAGAAGAAAACACAATGCATTAAGAGCTGGAGGTGAAAGATCAAGGTAAATTGTACTTAATTTGTCTTCCGGGAATTGCTTTTAAAGAGCAGTACTAAATGAAAAAAAAATTACATTTCAACAAAATAAAAACCATCCTGTTCAAAAGTTTTCACCCCTCAGCATTGTGTTTCCTTCTGGAGCATCAGTGAATGTTTGAACCTGTTTTCCAGATAACCACACACAGTATTAAAAACCAAGGTTCCCAAACTTTTGAAGGGGGTTATTTTAATAATTCCAGGTATTTTTTTTTGTCTTGTGGACTACATGTAAACATCTTTTATGAAAAATATCTTACTCAGGACAGTACTAATTAAAAAAAATAACATGCATTTTGTATGATCGCTCTTATTTTGTTGAAATTATTCACATTTTGACAGGGGTTCTCAAACTTTCGCTTACCACCTATTGTATTTGTAATAGTAAAAGTCATATACAAATGTAATGTAAAGTATGAGAGGAGTTTTTAAAACACCTTGCGATGCTTGTGGAGCAGCAAACAGGACACCAGACTGGTAGACATGACCGCCATACTTGCAGTTGAAGCTAAAACAAAACATACACACACACAAAGCTTAGCCTCATACATAGAGTAACAATTTGCTAGGGTTTGATCTTTGGGAGCTTGCGTGTGTCGAACAGACTCACAGTACATCAAATGAAGAGTCAGTGCGATAGTCTGCTGTCTATCAGCGGGAGACAGTTCAGGCATGACAGCGGGTGGGAGGAGCCAGGAAACATCCTTCTGGCTGAAGATAGAGTCCATCCTGATGAAATCAATCACATTTCATTTTATTACAACATTGTCCCAATATATATGCATATAGGGGTTTCATTCTCTGAAACTGCCTCACTACCTTCATCTCAGCATTAAATGTACATTACAGTCCTCCGCAAACCTCTCGTGACTGCGTAACCTGACTGTTCATTCTCGCTCCCTAACGTGCACAACAAAAGGCTTTACAACAATACATTATTACCAGCTGTCAAAATGCAAATGCCAAACCGGCAGAGCTGAGTCTTCATGATAAGGCCTCCCGCTGTGGATTTACTGCTTTAAAATATATAACAACCCCTGAGGCTGTTGGAAAAGAGCGAACAGTGGATGAGAAGCTCTTTGTAGATTTTCCAGGATATTCCAGCTCATTACGAGTCGGAGTTGGAATAACTGACTTTTCCCGAGAAGCTGAGTTGCTTAAAACGACTGCATCGCAAAAACATCTTACGCATGTGGCTCTGGAGGTCTGATTCAGCAGACTTGAGTCTCAGAACTGGTTGAAGTGGACTGAATCGTCCATCATTCTCAAACCAGCATCCTTTTGTCACCGTTTATTCTTTCTGTTGTTTGTCTTGTTTTTTTAGTCTTTTGGCCAATTTGGCATGTCAGATACTGTAAATAACACAACGGTTAAGAAGAACTGAACTGGAGGTTCAGACCTCCGGGGTCCTTTATGACTGATGAAAAAATCTACAATGAAGGATGCAGGAAGAATGAATGGTTTGAAGTGAAACGCCTGAGCTTTTTCGTCTTTGACCATATGGGTGGACAGATGCTGCGGGGGCAAATAGGACAAGATGGATGAAGAGTGGAATGCTGCAGATAGGATACAGGAACAGAGGGATTGAACCTGTCATGCAGTATAGCGGTCAACAGCAGGTCCTGTAGGGGGCGCCCTCCATCCACACGACACTTTCCGCTCTCGCACATCTCCTGAGAGAGGGAGAGAGAAAGAAAACTTTTCCACAGTGCTCATACATAAGCCTCAAAAATTGAGATGTTGCATTAAGAGAAGTTGGTTCTTAACTGGTTTTGACTCGAGACCCAGATTTCGGGTGTCAAATGGCAGTACTACATTTATTTATTACACAATACTGTACATGAAATTATTAACAGAAACAATTTTGTTTTCACAACAAAAACGTGAGATTTGTGCCTGTACTGCTTTAGTAACAGGACACCAAAGTGTATCATATATACCATCTCAATTTAATGCTGTCTGACATGCGGCTGCTTACATCTGTATTCCTACTCTGAAAAATGCTCAAAATACCGTATCTGTACTTTAGGTGTTGTAGTGTAGATACAGTCTAACAGCGGCCATTCCCATAGGTATTCAATATGAATCAAATAGTATTAGCGATTATTAACAAGACAAATCTCACTGCTCTTGGATGGATAGCTCTTAGTATTTTTAATAAACCCTCAATAAAAAAAAGACCTGATGAGAAACCTTCCAAAAAAAAAAACAAAACAAACAAACAAACAAAATCAAATCAGTATCATATCTAGGCAAAAGACTATGCCAGTCATTTCAGTATATTTTTGCATTTTATTTTCATCTTTGTTCCATTTCTAGATTTTTTTTTTCCTGATTAGTTATCACTGAATGTTAACTTTTTAAACAACTACAACTATCTGAGAAATCGAAGGAATGTTTACTCGCTGTTTACTCACTTTCAAAAGTTTAGGGCTGGTGAGATTTAAAATGTTTAAATGTTGTTGGAAAAGTCTCTTCTGCTCACCAAGGCTGCATTTATTTAATTAATGATACAATAAAACAGTAATATCATGAAATATTATTTTAAATTAAAATATAGTATAAAAATATATAAAAATATATAAAATATATAAATAGCTGTAAATGTAATTAATTCCAGTGATGCAAAGCTGAATTTTCAGCATCATTACTTCAGTCTTTATGCTCACCAAGGCTGCATTTATTTGATCAAAAAAATAAATAATAATAATGTTGTGAAATATTTTCACTAGATTACAATTTCAATATTATTATTATTACTATTTTAATATATTTAATAATTTAATTTATTTCTGAGATGTCAAAGCTGAATTTTCAGCATCATTACTCCAGTCTTCAGTGTCACGATTCTTCAGAAATCATTGTAATATACTGATTTGCTGCTCAAGAAACATTTATTATTATTATCTTATTATCAGTAAATAAATTAATATTTTTGTGAAAACAGTAAGCATTTTTTTTCTTTTGCATTTAAAAAAAAAAAAAAAAATTAATTACCAACCCCAAACATTTGAACAACAGTCTAAGTATTTAAAGCCTATTTTCTGAATGATTTCTGAATGATGCTAAAAATTCAGAAATCATAGGAATGAATTAACTTCAAAATATATTCAAATAGAAAACAGTAAAAATAAAAAATAAATAGTTTAAACAGTTTAAATAGTAAAAGTTTTTGCTGTACTTTGGATCAAATAAATGCAGGCTTGGTGAGCAAAAAAAAAACATCTTTAAAAAAAACATAAATCTTACTGTTCAAAAACTTTTGACTGGTAGTGTGATTTGTAATTAACTAAACTGATATTTAACTTTTATTTTTAAAGAGATTTCAGTAGCTAATTAGCTGTAAAAACTCTAATGTTCACCTTATTACCAAGCACTGGATGAATATGCAAATTACAAATTATTCTCCTATTTTTGTTTACTAGCCAATTTGTTTTGCTACACTTAATATGCACAATTATAAGGCTAGATGCATTGTATTATTTGCATTTATTATTTCTCCTGCTTTTTGTGACCCTATCAGAAGAGTCTGGCCTCCCACCAGCAGAGAACCACCGCATGAAGGTTCTGCATTTGTATGAAATGATTATTTGTTATTTGTCGAGAGCGTGTATGGATGAGCGTGTGTGTGTGTGTGTAATTCCTCGTGTCTGAGTCATACCTTCAGAGAGAAAGCCTGTGCAAAATGGATCCTAACACTTCCTCTGTGATCACCCTTCAGCAGGGAGATGGCAAACCGCAGAGCAGACAGCACGCCGGCCTCCAGACCACACAAAACAAATGAAAAAAACACTCACTCAAAGACTGCCACTCACACATACAGGCTGATCAAATGACTTGGATCTAATTCGAGAAAACTATTCCGATCTTCACAGTGCTTCTAATGGTGAAGAGCCATTAGAGGAGAAATTAGTGGTTGTAATCACTATAATAACTGCGGTCTATTTGAGATGGATGCATGCAATAATATGGATTTCGCTTTATCCCTCTATTTTTCTCTAAATGTGAGTCGACACATTCTAGCTAAAAACATTTCACAAGCTGCATATTAAAATCATCAAATCAAAATGAAAAAACACACCATCTGATTTTAATTATCTGAATATTGCTGCTTATTACTATGTAACGAATCAGTTCACCTCAGGAATTACAAATACAAAACTATACAACTGCAATTCCTGTGCAAGATTCTGAATGTTCAGAATTGGGCTACTTTAACACCGTTGCCGCGGGTTGTTTTTCATGTCCACGGGTTGAACGACCCCAATAACTTGATATTTAGCTCCTGGAATGCGAATTGTACCAGGGCAACCCCGCCGAAAAACGTGTATTTTACCCCCAGAATGCGATTTTTACCAAGGGACTCCCCTCAAAATGCAAGTGAGCTAGTTTTGGACTGGCAATTGGGTGGATTTTGTTGCGAAAATCTGGCAACCCTGCCCCACACAATGCACCTGACCTAGTTCAAAAGCTTGTTTTGAGTGGCTGCCAGGTTGTTGCTATGGTGTTGCTAAGACAATGTTAGGTGGTTGCTAGGACATTGGTCAGTAGAGTGATCAGGGTGGTTGCTAAGACACTGTTATTTCACAATTCAAAAGCTTTGCTTGGGTGATCGCCAGGGTGTCGCTATGCTGTTGATAAGGTGTTGCTAAGTCAATGTTAGGTGGTTGCTAGGACATTGATAGGTGGTCGCTAGAGTGATCTGGGTGGTTGCTAAGACACTGCTATTTCACAACTCAATAGCATGCTTTGGGTGGCTGCCAGGTTGTTGCTATGCTGTTGATAAGGTGTTGCTAAGACACTGTTAAGTAGTTGCTAGGACAGTGATAGGTAGTCGCTAGAGAGATCATAGTGGTTGCTAAGACACTGTTATTTCACAATCCAAACGTTTTGCTTAGGTGGCCGCCAGGGTGTCGCTATGCTGTTGATAAGGTGTTGCTAAGTCAATGTTAGGTGGTTGCTAGTACATTGATAGGTGGTCGCTAGAGTGATCTGGGTGGTTGCTAAGACACTGCTATTTTAAAACTCAATAGCATGCTTTGGGTGGCTGCAAGGTTGTTGCTATGCTGTTGCTAAGATACTGTTAAGCAGTTGCTAGGACAGTGATAGGTGGTCGCTAGAGAGATCATAGTGGTTGCTAAGACACTGTTATTTCACAATTCAAACGCTTTGCTTAGGTGGCCGCCAGGGTGTCGCTATGCTGTTGATAAGGTGTTGCTAAGTCAATGTTAGGTGGTTGCTAGGACATTGATAGGTGGTCGCTAGAGTGATCTGGGTGGTTGCTAAGACACTGCTATTTTAAAACTCAATAGCATGCTTTGGGTGGCTGCAAGGTTGTTGCTATGCTGTTGCTAAGATACTGTTAAGCAGTTGCTAGGACAGTGATAGGTGGTCGCTAGAGAGATCATAGTGGTTGCTAAGACACTGCTATTTCACAATTCAATAGCTTGCTTTGGGTGGCTGCCAGGGTGTCGCTATGGTGTTGCTAAGGTGTTGCTAAGACAATGTTAGATAGTTGCTAGGACACTGACAGGTGGTCACTAGAGTGATCTGTGTGGTTGCTAAGACACTGCTATTTCACATTTCAAAAGCATGTTTTGGGTGGCTGCCAGGGTGTTGCTATGCTGTTGCTAAGCCATTGTTAGGTGGTTGTTAGGACATTGATAGGTGGTCACAAGAGAGATCTAGGTGGTTGCTAAGACTGCTATTTGGTTGGTTGCTGTGGTGCTTTCTGTGGATGCTAGGGCAATGCTGGTTATTTGGTAGGACATTGCTTGGTGTTCGCTGGAGTGCTAGGATAATACTAGATGGTTGCTAAGGAGTTCTGGTGGTGGCTAAGGTGTTTAAGGTGGTTGCTGGGGTGTTCTGTAAGATTGCTAAAATAATGTCTTCTAGGAAGTTGCTATAGTGTTTTGGGTGGTTGCTAAAAAGTTGTGTTTGTAAAGATATTTCTAGGTGGTTGCTATGGAGTTGTTTTGGGTGGCTTCCAGGTTGTTGCTATGCTGTTCCTAAGGTGTTGCTAAGACAATGTTAGGTGGTTGTTAAGACATTTGTCATTAGAGTGTTCTGGGTGGTTGCTAAGACACTGCTATTTCACAATTCAAACGCTTTGCTTGGGTGGCCGCCATGGTGTTACTATGCTGTTGCTAAGATGTTGCTAAGACAATGTTAGGCGGTTGCTAGGACATTTGTCATTACAGTGATCTGGGTGGTTGCTAAGACACCGTTATTTTACAATTCAACATCTTGTTTTGGGTGACTTCCAGTGTGTTGCTTTGCTTTTGCTAAGACAATGTTAGGTGGTTGCTAGAAAATTGATAGGTGGTCGGTAGAATAATTGCTTTGGGTAGTTGCTAGGACAATGCTAGATGGTTGCTAAGGAGTTCTGGTGGTGGCTAAGGTGTTCTGAGTAGTTGCTGGGGCGTTCTACTAGGTCGCTAAAACAATGTTGTTTTCTAGGATGTAACTAGAGTGTTTTGGGTGGATGCTAAAAAAGTTGTGGTTGTTAAGACATTTTTAGGTGGTTGCTATGGAGCTGGTTGTCAGGTTGTTTCTATGCTGTTGCTAAGGTGTTGCTAAGACAATGCTAGGTGGTTGCTGGGACATTGATAGGTGGTCGGTAGAGTAATCTGTGTGGTTGCTAAGACACTGCTATTTCACAACTCAATAGCTTGCTTTGGGTGGCTGCCAAGGTGTCGCTATGCTGTTGCTAAGACAATGTTAGGTGGTTGCTAGGACGTTGATAGGTGGTCATCAGAGTGATCAGGGTGGTTGCTAAGACAATGTTATTTCACAATTCAACAGCTTGTTTTGGGTGGCTGCCAGGGTGTTGCTAAGGTGTTGCAAAGACAATGTTAGGTAGTTGCTAGGACACTGATAGGTAGTCGCTTAAGTGAACTGGGTGGTTGCTAAGGCACTGCTATTACACAATTCAAAAGCTTGTTTTGGGTGACTGCCAGTGTGATGCTATGCTTTTGCTAAACCAATATTAGGTGGTTGCTAGGACACTGACAGTTATCACTAGAGTGATCTGTCTGGTTGCTAAGACAGTTGTAAAAGTTGTAGAAACATCTTAAGGATGATCAGTGGAAACAGGATGCACCCGACTGTTTTGTGTGTCATGGCAAAAGCTGTGAATATTTCTGCATGTGATTTTTTTTTTCGTTTTTTATTTTTAATACACTTGCAAAGATTTCAAACAAAATCTTTCATGTTGTCATTATGGGGTTTTGTTTGTAGAATTTTAAGGAAAATAATGAATTTAGTCCATTTTGGAAAAAGGCTGTAACATAAGAAAGTGTGGAAAAAGTGAAGCGCTGTGAATACTTTCCAGATGCACTGTAGACACTTCTAGGTGGTCACTAGGGTGTTTTGGGTGTTTGATATAGTTGCTTAGTGCTAGGTTGTTGCTGGGGTGTTCTGTTTGTTTGCTTGGATAATGTTTTCTAGAACATCGGTAGGTGGTCATTAGAGTGTTTTGGGTGGTTGCTAAAGAGTTCTGGTTTGTCATTAGGACATACTGTACGGTTGCTAGGATAATGTTGTTTGCTAGGACATTGCTAAGTGGTCACTAGGGTGTTCTGGGCATTTGCTAGGGTGTTTTGGTAGTGCGTTCTGTGTGGTTCCTAAGATGTCTTGGGTGGCTTGAGGTTGCTGAGGTTTTCTATGTATTTGCCACCATGTTTTGGTCACTAGAGTGTTCTGTGTGGTTGCTAGGACCCTTAGTGATAACCATTTATAACTGTAACTAATGACTTTCTAGTTTCTGTGGGGTTTGTTGCAACTATGATGAGACAGGTTTTAATTTTTTGTAATTGTTTCATTGTTTGCCAGGTGAAAATATTCAGATCACCTTTCCAAAACAAACTGCATGTTTTTAGACATCACTCATGTAGCGAAAAAGTGCAGACTGTCACATGACAAAGTTTGATACTTGAGTTAAGAGTTTGGCAAAGTCTATAATCATTGTGTTTATGAGCACCATTATCATGTTTGCCTTTGTCAGGTAAATGTGACTGTACTTGTGTTTGTAATTTGTTTATTGGTTTGTTTAATAGCCCTGTGCGCTGATGGTGTTTGTCTGATAGAGGTCATTATGGAATGGAGTGCGTGCTGTTAATACTAAGGTCGTCACCTGTGGATGTGTAAAGTAGCGTGGCAGGCAATCGTAGGAAATGCCCACTGGCACGACGCTAACATCAGGCACTCGACCATCACTGATGGCCTGATGTATACGCGCCAGCCACTGCCCGCCATGACCTCCGGACGCACAGATGCCCACGCTGAGAGCGGCCCCCTCTCGCAACAGCTCGCCAATGAGCTGTGGAGTGGAACACAAGAGGAGAAATAATGGATAAAAATGTTTGTGTGAAAATAGAGGCTGGACAGTTTTATGATAAGCAAGAGATATGAAGCAGAAAAAATGAACTGCAATATCTGCAAAAATCAAGCCAATAAAAATCAAATTGAAAGTCTGTATGTTCGAGGCAAGCGTCTGTGTGTGAGACGAGAGACAGATAAAATGTGCTATAGCAAGAGAGATAGTGGCAAGATGACACTTCTATAGAATCAAATGGTACTTTTTTCAAATTTGGACAAATCATTATGATGATTCTGTCATCATTTACCCACGCTTGCATACTTCTAAACTGTTTTTACTAAATAGTTAGCATTTTGTTTGTTGTTTCTGTACTCATCCCCATGTCGTTCCAAATCCTTAAAGAGATAGTTCACCCGAAAATGGAAATTCTGTCATTAAAGGAGAAGTCCACTTCCGGAACAACAATCTACAAATAATTTACTCACCCCCTTGTCATCCAAGATGTTCATGTCTTTCTTTCTTTAGTCGTAAAGAAATTGTGTTTTGAGGAAAACATTTCAGAATTTCTCTCCATATAGTGGACTTCTATGGAGCCCCGGAGTTTGAACTTCCAAAATGCAGTTTAAATGCAGCTTCAAAGCGCTCTAAACGATCCCAGCCGAGGAAGAAGGGCCTTATCTAGCGAAACGATACTTTTTAAGCACAAAAGCTCGTGTAGCACTAGCCCCGGGATGCGCGTTCATGACACCACGAATCACGTCTAAGTTCATTGTCTGTGTACTCCAGCTCAATAAGGTAGAGTATGGTGAAAACTCAATCTCATTTGCTCCTACAACTTCAGAATTATCCGACATCGTTGTACCTTTTTGTTTGTAAACAGCGTTTGACTTACTTGCACTTTCTTAGTCTTTGTGCGTTCACTTTGTAAACACTGGGTCTGTAGTTCCGCGTGACCTTTCGACGTGATTCAATAGTACGTAGCGTCATGGACGTGCATCCCAGAGTCTGTGCTACACGAGCTTTTGTGCTTAAGAAGTATACAAATTTTTATTTTCCGAAAAAAAATGACAGATCGTTTCGCAAAATAAGACCCTTCTTCCTCGGCTGGGATCATTTAGAGCCCTTTGAAGCTGCATTTAAACTACATTTTGGAAGGTCAAAATTGGGGCACCAATGAAGTCCATTATATGGAGAAAAATCCTGAAATGCTTTCCTCGAAAACCATAATTTCTTTACGACTGAAGACAGAAAGACATGAATATCTTGGATGACAAGGGGGTGAGTAAATTATTTGTAAATTGTTGTTCTGGAAGTGGAGTTCTCCTTTAATTACTCAACCTCATATCGTTCCAAACCCCTAAGACCTTCGTTCATCTTCGGAACACAAATTAAAAGCAAAGTTCACTTCCAGAACAAAAATTTACAGATAATTTACTCATCCCCTTGTCATCCAACATGTTCATGGCTTTCTTTCTTCAGTCGTAAAGAAATTATGTTTTTTGAGGAAAACATTTCAGGATTTCTCTCTATATAATGGACTTCTATGGTGCCCCTGAGTTTAAACTTCGAGAATGCAGTTTAAATGCAGCTTCAAAGGGCTCTAAACAATCCCAGTCGAGGAAGAAGGGTCTTATCTAGCGAAACGATCAGTTATTTAAAAAAAAAAAAAATGGACAATTTATATACACCTTTTAAATTTAAATGCTCGTCTTGCCTAGCTCTGTGTGTATTCCCTCCGTATTCCGGTTCAAGACAGTTCTTGTCGAAAAACTCCTATCTCATTTTCTGCTTCAACTTCAAAATCGTCCTACATCGGTGCAGATGTACCGACCCAGTGTTTACAAAGTGAACATGCAAAGAAGAGCAAACATCCTTTACAAAAAAAAGTAAAACAGCGATGTAGAACGATTTTGATGTTGGAAGAGAAAATGAGATGGGAGTTTTTTGACCTACACTATCTGTCATGAACCGGAATACACAGAGTTCACATAGAGCTAGTGGTTAAAATACAAGCATTTGAGGTTAAAAAGTATAAAATTGTAATTTTTTTTAGAAAATAACTGATCATTTTGCTAGATGAGACCCTTCTTCTTTGGCTGGAATCATTTAGAGCCCCTTGAAGCTGCATTTAAACTGCATTTTGGAAGTGTAAACTCTGGGGCTCCATAGAAGTCCACTATATGGAGAGAAATTCTGAAATGTTTTCCTCAAAACACAATTTTTTTACGGCTAAAGAAAGAAAGACATGAACATCTTGGATGACAAGGGGATGAGTAAACTATCTGCAATTTTTTGTTCTGGAAGTGAACTCCTTTAAGATGCTTTTGATGAAATCCGAGAGCTTTCCTGAATAGACTACTACCACGTTCAAGGCCTAGAAAGGTAGTAAGGACATTGTTATAATAGTCCATGTGACATTAGTGGTTCAACTGTAATGTTATGAAGCTACAAGAATACTTTTTGTCCGCAAAGAAATTAAAAATTACGAATTTATTCAATTTCTTCTCTTATGTGCCATTCTTTAACAATGTACTTACTACCGTTCTGGAGCCTCGAACATATCAGTTGCGTTCCTGTCTATGTAGGGTCAGAAAGCTTTCGGATTTCATCAAAAACATCTTAATTGTGTTCCCAAGATGAACGAATGTCTTACAGGTTTAGAATGACATGAGGGTGAGTAATTAAATGACAGAATTTCCCATTTTTGGTGTACTATCCCTTTAACAGCCCCTGCTCACTGTCCGTTTCAAAATATGAGAAAGAACAGCATCAATACTTTGCAAAATTTCTCCTTGTGATTCATGCATGAAAATACGTCATATGAGTTCTGAATTATATAAGTGTGAGTAAATGACAAAATTGTGATTTTGATTGAACTTTCTCTTTAACTCTCTCTCTGTCACACACACACTGAGTCAGATCTCTCCAAAATGCATCTTGAGAAGCCTGATAAGCTCATATGCTATTCCAGGCATGACAGATTATTTCCTGTTCATTTACACCAGTCAGAAGTCTTACATATGCACATATCTAATCGAAAGCCTTCATATTAATACTAATATCAGCTCTTCTTGCAATCAAGATCCTAATCCAGATTATGCCAAATCCTGTTTAAAACCGTTCTTACATTCACAACGTCCAAATTCTTGTTAATATTTTTTTTTAAAAAGACTAATAAGACGTTCCTTAAAGAAATTCAGATAACAGTATGATTCTGACAGTAAATCTGGAGGCTGAGGAGATTTATTATCCACCTCCAGGCATCAGTGAGGCAGAGTAATAGGTTCAACGGCTCATGCAACCTCCCAATGTAACATCTGCTGTCCACAGGTGCCCCATCGTCATGGGAACCGCTGCGCCCATCAAGGGCAGGTTACTAATGCAGCCTCACCCGCCCTGAAAACGCGGGTGACTGTCCATCTCGAGACTAAAGCCGGTATCGATGGGATTCAAAAGCGGTGTGTCTGTGGAAATGTCTTAAGTAGGGTCCGGCAGCTCAGTGCCTGAAGCGACAGTCTGTTTCACTTGTCTTATCGTGTGCTGAATCTTAGCAATTCAAGCAGAAAAGCACACTCAGCCTTTGTGGGGGCTTACAGAGGTCATGACTGGAGAATAGAGGCTGTCCATCTCAGCGTCTCGCTCTGAGCCACTGCCTTCTGGGAGCAAGACAACACCCAGCTTCTGAAGGATGGACCTGGGGAAGATAAAACGGCCTCAATTAACAGTGACTAATGGGACATTCCTTTAGGTTATTCATCCAGCAAATAACAACATAGATGAGACTTTCAATCTGTTCTGTAGTAAGAGCACTGCCAGGGGATTCAGTCATTTGTAGTACAAGTTACTATCAAAACAGTTCCCAGATTCTCAGTTTTTCTTGCCTATAAATTACCAGAATGCAGCGTAAAAAAAAAATGGAAGGTTACTGACTATATTCACTTTGTAGAAATGTCATCATCATAAAGCCTTTTAAGTCACAGGACGAGCAAGCCTTATTTTTATGTTTCTAATTACACTACCATTCAAAGCTTAGGGGTCAACATGGAGTAAAAACTGTAACGTTGTGAAATATTAATGCAATTTGAAGTAACTTGAATATATTTTAAAATATAATTTTATTCTAGCGATGCCAGGCTGAATTTTCAGCATCATTAATCCAGTCTTCAGTATCACATGCTCATTGAGAAATCATTCTAATATGCTGATTTGCTATCTATTATCAATGTTGAAAACTGTTGCTGCTAAATATTGTTGTGTAAACCATGATATATATTTTTTCTGATGAATAGAAATTTGAAAAGAATAGCATTTATATGAAACAGGAATATTTAGTGACAATATAAATGTCCTTATTGTCACCTTTGATCAATTTATTACGTCCATGATGAATAAAAATATTAATTTCTTTCTTTCAACAAACACTTTCAAACTGTAGTTTTTATGTAAGGGAACTAATCAAGCAAACTAAAAATATTTGTTGAAAGTTTTGTTAAAAATCTTGATGAAAGAGTATACATTATTTATTTGTTAATTTATGCATGTTATGCAATATGGTACTGACGTACTAATGTTTATCTTTTTTTGTCTGAATTCCATTATGCATGTGCATTTTCTGCTTTGTTTAATATACAAAACGCAGAAAAGCATATATTTCGTAATAAGGTACTCTCTAACAGCTACAACAAAAGTGTCATGCAGCGATGTTGATAAATACCAGCTATGTTTTAATGCACGACCCTCATAATCATGTCACCGGCTGATCGCAGGTAATTGAGTCAGCTGTCTAGTGGATGAGGCCTTTGCTAGTGCCTGAAATTGTGTTTACGATACACTGATTCATCCACGTAACATGACCATTTACCACAATTAATTCAGCATAATTCACACTCATGTCAGTAAGTCTGGGAAAGCAATCTGGCACTGTGAAATAAGGATGGGAATCACAACAAAATCAAGTCTTTATCCAATTCCTCTTACTCTTTCTGGTTCTTCAATTCCATTAACAACTATGTTAATACTTTTGAAAAAAGTCAGTTAGTGTGGTTCATTAAGTAAGCCAATAACAGCACCAAATTATTCAGTGATTGAGTGTGCTGTTAGACCAATTTAAACCAACAAGTGTTTTTATTAGGTTCACTACTTTTATTAATTCAGACAACAAGCTTACAGCACAACTAAAATAAAAATCCAGCAGCAGTACTAATAATGAACAACACAACTGCAGGAAACACTGTCAGAGTGGTATAGTATGATGATCCATCCACATCACCGGAAAAAGTGCATGTTTGAGAAATGTATGGTATACATTAGTGTTTTTCAACCAGTGGACCAGGGGCCCACTAGGCAGTCTCAGAAAATTTCCAAAAAGGCCAAAAGATGATGTAGAAGTTTTTAAATTAATAAGTCAATTTAAGTTAATTGGGGGGCTCTAATGGTTACAGAGTCTGACTCGTAACCCGAAGGTTGCGGGTTCGAGTACAGGGATTTTTTTATATTAAAATAATCTAACAATCAAATACCCATGACCCTACATAGGATAAGGTTTGGAGAATAGATGGATGAATCACTATGGTTTCATTTAAAAACGTGAACTGAAAAATCATCTAAAATCACTAATCAAATGTATCAAATTTACTTCCACTTTCTGTTAATAAAGTTTCAAAACAGGAAAAGTTGTCATGATTACAATAGTAAATTATCTATTGAAATGCTGAACATATCTCTTTCTGTTTTTGATAACGGGAGGCCTTTAATTAAAAAAAAAAAAAAAAAAAAAAAAAAAAAACACTAATTGACAACCACTGTTCTAAATAATATTATTTAAAGGGATAGTTCACCCAAAAATGAAAATTAATTTAATTCCATGTAATTCCAGAATGCTAACAGACCTACGGTTGGTCTCTTTTTAAACACATCGCAGATTATTGCTGAAGTGAAAGCATTTCAAAAAAGAAAGTATAAAAAAAGTTATTAAAGTTTAAATTTACAGTAAAGATAATGTAGTATACAATTTTTTTTATTTTATATAAAATACGTTGCACTCTAAAATTGCTATAAAATCAAAGCCATATGTCTAACCATGTTATGTTTCAAATTTGAAGTTGATATCACAAAAATTGTGGTTCCTGTGAGATTTTGTTCATACATTTTTAAATATGGATATTCTTCTTACACAATGCATTGATTCACTTCAGAAGGCCTTTATTATCTCCTGAAGCCGTGTGGAGAACTTTTTATGATGGATGGATGCACTTTGTTGGACTTCAAAATCTCAACAGCCATTCACTGCCATTATAAAGCTTGGAAGAGCCAGGACATTTTTAAACATAACTCCGACTGTATTCATCTGAAAAAAGAAAATCATATACACTGTGTGCATAATTATTAGGCACGCTAATATTCTGGTCATATTTTTTTTTTCCAAGCACATTTTACCAATTCCAAACCACATCAATCTTAATAACTACTATTAATTTTGTATTTAATCATTTATACGTGATATATATTTGTCCATGAAGGCTGGAAGTGAAAAACTCCTTATATTCAGGTGTGATTATTAGGAACGTTTTCTTTTACATATAAAAAAGCCAAAAAAGAGATTTAACCCAGACTGAAAAGTCAAAAGTTATTAAATGCCCATGAGAAGGATGCAATACTAATGCAATACTAGAATTTGCAAAGTTAAGGCATGACCATTGGACAGAGAAATGCTCGCTGGGTCAGCACGGTGAGAAAAAAAAACAGTGGAGAAGAAAAGACACATTAACTGCAAAAGAATTAAGAATTAAAGTGAAGAATTAGCTGTGAAACCATCAGGAACCATTTAGTCTCCAGCGCCACCATTTTCCAGAGCTGCAACCTACCTGGAGTCTTCAGAAGTTCAATGTGTCAGGTTCTCAGAGAATTTTCTTGGGTGAAAAATCCTAAAAAATGACCCTCATTTAAAGAGAATAACATGCTGAAGTGTTGTGAAATACATGAAGACTGTTTTCTATAGGCTTTATAGACAGATAAGTTGAGAGTGACTGTTGAAGGACCAGCATCAAATCCTCTTATACCACTCTTTCAAGAATTTATCTTCCAAAATCTGGCAGTAAGTTTTGGGAGTTCATTTTAGTCCATCTCTGCAAGTCAGACTTTTCAGGATAGGAGATAGACTAAACATGAACTCCCAAAATGTACTGCTAGATTCTGGAAGACAAATTCTTGAATCAGAAGTACAAGAGGATGTGGTGCTGGTCATTCAAGAGTCACTCTCAACTTATCTGTCTATAAAGTCTATAAAAAAACTGTCTTCATGTATTTCTTAACACTTCAGAATGTTATTCTTATTAAGTGAGGGTCATTTTTTAGGTTTTTTTCTCAAGCAAAGTCTCTGAGAACCTGACACATTGAACTTCTGAAGACTCCAGGTAGGTTGCAGCTCTGGAAAATGGTGGCGCTGGAGACTAAATGGTTCCTGATGGTTTCACAGCTAATTCTTTACTTTAATTCTTAATTCTTTTGCAGTTAACGTGTCTTTTCTTCTCCACCGTTTTTTTTCTCACCGTGCTGACCCAACAAGCATTTCTCCGTCCAATGGTCATGCCTTAACTTTGCAAATTCTAGTATTGCATTAGTTTTGCATCCTTCTCATGGGCATTTAATAATTTTTGACTTTTCAGTCTGGGTTAAATCTCTTTTTTGGCTTATTTATATGTAAAAGAAAACGTGCCTAATAATTACGCACACCTGATTATAAGGAGTTTTTCACTTCCAGCCTTCATGGACAAATATATATCATGTATAAATGATTAAATACAAAATTAATAGTAGTTATTAAGATGTGGTTTGGAATTGGTAAAATGTGCTTGGTAAAAAAATATGACCAGCATATCAACGTGCCTAATAATTATGCACACAGTGTACATGATGGCTTGAGTGAGTAAATCATGGGGTAATTTTCATTTTTGGGTGAACTATCCCTTTAACTCCTCTTTCAAAACTTTTTTCCAGTGAATTCATGGCACATTTGAAACTTGGACCAAAACATACTGCTAATTTTGTTTCAGAAAATGACAAAATTTTCAATTGTTCAAGCTCATATACACTATAAATTCTGTATTACATATGCTCCACATCTAGTGACACTCAATCAAGCATTGCGCCATCCGTTTGATGCATATCATAAATATATTAACAATTACTGACACAGAAATTTGTATAAACAGCTATTAAGTAATTATTGATGCAGCCTTGTAAACAAAGCATAAACTTCCCCGCGGCCTGGAGTCTAAGTCTTCCGTTACCTGCAGGAGGAAACTATTTACCCCCACCTCGCTGCGGTCGACTGCCGTTTCCAGCACTCTCTGCCATGATTCTTCAACAATTGTACGTTTCATTACTTACTAAACCATTACGCCCTGTTAAATGTGTACAGGTGCTTCTGTTGGCCGTATAACACACTGAATAAGTGCACTGTGCTTTACAAACTGGTGTGTTTGCATCAAACTAGTACAAAACTAATGGACAAGAAGGTTCTTCTTAACAAAACTAGAGCTACTGACACAAAGCTGTGATGTAAATTTACACTGGTAGAGGGCAGGAAAGGATGTGAACTGTGGGGGTATGTGCTAAGAATATTTCTAAGCAAACCACCTACAGGGTGCTTTTGTGGTTTTGGTGTGTGTATATATATATATACCTTAGCCAGGTCTGTCGGACGTAGGCTGGGTAAATGGTGTAGGGAACCCTCAAGTTGTGGCAGAAAAGAGTCAGACAAATGAGAAAGTGATCGATGCTGCTCTGCCGAACACACACATAGACCAGTGGAGATTTCTACAACACACACACACACACACACACACACACAGACAAAATGAGAGGACACTTCAGCGCAGTTTGAAATACAGTTCAGCGGTAAGTGCACACTTGAAAATGAACCTGTAAATGAACTGTTTTTGTACTTCAGAAAATGGCACCGAGATTGTGTTTTCAGATCCTTTGTACCAGCTGCGCTAATATCCCCGAACTTCTGGTGCCTCTTTATTCAACATAAACACTGAGACCCAAAAGCACGCTAAAGGTTACAATAACCCTATTAAAGCTAACACAAAACACATTGTTCATCTTAATTCTAATCAAGTACTCTTCCCATAACATTCTATCTATAAAACAAACATAAATTATGTATACCTAGAGTCTACACTGCACAAACAGTTGTTCACAAGTAGTATTTAGATACAAAACTAATAATAAAGAATACAGTAAATTGTGCAAAATGTGACTTTAAAGTGTATAAATCACTAAAGTTCCTTAAAGGGACAGTTCACACAAAAAAGAAAACTTTGTCATCATTTACTCAAGTTCTAAACCTGTATTAGTTTCTTTCTTCTGCTGAACACAAAATTAGAATGTTCCAATCACTGACCTCTGTAGTATGGAATATGGAAAAAAAAAAAAATAAAAAAAATACTATGGAAGTCAATGGCTACCAGCAACTGTTTAGGACAATCTGAGGATGAGTATACTGACAGAATGTTAACTCCTAACTTAAAAAATTTAGGACCCCATCAAAATTTTAGCAAAACCTTCCAATCAATAATCAAAAAATCTGATAAAAAAAATTAGCTTTCCCATTACGAGGTGATATTTGACTGCTTAAAGCAGGGGTCACCACACTCGGTCCTACAGACTTTAGCTCCAACCTTAATCAAACACACCAGAATCAGCTAATCAAGGTCTTAATAGGTGTACTTGAAACATCCAGGCAGGTGTGTTGAAGCAAGTTGGAGCTAAACTCTGCAGGACCTACAGGATCAAGTTTGGGGAGCCCTAGCTTAAAGTGATTTGCAGGGGAATTTAGTTTTTACCTTTGTAATGGCATTTTTCTAACTTTATTAAAAGTATGTCATCTTTTATGTCAAATTTTTTAATTATATTTTTTAAGCTTTTTAAAATTTCTAATTAAAACAACAGAACAAGAAGAATAAGAATAAGTTACCAATCAAATGAAAAAATTATTTAATTACAGTATTAAAATTAATTTGTACTACAGAGGTGGCATAGATGAACACAAAAGTGGCGTGTAGATGTATTTTCATATGCTTAATGATGCTTATAGGTGGCATGAGTGTTATCAAATTCTTAAATTCATGTTGAGATTAATGAGATTAATGCTGAGATTAATTAATGTTGAGATACTTTAAAAATGAAACTAAATCTGCCAGTAGGTGGCAGCAATTCACTGTTTTAATTACTGAAATCCTATCATTAATTTGATTTGTTTGAATGGATGATTCATTCAGGAGTAAAACAAGTGACTGTCTTTATGAATGGGAAATTGAATCATAGACTCACTAGATTCATTTAAAAATGCACGTTCATTCATAAACGAAACAACGCTGTTTGAATGGAGATGTGCAGTGGCTCAGTTGTGACTTCTTTCAGACTATTTCTGATGATGAAATGGCGCAAAATCAGGCAACAGTGTAAGTGTAATGTGTAATATAAGTCACTTAATATTAACTTCGTTTGTTTATTTAAGTGGTGTATTAAATATCTAATTTACAAACTCCCTTAAAAAACATTAAAAGCTGTCACTCATCTTAGTTCATCGCAATCTCACAAAATTCCATTATAATCAACAAAGCTCTCAGCACTGCACATTGAATCTCTTATTTACACTCTCTCTACACTTTGTTTATGAAAGGATTCTTGAGATATGTCTGTGATACATTACTCAAGCAAAAACACATAGAAACCTTTGAAGCTCCCCTCAGCGCAAACACAAATATGCTGATCGGGTCAGTCGCACATGGTGTTCCTAAATATTTTTTCATAGTCGCACGCAATAGTTTTCAGTCGCAAATGCGAAATGGTCACACTGTAGAGCCCTGTTTAACAGCACAAGTTATAGCAGACGTCTCTCTTGCCTCCCCTGAGCCCATCGAGTTTTAACAAACCCCCTAAAGCAGGGGTCCTCAAATAGCAGGACTGGGAGACATAATGACAAAGGCAGCACTACTGTGCCATGTCTATTCTGACTGTAAATTACGTAATCACATTTTATAATGCTCATAGTCAGATTACAGTTGTTTTATGGATTACACGATTACAGATTTTACTGCATGTCATACCATTTAGCTACACAATGGTGATTTATAGATTGGACATGCAAATTAATTTGCAAACCCTGTTTCTGAATTTGGGTGAAAAAAGCACCTTTCAAGCAATTAGACCTTCTATGAAACAAATAATTATGAAAGTAGGTGATGTATTGCCGTGAAACACGTCATCATATCCAGTGACCATAACTTGGTTCTGGAAGCCTAGACAAAAATATTTTAAATCTGGAATCCTTTAGGCATGTAATGTTGTTTTCATGTTTATTAATGTTTATTCATGTAATGTAGAGATTCCCAAACATTTTTTAACAATCAAACTCATTTGACACAATTTTCTTGAAATATCTCTAAGGAAGTTAATATTTCAATAATTTAACAACACATTTGCATGTTTACATTTTGATGTCGCTTAATGGTTGCACTGACATGCAGGTAAACAATTTTTTTTTTTCCATGTTTAAATAATTAATTTGAATTTTTTATGAATCAATTAATTATTTATTACTTTTTATAACTCATAAACCCACTGCACCCACTCCTGGTTTAATGTACTGTTTAATGAATTCAATGATGTATATATCTGTGTCAGAACAAATTCATCTTGATAGTGTCAGATAACTTTGATAGAAAGGTATGTAATGGATTACAATCAACCAAAAATTCAGACGACTGTTAGTATGACAATATTTACACAACTATCAATACTTTGTTGACCAATTACTAAGCAATGCTTAATTTTGTTCAGTCTGTGGTGTGAAAAGGTTGTGTTAGCAGTTAAAGAAAAAAAAAAACACTTAAGCAAAACATGGTCAGGTCAAAGTGTCTGAATCATTTTTGGTCCAAAGTTTTTATCAGTTTTACTGGTAGCCCAATTTTTTAAGTATTTTTGTGTATAATATGTCACAGTTTATTTTGCTATCATCACTTACATTAATTAACTATAGTGTCCTGCACCCACTAGTAAAAAAAAAAAATATATATATATATATATATATATATATATTATATATATATATTATATATATATATATATATATATCTGGTGTCTGAATAATTTTAGTTTTGACTGCATATGCATGCATGAAATATTAATAAATGTATCTACACTATCTACTATAAGTACTACTAGTATTAAATTATCTACACTCACAAGATAGAGCCTCGTATCAGCCCAAAAAAACATTTAAAAACATATTAATATTTAATTATACCTGTATAACTAAAAACACTTTGCCAATTATATTTCAAAATTTGTTAACACTTCACAATAAGGTTCAATTACTTAATGTTAATGTACGTAACATGAATAATCAGTGAACACCACATATATTATAGTATTTGTCTCTTGTATCTTTGTTAATGTTAGTTAATAATAATAATAATAATAATTTTAGTTAATAAAAATACAGTCGTTCATTGTTTTTTCAAGTTAATTCACAATGCATTACCTAACGTTAACAAACACTAATACACTAATAATAATGCATTAGTAAATGTTGAAATTAACATTACAATTAATAAATGCTATAGAAGTATTGTTCATTCTACGTTCATGTTAACTAAAGTAGTTAACTAATGTTAACTAATGAACCTTACTGTATAGTGTTACCCAATATTCCTGCTGGAAAACAAAGAAACAAAGCTGAAAATAAATAGTACCGATTTGCCTTTTTGCGGAGTTACACTGAGTGGGCGGTGAGTATCTGATCTGCAGGTGAGCTCAATATTTTCAGGAGTGATGCACATGGACTGAGGCCAAACAGATGATTTCTGGCTGTGTTGTGGGATGGATGTTTAATTGGTTATAAAATCCGACAGCAGATGAGGTCTAATCGGTTGTGTGATGTTTTGTTTCACACTGCACTTGCCCCATTCGAACGCTACAAAAAAAAGCTTTTCAAAGTGTGCTTTTACTTCCATATAAAGGGTTATGTGTGACCAAAGGCCTGAGGTGGAAAACCTGACTGCAATAAAAATAAATGTGTAAACAGGATAAATGCAGCAATAGTTTGAGAGAAGGAAAAAGAGAGAGGCACACACAAAAAGAGCATTTTGATATAGAGCGCAGCCTTCAGCTTCATATATTTAAATCGCAATATCATACAGCGAAATCGAGAATAATTGAGTTTGGTTCAGAAAAACGCTGCAAATGTGAAAAGCAAATATATAAGAAAGAAGAAACTTGAAGAAAAACGGCCCTGAAAGAAGAAAAGCAGTAAAGGCTAATGAGATATAGGAAGAACGGAAGAATGATAGCATGCATTGCATGAAGCACCAGGATGCCTACAGGGAGGAAAAACAGGTGATATGAGAGAACGGGCTGAAGAAATAAAGGCTGAATGGGAGGTTACCAGTTGTGTGGCGCGATGTAAAGCTGCCAGCTGGTTGAGGTTGACCTGCACACTGCAGAACATTAAACTAAAGACCTTCAGCAGCATCCAGCTCACCAGCCTGAAAGAGAGTTTGGTGGGAAATCAGTTGATAAGTTAAAATAAGTCAAACGGCAGTGACATTCTGCCCTTCATTTTAAGCGCTTTACAATTATCTAGTGCAGTTATACAGCTTTCCTGACCTCATATTAATTGAAAGGCTGTGTGGAGTACTTTTTTTTTAAGTGCAAAAAGCACTAAAAAGATTAAAATGGTGAAAAATAATTGTGACACTGACCATTGTACTCATTTGTACAAGTTTCCTTATTTAATTAGTGACCAAGCAATGCATGAGGTGAACTATTTCTTCTTTTGACATTTTCTTGAACTTCAATTTCAGGTTTAAATTGGATTCTAAATCTCAGATTTTTCAACGTGGGTTTTTAGACTCGCCCCTTCTTTTTCAAACCTAATGAAATGTGAATATTTTAAATTCCGTTACATTTTGAATGCTGAACGCTCTATTATTTAGGCTAGCAAAAACCAAAAATCCACCTCAAGCATTCATCGGTTCTGGTTGAATGATTTGCACAAGAATAAACAGGTGATTTGCTTTCAGAATGAGAACTGCATTCAGACCTGAGTAGGCAGGGGGAGATGAAGGTCTGCGTGAGGGCCAGAACTCTGTCTAAATAACCTCTGACCTCAGGCGTCACCAGCTCCATCGCCTTGGTCTCATCTGGGGAACATGCCGTCACCAAAGCCTTCTTCACTCTGGGTAAAAACACACTGAGTCACAGGACAACAGACCACAGGGTAAACAAAGGGGATATTGTGTGATGGATCATCACATAAACACCACGCAAACACACCAAAGCCGCTTATGCCTCCAGAGTGAAAAACACACCAATGCTGTTTGGGGCTATAAAAGGTTATTTAAATGTTAGGACCCAAATTGAGTTAGGAGAATGGACGGAGGGTGTGGTAACCGGAGTTGAACCAAGGTGAAAAGCGAAGAGAAAAATTAACGCGTCATACGTGGCATATGGTTGACCGCAAAACTAAAATGGATGCCATTTCGGTAGTGATGGGTCACAATTGGTCAACAGTGCTCTGCTGAACTGTTTTTGAACACAAAAATGCATCTTACGCAATTGCTCTCCTCAAAAACGCATTCAATCAAGGTCAATTTAATCCAGTTCTAGTCTAGTGACCTTATACAGGGGTTTATTAAAGGATTAGTTCACTTCCAGAATAAAAACGTCCTGATAATTTACTCACCCCAATGTCCTTCAAGATGTTCATGTCTTTATTTCTTAAGTCGACAGGAAATTAAGGGTTTTTTGAAGAAATCATTCCAGGGTTTTTCGACATATAGTGGACTTCAATGGGGATCAACAGGTTGAAGGTCCAAATTGCAGTTTCAATGCAGCTTCAAAAGGCTCTACACGATCCCAGCCGAGTAATAAGGGTCGTATCTAGTAAAACGGATTGGTCATTTTCTAAAAAAATAAAAATGTTTATACTTTTTAACCCCACTGAAGTCTACTATATGAAGAAAAATCCATATCTTAATTTCTTTTCAACTGAAGTAAAAAAGACATCTTGGATAACACAGGGGTGAGTAAATGATCAGGAAATGTTTACACTGGAAGTGAACTAATCTATTAAAACTGATCTTTCAAGCAGCCAACCAGCTAGTCCAAGATTTTTCAAACCAGGGTTCAGCTCTTTTTTACTTAGAGTCCTTAGTAAAAACATTTTTTAGGGTTGTCAAAGTTAAACTGTTTTCATATGAAATCTAATGTATTTAATGTTATATTTTCTAACACACTTACTAAATTTGATATTACTTGTCTCTTTTTCATTCTGCTTTCTAGGTCAGGATGGGTCAGTAATTCTGAGATTATTAGATCATATTCGATCATATTCGTTAGGTTACCTATTATAATTATTCTTTAGTTTCTTCCGTTGCAATTATTTAATGCCATAGATTTAACAGTAAGAAATAAAGACTAAATCAACACATAGTTTTCTGAGTTCACATAGTGTTTTCTTATACCTTTTAACTTTAATAATAAATAAAACAAAAGACAAAATTATGTTTAATTACTTAATTTACTGAAACTATATATTAAAATTACAAATAATATTTTAATAATTTGCTTTCATTTTAGTGTAATGATAACATAAACTTTAACTATGGACAAGATGTATTTACAAAATAGCGTTTGCTATTTTGCATCACATAGCTTAAGCTGGTCTCTGTGCTGTATTTATACAGTATTTTACACTAAAACAAATAACCATGTTTATTTTTAATCGTTGCCATCTATTTGATTTTATTTAAATAATCTTATTTTTAAAAATGTATTTATTCAAACTCCTTAGAATCAGCATCTACCAATTATAAAAATATTATTTAATTAGTCAAGAAGTATAAAAGCATTATTTATTCTTACTTGTGATGCATATTTGCCAGTCATAAATAAAACATTAAGTTTATTATTTTGTTTTAAAACTAACTGGATGAATATTTTATATGCAATAAAAATACAGCAAATTATAAAATAAAATAAAATAAAATAAAATTGAAAACCCCTGTACTGGTCAACATTGACAGTATGCAGGTTTGCACATCTTTGCATGCAATCTAATGTAATGTCAGACTAAGTGGCTACCAATCTTCTATATTAACTGAGGAGAGAGAAATCTGAATTTAATCTCAATGGGGGCCTCACAGGAGTGCCTCTCAATCCTCAAATGCATCTCTCTCTGCTCTCTCCCTCTCTCTACACGTGGCATGTCATCTAATCAGTGAAGAGTGCTCAAGCGAACCGCACCTCTCGCTGCCATGCACTCTGTGCCGTCTGTCTCCAGCAGGGCTGGGGTGAACTTCACAACCCCATACAAACAGCAAACAGCACACCCTTCTTACTAACCAGCCACGGTACCTGAAAACACACACACACAATGCACTTACGTACGCCTACACTCTTTTACCCGATTAGCAAAATAAAAAGAAGCCCTTGTGTAAATAGATATTGTCTCACTCACCTTGGGACAATGAAAACAATCGCTGACCAATCAGCAATAGGTGAATACATCATATTCTCAGCATAATCAGGCTCCAAAATGTTAATTAGCTCAGCCAATGAAGGGGAGGCTCTGATCTGGGACTATTAATTCAAGTCGAATTAAACGCTTCAGCAGGATTTGCAGCGCTTGGCTTCTGACACTTTCTAAAGTAGGAGGTGATTGAGAAGATAAACTGGGTGCTCACCGAGTCTGCCTCTGTGTGTTTTGATGCAGGAGAGACAAATCCCATTTATTTGCTTTAATAAAGTGCTTTCTCGGAAAATAGAAACACCTCTTCATGAGAGTCAGCTTTCTTTTTAAAGAAACAATGACCACACATCACCCCACGTCAGGATCTATCAGCAATGGCCCCAAGAGAGTCGTCTGCTTTTAAATGCAGGAATCCACTAAATTATCATTGTTTGTGTGTAGAAGACGGATGACATACTAATAATCACAGAAATGTTTTGAACTGAAACATGGATAAACTGGGTCAGTTTAATTATGCTCACATTTAAAGAGAACAGTGATTAACACTGATAATTTAATGGAAAAAACACTAAAGCCATTTTTTGTTGCTCCAATAATGTGTAAAATTTTTCCTGATGCGTGTATTGTTGGGAGGAACTAAAAGTACATTTTAATTACATTTTCAGTAGCTCTGTTTTTAAAATAATCCAGTAACTGGTCTTGCAGTAACAAGCTGCTTTTTCCAACCAGCAGCACTGTAGCATGACAAAATGCTCCACTGCTGGTTTAATTATGTCATTCTACATTTTGCACACAGTTTGAGAGACTATAATCGAACACAATCTCCTGAGCTCTCTCTAGCATTAGAAAATCTAATTTATCGTAATGAATCCTGGTTTTATAATTGCTGCTGTAAATCACGGTATTATAATCAGTTACGGTATATACTGCAAGGACTTTTTTGTATTTGGTGTAACTTATTGAAGAAATCTACGGACATTTTGGTAACACTTTTCCAATAAGGTTCATTAGTTAACATTAGTTTACTCTTTAGTTAAAGGGGTCACTGGATGCAAACTTCACTTTTTCATGTTGTTTGAACATTAATGTGTGTTGGCAGTGTATGTACAAATCTACCCTATAATAATAAAAATCCATGCAGTGGTTTTTAATTAATCTGTAAAAATAATATCCCCTTTTTCAAATCGAGCCGTTCTCAGATGCCTGTCGGTGTGCCGTCACACTGACAGAGGCCGCTCCCACGATAGTTGATTGACATGAGCGTTTTACCTCAGACCAGCTGTCACAGTCCAGTAACTTTCCTTGTTTCGATGCCGAAGCGGGTATGTAAGTTAGACAAGAATATCTCAGATTGAGCGATTGAGGTGTTGTGTTGCTGGATGTAATAATAAACATAGTGGTCCTCATTTACTCCCGACATCTGAGCCACTGAAGATGCAGTAGATTACATTTGTTTGTGAATGGAATGTGCCTCCCGATCTACATATATCCGTCTATGTTCGTGCAAATCATTCATGATCCAGCTTCACTTACAGCAGAAGTGTGTATAAGCATTTTTTTTATTAATCTTTGCGATCGCCTTTCCTTATAACGTGGTAGTTAGGAAGTTTAGCGGCTAAACATGGCTAAATGCGGCTAAAGTAAACAGACTCCTCATTCCACAGAGAGAAGAGAGGGGCGGGGCGAGCAGAGCTCATTTGCATTTAAAGGAACAGCCCCTTAGAATGAGATGATTTTTGCAGAGCTCATTTTGACAAGGTAAAAAGGGGTTGTTTTACAAAACCATTGAGAATTTTTAATCAAAGTATATTATAGACTTTTCATTAAGACCCTAAAGAATCATATCAACTTGTAGAAAATGGGCATCCAATGACCGCTTTAACACAAACTAAGAATAAACAATACTTTCACAGCATTTATTAATCATTTTTAACTTCAAATGCTCATCTTGACTAGCTCTGTGTGAACATTTTTTTCCGGTTCAAGACAGTTAGTGTATATCGAAAAACTCCCATCTTGTTTTCTTCCTCAACTTCAATATCGCCCTACATCGCTGCAGAATTTTAAAGATGCACGATTTTGAATTTGAAGAAGAAAACGTGATGAGAGTTTTTAACATACTCTAACTGTATTGACCCGGATTACTCAGAGTACGCATGCGCATCGCAGAGACGAGACAAGACGAGCATTTGAGGTTAAAAAGTATATAAATTGTCAATTTGTTTTGAAAACGACAGATCGTTTTGCTAGATAAGACCCTTCTTCCTTGGCTGGGATCATTTAGAGCCATTTGAAGCTGCATTTAAACTGCATTTTGGAAGTTCAAACTTGGGGGCACCATAGAAGTCCACTATATGGAGAACATTCCTGAAATGTTTTCCTCAAGAAACATAATTTCTTTACGACTGAAGAATGAAAGACATGAACATTTTGGATGACAAAGGGGGAGTAAATTATCAGCAAATTTTTGTTCTGGAAGTGAACTTCTCCTTTAGCTAATGTTAACAAATGACACCTTATTGTAAAGTGTTACCAAAGTTTTTTTGGTCAATGAAAAACGTAAAATTGTAAAAAAGTAATTGGATGAAACAAAATTCCTATTAGCAATCAATGCCACCACAATATATTGTGACAGATGTACATACTGATTATAATAATTTATTATGCATTGTCATTTATTTAAGTTATACACTAAAGTCCAAAAGTTTGGGGTTGGAAAGTTTTAATTTAAAACAGCTGTTTTCTATTTGAATACATTTAAAAATGTAATTTGTGACCCTGGACCACAAAACCAGCCATAGGGGTCAATTTTTTGAAATTGAGCTGAATAAATAAGCTTTCCATTGATGTATGGTTTGTTAGGATAGGACAATATTTGGCCGAGATACAACTATTTTAAAATCTGGAATCTGAGGGTGCAAAAAAAAAAAAAATATCAAAATATAGAGAAAATCGCCTTTAAAGTTCTTAGCAATGCATATTACTATTCAAAAATTAAGTTTTGATATATTTATGGTAGGAAATTTATAAAATATCTTAATGGAACATGACCTTCACTTAATATCCTAATGATTTATGGCATAAAAGAAAAATCTATTGTATACAATCTATTGTTGCCTGCTGCTACAAATATACCATGTTACTTATTTGTGGTCCAGGGTCACATTTATTGTTGTATTGCTGCGTTGTTCCAGTCTTCAGTGTCACATAATCCTTTAAAAATCATTCTAATATGCTGATTTGCTGCTCAAGAAACTCAATTATTATTATTTTCACTGGTAAAAACAATGCTGCAAATATTTTTGTAAAAAAATGTCAAGATACTTTGATGCATAGAAAGTTCAAAAGAACAGCATGTATTTGTAGAACTCTTCTGTAACATTACAATTGTCTTCACTGTAACTTTTGATCAATGTACCTTTGTTGAATAAAAGTATACATTTCTCAACGAATCTTACGCATGTTAAATATCTCATGTATTTTAAATATCTTATGTTATGTTAAAGGGATAGTTCACACAAATTAGGCTATATTTGATGAAATCCGAGAGCTTTCTGACCCTGCATAGACAGCAACACAACTGACACGTTCAAGTCCCAAAAAGGTAGTAAGGACATTGTTAAAATAGTCCATGTGACGTCAGTGGTTCAACCGTAGTTTTATGAGGCTACGAGAACCAGACAAGCATGCATCATAGTACTGCCATCAACACGTGTCGAAGACTGACACAGAAGAGAAGAAACTGTTGAATAAAGTGGTTATTTTTGTTTTCTTTGTGCACAAAAAGCATTCTCGTAGCCTCATGAAATTACGGTTGAACAACTGATATCACGTGGACTAACATGGTAGTTGCACTGCTGTCTATGCAGGGTCAGAAAGCTCTCAGATTTCACCAAAAATATTCTAATTTGTGTTCCGAAGATGAAAAAAGGTCTGATGGGCTTGAAATAACATGAGGGTGATTAATTGATGACAGAATTTTCATTTTTGCCTGAAAAACTCCTTTAAATATCTCACTGACCCCAAACTTTTGAACAGCAGTGCATAAATGAAGACATAAAAAGCACTGAAGCCTTACATAGTTTCAAAGAAGTTAGTTACTTTTTTGTTAGCTTGTAGTGAAGTGTAGTGACTTTTCAAAACAGTAGATTGATTGTAGCCGAACTACTTTAAATGACTAGCTTTGTGCATGGAAAGTTGGAGTTTCAAAGTATCTTCCCAGCACTGGTGTGTGTGTGCGTACATGCATGGCCGATGTAACTCTAAATTGTACAAAAAGGGTACCCTTTCACAAAAGGGTAGCGGAGTTGCGGAAACCACGCTCGATTGTGGGTCTGCAATGTAAAAAATGAAAAGAAAGTTATTCTAGGGCTCTTTATTTTTCGACTGAAGTGCATGTGCCAGGAGTGCGAGTCAGAAACGCAAACAGTAATTACACTCGAGCAGTTTGAAGCCGGATTTGAGAGATGCATTGTTATTTTAATGGGCCGGATGGGGAGGGCTTGAGTCGAGTGAAGGATGTGCACTTACCCGGTGTGTGTCTCGTTCACACACGTCAGGTTCTGAAAGCCCAGAGGAGGAGTGTTACGCAGCAACTTCAGACCCTGAGAGCGGCAAGAGGATATTTGATCAAACTTGATGGAGAGCGCGCTAACCAGCCTCCATCACAGTTCAGAGAGTCTGTTCCGCTGTCCTATATAGACTGAGATAATGACATACTTTAGGGAAGCCTTTTAGTGTTCAAAATAGCACCCTATTAGTTCCACTTTAAATCGCAGCCTGAAAGGTGTTCAAGAATTGTGCCTAAATAAAACAAACTTCCAAAATAAAATGTTTCTCAATTCAGAGATTGAGAAAGTGGCAAATTCACTTAGGCCAGATGTAACCCTTGATTGCATATTTAAAATCAATCATCTTTCAAATAAATAAATGCTGGTTGTACAATGTAAAGCAAACAAAAAAGTGTCTTTTAATCTCAGTGACAGGGTTAGTTTAAGTGAGCTATACCATACAATTAGTCTTTTCAAGCACCTGTTTCAGCTCCCAACAATTTATCACTAAAAAATGTCTAGAACAGACGTGTTTGAGAGGCTGTGAATATGCAAGTTGGGAGTGCAGTAATAATATGCGTTTTTCGTGCTGCTATTTAGGTCAACCATAACTAAAAAGATCACAGCACTCGCAGCATCAGCCCTCTTCAAAGCTCTCAAACAAACTAATTACTCCTAGAATTAAGATTAATTTACTTTTTCAGTAACATTTAACAAGTTAAAAACTTTGGTGTGTTATCTTGTCTGTGTAACAGCATAGGAGTTATTAAAGAGTTCCTCAAAAGTGAAAACCACCATCATTTTGAAAATAAACTCAAATTTAGGTAATTATTTGCTGTGGACCTTGTGTTGGTGGGTGGGGGGGTGTAATTGCACTAATGTTCAAAAGTTGGGGGTCAGAAAAGGTTTTCAATTTTATGAAAAGAATTAGTATTAAAAAAAATACTGTTCATCAAAGAATCCTAAAATCACTAAAGCTGTTAATAATACGACAGTGATAATACGAAATGTTTCGTTATTCGAAAATGTTGTTATATTAGAATGATTTTTGTATTATCGCGAGACACTGAAGACTGGAGTAATGATGTTGAAAATTCCCTAGTGAAAAACAAATGCACTAAAATGTATTTGAAAAACATTTATTCATGCAGAGTATACTACAAATATATTTACATATTTATGTACTTAAAAATACCCTGCAATTGTAGTTTACTTTTTGTTTTACTTAAATTTCGCTAAATTAGAACAACTAGTTTTGTACTTAATGCACTGTAATTGTGCGGAATATATTATGGAAACCCATTTCTGCCACTGAATTTAAAAAAAAAAGGTAAATGTGAGTTAATTCTGACATTTTTTCTTTGTAATTGTAAGTTTACATCTCGCAATTCTGACTTTTTTCTTTGAATTGCGTGATATAAGCTCCCAAATTCGTTCCTTTTTCTCCCTCAGAACTGCTTGGTAAACTCACAATTGCAAGTTATACAGTCATAACTGTGAGATATAAAGTCCGAGTTACGGGATATAAGCTCGCAATTCTTTCTCTTTTTTCTCAGAATTGTGAGACAAACACTCAATTGTGAGAAATAAAGTCAAAATTGCGAGAGCACAACGTTTTTAAAAAAAATCTGAAAAAGCGCCTGCAGGGAGCTCCAGGATCACGTGTGGCAAATTGCAGGCTGCCGCATGAAAAAACGTGCATTCTTAGTGACTACATCTGCATAAACTCACAATTCTCATTTTTTTCTCAGAATTGCGTGATATAAACTCAAGTTATAAAATGACTTCATAACTCGAAATTGTGAGTTTATATCCCACGATTCTGAGAAGAAAAGGGGGGAAAAGGTAGAATTATGAGATAAAAAGTCGCAATCACCTTTTTATTTTTTAGGTAGTGCCGGAAACAGGAATCCATAAAAGATACACTAAAGTATATTTGATTGTGCTAAAGTCAAACTATTGCAAGTATGCTTTAGGTCAGGGGTGCCCAACCCTGGTCCTGGAGATCGACTCTCCTGCAGAGTTCAGCTTTAACCCTGACCAAACACACCTGAATCAGCTAATTAGGATCTCAAGGAGCACTTGATAATTACAGACAGGTGTGTTTGATTAGGGTTGGAACTAAACTCTGCAGGAAAGTCGATCTCCAGGAACAGGGTTGGGCACCCCTGCTTTAGGTACTCTTTAAATATCTTGCATTTAAAGGCCGAACAGAACATTTTACAGTAGGCTTAATATTAAGAAATATGCAAGAAGTAGTGCTGCAAAGAAAGTTCAATGATATTTTTATTTCAGACTGATGTGTCAGTAAACACGTTGATATTTTTGAACTATACTTAGTATTAAATAAATGTAAATATGTGACCCTGAACCACAAAACCAGTCATAATTAGCACGGGTATATTAGCGGCAATAGCCAACAGTACAATGCATCAATCCGTGTATCATTCGTCCATTTGTTTTTTGATTTAATATTGAAAGAAGAAACCTGAGAAAACGGCTCCTTTCCCGTTTTTTTTTTTTTTTTTATTTGTTCCAGAAAAACGAAAAACAAGAATTCAGCTTGATTTTTCGTTCAGGGGTGGAAAAATGAATGAACAGCTTAAATATTCAATTTCTACATGTGGGCGGAACAAAACGCCCCTTTCTGCTGATTGGTCAACCGAAGATCAAACCATGCACCCGTCGGATTGCAAATCGGACACGGATTTTTATCGGTCAAAATTATCGATTTTTCTTTTATTTCAAAAATCATTAGGATATTAAGTAAAGATCATGTTCCACGAAGATATTTTGTACATTTCCTACCGTAAATATATATCAAAATGTAATTTTTAGTAATATGCTTTGCTAAGAACTTCATTTGGACAACTTTAAAGGCGATTTTCTCAATATTTTTTATTTCTTTATATATATAAAGAAATAAAAAAAAAAAAAATAATATATATATATATATATATATATTATTTTTTTTTTTTTTTTTTTTTTCTCCACCCTCTGATTCCAGATTTTCAAACAGGCCAAAAAAAAAAATTCTCGGCCAAATATTGTCCTATCCTAACAAACCATACATCAACGGAAAGTTTATTTATTCAGAAATGATGTATCAATGTCAATTTCAAAAAAGTAGGGTTTGCATCACAAATAGAATAATTTGCATCTTTTTTTGAATGTATTAAAACACAAATCTCAATATTACTGGTTTTACAATTTAACATTGCTGTTTTGTTTTTTTTTTTATATTATTATCATTATTATATTTTTAGTGAAGATAAATGCAGCCTTGTTGAAAAAGACTTTGTAAAAGAATTAAAACAAAACAAAACAAAAAAATTACTGACCCCAAACGTTTGAACAGTAGCATATTTCAACATGGCAAGTTAAGACAGTGAACAATGAACTAAAAAAGTATTAATGTTTCTACTGCAGTAAAAAAAAAGTTAAATTGCAACCATAGATCTCCTAATTGCAACTTCTTATCTCACAATGTGACTTTGTCTTAAATTAAAAATTCTTACCTCCTGCAAATCTTCTCCTTTTGCTCTCCACAGAACGACATCACTTTGACTAAATAGCTATAAGGCACTTAGTCAATAATTATCTACATAAAACTTGGAGGGCAGCAAATGCAGACATCTTAAAAAAAAGTACAGTGGTTACTACGCCCCTGGATCTGCTCGTTTTATTTGACATAGCTGTTAAATAAAATCCATGCATGGATTTTAAATGACTTTTAATACAAACACCAAATGGCTCAAATATGATTTATCTGGCTGGCTGGCTGGTCTGAGATGGTTTAGATTAATAGATTTGTTCAGGAGGGGTTCGATCCAATAACCCTCTGATTACTGCTCCATTAGCCCTGCTCTCCCAGCTCTCAGCGCGATGTGCCCACTGGGACCAGTGCTGCTGGAAACAAGCTTAGTCATCTGCAGTTTTCTAAAAAGCCCTTCACAGCACGGGGGGGAACTATGCTCTTGAGTGTTCATTATTTTTCTCTCCACTCCTAATCCCTTTTTTCGTGCTATTCCTACCGTAAGTAACATGTTCGCTTGCGCTCTGAAATCCCTTTGATCGTCCCTCATGATATGGGTTTGTGAAAGCAGTGTCTGAGGTTTTCAGGTGAGCCTAAATCTGTGTACTTCACCGTCTGCCTCTGGCTGTTTGTCCTTTTATTATCTTCAAATAATCCTTTCATCCCTCTCGTTTTCTCACCAGACTCTCCGGGGTGCATTGGTGACAGCACTGTCCAACCAGCGGCCTGAACCTGCCCAGGAAAGGAGCCACACTTTTCAACTTCCTCTTGATTTTCACACCCCACGACAGCTACCAAAAGAGAAAAACACACACACAGAAGCATTTAAAAAGCTTTGCCGGAACACAAAGAAAAGAATAAACCGAGGATTCAAAACCAGCGCCGGGCGTGATAAAAGCGTCAGCACTTTTTCCCACGTATTTCAAGCTGAGATAAGAAACAACGCTCCAGCCAATAGTGCCGGGATGCGACATGTTCCAATTTTATCGCTTCTATCATCGCTCCATTTGTTTCACATTTTCCAACATCAAAGCTGGACAGATCAATGTTTGAATGCAAACTGCACAGGGAGGAGAGGAATTCGAAGTCTATTCATGAGTGGTTACTACAACGCTGTCGCAATTGAATCGCAATCAATTTGGGCCTTTGTGACAGAACGACGTCCCCTGAAAGATTTCTACTGAAGACGACATCAATTTAAATTGATACTAATCATAACATTTTAGCACAGACGGATAAGAGACATGGCTGGAGACAGTCGGACTGATTTATCATCATTCACAGCCATCTCAATGACGGACGCTATTACAAAGTCTCTAATCATCATCTGTGTGGGAAATATCACTTACAGCAATCAATTATTAAAAAGACTGCATAATGGATAGGGGGAACCAGCACCCAGGTTAATTCTTTTAATCTCCTTTTCGACAGAAAATAATTTCTGCTGGTAATGTTTCATTAGTTCGGGCTCAGAGACACCCCGTGTCTGTCTTTGGAGTAATAAAAGCACGGGAATATAGTCTGACATCCAGAGAAGCTGTATTAGGCTGTAATGTTTTTATTAAAATTCGCTACCGCTCATATTTCAGATCAGATATGAATTTTAAAAATGCACAAATTATACATTTAATCTTTCAAAGAAGCTCACTAAGTATTTAAATGATTAAGTGGAAAAAAGGGATGCATTCAGATTGAGACTGATTGAGAATAAATATCTAATTTCACTTAGATTTTAAATCATATACGAAGGAGGTTTTGCTTGTACATGCTTGTAAAAGTTTAATTTATCTTTTTTTTTTTTTTCTTGTTGTGTGGCCTGTCTATGGAAGACTGTTTCCACCACTGTATAAAAAAAGGTAATGACTTTTTCCCACAATTCTGAATCTTTTTTTTCAGGATTGCATGAAATAAAGTCAGAATTGCGAGAAATAAAGCCAGAATCACAAGATATAAACTCAGACTTAAAGTCGAGAAATAAAGTCAGAATTGCGAGACATAATCTTGTAATTGCGAGATATTAACTTAAATTTGCAAGATAAACAGGAATTTGTAAGAAATAAAGTCAGAATTGCGAGATATAAACTTTGATTTGCACAAAATAAAGTCAGTATTGCAAGATATAATCTCGTAATTGCGAGATATCAACCTAAATTTGCAAGATAAACCGGGATTTGCAAGAAATAAAGTCAGAATCGCAAGATATAATCTTGTAATTGCGAGATATTAACTTAAATTTGCAAGATAAACTGGAATTTGCAAGAAATAAAGTCAGAATTGCGAGATATAAACTTGGATTTGCACAAAATAAAGTCAGTATTGCAAGATATAATCTCGTAATTGCGAGATATCAACCTAAATTTGCAAGATAAACCGGGATTTGCAAGAAATAAAGTCAGAATCGCAAGATATAATCTTGTAATTGCGAGATATTAACTTAAATTTGCAAGATAAACTGGAATTTGCAAGAAATAAAGTCAGAATTGCGAGATATAAACTTGGATTTGCACAAAATAAAGTCAGTATTGCAAGATATAATCTCGTAATTGCGAGATATCAACCTAAATTTGCAAGATAAACTGGAATTTGCAAGAAATAAAGTCAGAATTGCAAGATATAAACTCAGAATTGCGAGATATAAACTTGGATTTGCGGGAAATAAAGTCAGTATTGCAAAATATAAACTCGTAATTGCAAGATATCAACTTAAATTTGCAAGATAAACCGGGATTTGCAAGAAATAAAGTCAGTATTGCAAAATATAAACTCGTAATTGTGAGATATCAACTTAAATTTGCAAGATAAACTGGAATTTGCAAGAAATAAAGTCAGAATCGCAAGATATAATCTTGTAATTGCGAGATATTAACTTAAATTTGCAAGATAAACTGGAATTTGTAAGAAATAAAGTCAGAATTGCGAGATATAAACTTGGAATTTGCAAAAAATAAAGTCAGTATTGCAAGATATAATCTCGTAATTGCGAGATATCAACCTAAATTTGCAAGATAAACTGGGATTTGCAAGAAATAAAGTCAGAATTGCAAGATATAAACTCAGAATTGCGAGATATAAACTTGGATTTGCAGGAAATATAGTCAGTATTGCAAAATATAAACTCGTAATTGCGAGATATCAACCTAAATTTGCAAGATAAACTGCGATTTGCAAGAAATAAAGTCAGTATTGAGAGATATAAACTTGGATTTGTGAAAAATAAAGTAAGTACTGCAAGATATAAACTCAGAATTGCGAGATATAAACTTGGATTTGCAGGAAATATAGTCAGTATTGCAAAATATAAACTCGTAATTGCGAGACATCAACCTAAATTTGCAAGATAAACTGCGATTTGCAAGAAATAAAGTCAGTATTGAGAGATATAAACTTGGATTTGTGAAAAATAAAGTAAGTACTGCAAGATATAAACTCGTAATTGCGAAATATAAACTTGGATTTGTGAGAAATAAAGTCAGAAATGCGCGATATAAACTCAGAATTGCAAGAAATAAAGTCAGAATCGCAAGATCTAAACTCAGACTTAAATAAAGTCGAGAAATAAAGTTGCAATTGCGAGATATACATTTAAAACTTAAATTTGCAAGATAAACTGGGATTTGCAAGGAATAAAGTCAGAATCGCAAGATATAAGCTCGTAATTGCGAGATATCAACTTAAATTTGCAAGATAAACTGGAATTTCCAAGAAATAAAGTCAGAATTGCAAGATAAAAACTTAGAATTGCGAGATATAAACTTGGATTTGCGGGAAATAAAGTCAGTATTGCAAGATATAAACTCGTAATTGCGAGATATCAACTTAAATTTGCAAGATAAACTGGGATTTGCAAGAAATAAAGTCAGTATTGAGAGATATAAACTTGGATTTGCGAGAAATGAAGCAAGTACTGCAAGATATAAACTCGTAATTGCGAAATATAAACTCAGAATTGCGAGATATGAACTGGAATTTGTGAGAAATAAACTCAGAACTGTGAGATATAAACTCGTAATTGCAAGATATAAACTTGGATTTGTGAGAAATAAAGTCAGAATCACAAGATATAATCTCGTAATTGCGAGATATCAACTTAAATTTGCAAGATAAACTGGAATTTGCAAGAAATAAAGTCAGAATCGCAAGGTATAAGCTCGTAATTGCGAGATATCAACAACTTGGATTTGCGAGAAATAAAGTCAGAATTGTAAGATAAAAACTCAGACTTAAAGTCGAGAAATAAAGTCAGAATTGCGAGATATAAACTTGGATTTGCACAAAATAAAGTCAGTATTGCAAGATATAATCTTGTAATTGCGAGATATCAACCTAAATTTGCAAGATAAACTGGGAATTCCAAGAAATAAAGTCAGAATTGCAAGATATAAACTCAGAATTGCGAGATATAAACTTGGATTTGCGGGAAATAAAGTCAGTATTGCAAGATATAAACTCATAATTGCGAGATATCAACTTAAATTTGCAAGATAAACTGGGATTTGCAAGAAATGAAGTAAGTACTGCAAGATATAAACTCATAATTGCGAAATATAAACTCAGAATTGCGAGATATAAACTCGGATTTGCGAGAAACTCAGAACTGCGAGATATCAACTTGTAATTGCAAGATATAAACTTGGATTTGTGAGAAATAAAGTCAGAAATGCGAGATAATTGCGAGATATAAACTCAGAATTGCAAGAAATAACGTCAGAATAGTGAGATATAAACTCTTAAAAAAAACTTGCAATTTTTACTTTTTTTTCCCCCTCATATAAGATATAAACTCGGGCTTGTAAATGAAAGGTTACTGGTTCGAGTCCCAGGTCCGGCAGGGATTGAAGGTGGAGGGAGTGAATAACCAGTGCTTTCTCCACCCTTAATACCACAACTGAGGTGAGTCCCTTGAGCAAGGCACCAAACCCCCAACTGCTCTCCGGGCGCTGCAGCGATAGCAATATGGCTGCCCACTGCTCCGAATGTGTGTTCACGGTGTGTGTGTGTGTCCACTACTGTGTGTGTGCACTTGGATGGGTTAAATGCAGAGCACAAATTCCAAGTATGGGTCACCATACTTGGCCACACAGCACATCCTTTCCTTTCCTTCCTTTTCCTTCCAACTGCAAGTTTTCATCTCAAATCGCAATTAATTTTTTTTTTTTTTTCAGTTGTGGTGGAAACGGACTTCCATGCCTTTCTGAACAAAGCCTAAATAGAGATTTCTAAACAGGCACCAAAGGGAGTACTTAATCATGTTCTAAGCTGACCTTTTGCCACATCTTTGGCTAAAGATGAAGCATATAATTTTTTAATTTAAAACTACTTTCTGGCTGGCGATGCAGAAAATGTAGATACATATACAGCATTTTCCATTAATTACCTAGACTCTGAAGGTCCACCCCAGTCTATTCTGACCTGCCACAGCTTCATAATGTACTGAAAACATTTTTTTCCTTTCTCATAACAACATAAAAGATCTCTAATCTCTCTAATCTAGTGTTTGTGCTTCGGGAAAGCATCTTTCAATCAAACTAAAATCAAAATCGCAATTTGGCTTATTGTGCTTATCAATTGGCAAAAGGCTGTGATTTAATTAAATAAGCACATAGTCTAATGTGCTGAAGGATTCAGAGCGACGTGCGGCATGCAAGCAGCACGATCCAATGTTTTTATTGTATCGTGTTCACAGTAAATGCTGCCAGCTCCATCTTTCCACTCTCCATGTGCTGTGAGTTTAACATACATTTGGCAACAATATGCGCCAGTTAAGCTTTATTTTCACATTCTCATAATTTTTTGTGGACAGATGAGCCAGCTATTAACATAATTACTATTATCAGAACAGAAAAAATTTAGGGCAGGTTCTGTGCATTTTGTTGATTGGAATTTGAGAGGCACTCAAAAGTGGAATGTTTGAATGTGGGCTTGCAGTCGACTGTAAGAAATGCTCAGGGTTTAAGAGGACTAGATGATTAGAGAAGTCCTACATACTTCACCAGAAAAAAAAATCTGTCACACAGTTATGATATTTTGAATAAACATTACAAGAATAAAAGAAAATAAAAGAAAAGAAACATGCACAGATGAACTGTGATGCGGAAAATGCAGACGGAATTGTGGAATCCAGTCATAAAAACGGAATTTACTGCGTAACACGGAATGTCACAGAGTTTGTCAAAGTTTGGGTGAATTCATCAAAAGTAGGTTATTACACTTAAATCAAATCGTAATATGGACTAATACTCTAAATATTAAGCAAAAAGACATTTAAATGTGAATTGTTCATGTTCTGCGTGTCTCCACGTGTGTGAATGATGCAGACGCGCAGTTTCGTTTACTACACACAGGGTGAAGTGCGCGTGACGCTCGCGGCCTGCTGTCTCACCAAATGAGGACATAAACATGGACAACACTTCCAGAACTGCTCTGAGAGAACTTCATGAGCATTTGACCGTTTCATTTGAGACAAACTATCGGCATAACATGTACAACAGGGTTGCCAGGTTTTTACAACAAAACCCGCCTAATTGCTACTCAAAACTAGCCCAAACGCGTTTCGCCCCGTTAACGGTTCCCAGTTAAAAATTGCGTTCCGGGGTGTAAAATACACGTTTTTGTCGGAGTTAGACTGGTAAATTCGCATTCCAGGGGCTAAATATGACGTTTTTGGGGTCGCTTAAACCCACGGCAACAGTGTTAAAGTAGCCTAATTCCACAGACTTGGCAACACTGATATACACAGAAATGTAAAGGTATTCATGGCAACCCATCAAAATAAAAGTTTGGTTTAACTTAAACACATATATTGCTGTTGTTTAGTAGAATGTACGTAATACTATTACTACTATCATTACTAAAGTTGTTAAAACTAAAACTTGATTTTATTAAGGAATAATCACACAGTATTTCTTTCATGTTTTAATTTTAATAGTAACTTCATTTGCCAAAAAATAAAGATTGTTTAATTTTCATTTGATTAAAAGATAAATTAATATATGCCTTCACTTGATAACCAGAAAAATTTAAATATTGTACAAAAAATAAACTTTAACAAATTAAGTTGTTTTTATGAATTCAAATAATTAGACAGGTTTAAACAGAATTTTGTAACAATAAAACAGAAGGTGAGAAAAAAATGAAACATTTCTTTTTGTTAAACTTTTAATAAATTGATGTCAAATTTATTAAAGTCTAATTAATTAGAATTACTTTTTGTTTAATAAACTGTAATTTAACCATTAAAAGGAAAAAAAGGAATCCAGAATAAAAAGGAAAATGGGAAAAAAAAATGAATTTGGAAAAAAATAAAATGGAATTTGGGAAAAAATAAAACGGATTTCATGATGATTTTTAAGGTCTTGGTGTAGTTTATGCTAAAATAAAATAAAATAAAATAAAAATAAGGTATTTTACATTATTTTTTCAGGTTTTGCAGTGAACACCAACACCTTTATGTTCCCCTTTATTACAACATGATGAAAAGAACTATATTTCATGTTTGGTGTAACTGGACTTGTGCAACTATCACTGAAACCAAACCTGGGGAAAAAAAAAAAAATGTAAAAACAAAAATAAAAACAGGAAAATTGCCCATAAAAAAATCTTGCTCAGAAAACCATGTGCATTTCCAAGTAATTCAATAATTTAGCTGAGCCACCATCCAGTTATTACCTCATGGTACAAAGCAACAACTACATCTAAGTTTTTCCACCTCACTCCAGAACAGGGCCCTCATTTATCAACAGTGTGTACACACAGATGTGTGCGTACTGAGTGTGTAAAAACAGTTTCCCACAAAGTGTGGGATCTACTAACTTGTCCTTATCCACCTTATTTTTCAACAGTAAACCGTTTCCTGGTAATGTGTTAGACGTCCGGTTCATAATCCGCCATAGGGAAATAACGAGAAGAATATCGAAGTGCAGTAAAAGGTAAAACAGTTTGCACTACAAACCAGTGTGTTCGTAATTAAGATAATACATTAAAACAATATGGTAAGACAAACCAGATTGCAATATCAAGCAGCAAAACGAGCTTTTTGTGCAGCTAAAAATTACTGGAAGTGGATGAGACCGGAAGCCAGACACAAAAACTTTACAAATGGCTGCACCCACTCTTATGGGAAAAATAAGGTGGATATGTAGGAATGTGTGTAAATATAAGCACAACTCTGAACATGCTTACACAGAGAATCTAGTGGTAGAATGGCGATACTACAAAAAGAAAGTGCCACTGCGTGTTTCCTGTGTCCTTTAATTGCATATACTCAATTACTAATTTATAGTTCAACCTAGACATTTGCATAATAGGTTTGAAAAGCTATAAAAGACATTGCAAAAAAAAAAAAAGAAAAAAAATTGCATAATTGTAAACAAAACAAAAAAAAATGCTTATCTTACTTAGAATTTTTGTCTTGTTTCTAGTCAAAATATCTAAAAATTCTTAAATCAAGATGCATTTACTAGATAAGCAAAAAGATGTACGTAAAATATTCTTAAAACAAGATTACTTTTCTTATCTCACTGGCAAATAATTTTACCTGTTTTAAGCAAAATTCACTTAGTTTAGATTGAGGAAACAAGACTTGGGCGCTTGTCTAGTAAATGCATCATGATTTAAGAATTTTTCAATATTTTGACTAGAAAAAAGACAAAAATAGTAAGAAGCCTGAAGCCTTTTCTTTTGGCAGTGCAGCTAGAAAGTCATTTTGAAATGTAGCTATAGTGTCTCGTTTTGCTGGAAGATTCGACGCAGAGAATGCATTTTTAAAGACCGCGCTTATTTGTTTAGTAAGAGCATAAAATGGGTTCTCAGTCAGTACCACTTTCTTTGCCGTGATTTCGGTGAGGAGATATACATTCACGTGATTTATAAAGGAAGGTGCTGTCACCATATATGGTTCACTGGAGGCGTTTCTGAATGCAAATAACAATGAACGTGAATCAGCATGGTGCTTAAGAACATGTGAGATTTATCAACAATGATGACTTTTGATAAATTTGATAAATACAGATTTTTTTGTCCTTACACACATTTTAAATTCCATTCGTAGGACAAAATTTAGAATCTTTTCTATGCTCTGTTAATAAATGAGGGCCCAGGTGAGAACATCAATGTCTTGCATCAATTATATAAAAAAATGATATAACGAGCTCACAAAGGTTCCACATGATTGACTCCTGACAGCGTCTGTGTGACTGCGTGAGCGTTTTGGCCGTGTGTGTGCATTCATTAACGGATGCCAGAGTTACCTTATGCTTACCTGGTGCTGTGCTTTGAATCTGATTATGTTAATCACCATCATCACAAACACAGATAACATTTTTCAATCTGATAGAGCAACGCTAATGAACCAATCAAAAATGGAATACATTTGAGGTCATTTTCATCAGCGTTTGATGGGACGCAGCTTCTGTGGGAATTTATCAAAGAGCTTTTTGACTTTGTTCACACCGCGTCCAATTTCAGCTTGTTTTTCAAACAATTTGCGAGTGATGAAATCTGATCTTTATGTTCCGACAGTGACGTCAACGTTCACAACGGTTGTCATAGTAATGACATGGCCGAGACAAACTAGTTTGAAATTTAATATGACCGTTCACCAATTTTAGTCACATTCCGAGCCCATTTATTGCTTTTCATATAACAAACTACTAATAAGATTTGAATTGGACACCGAAAAAAGCTTTTTCTGCCTACCTGAACAAAGCTTTGTCGTCTTCGATGTTCTTTTCTCGTCAAAAAATGAGAATCCGCAAAGACGCATGTCACATTCTTATGTTTCCCGCTCTATTACACAGTAGCTCATTATTTGTCTTATGAATCCAACCTGCCCTAGAAAAATAGGACTACTTGATGATCAAAGACCTAATCAGGAACCCTCAAGTGGATTGACTCTGAGATAATCTACATATGAGTACTGTTCAGGTGAACCGAAAGTCAGCAGCTCTTGGGGGGTAAACCAACACGGCCAACAACAGCTGGGAGGAGATGGGATGGCGTTTAGACTAATCGTCTGCAGCTGGTCTGCGTTATGAATTCAATTATGTTCTAGAAAGTAGGTGGATCTGGAGAGAAATGGGTTGAGTGAAAATATGACAGCGAGAGAGGTCCTTAAGCCTTAAGCCTTCTACACACCGCACGATTTTAGCAATCCTATAAGATCACTGCTGATCACACTGTGCGACATGGATCTAATAAAATTGGGTACGACATGCATGTAAACTGTACGATGATGACACCTTTTGATTTGTAGGCTATGACGCACGTTACTATAGCAGAATAAAACATCATCAGCGTTAGGGGTGGAATGGTTCAACTCACGGTTCGATTTGTATCACGGTTTAGAGTCACTGTTTCAGTACAGTTCGGTATGTGCTATGTTTAGGGATAAACTATAATGTCAAATAAAAATAAAGAAAATAAGAATAATCCAACTACAAGCAACAGCACAAATAAATACAACAAAGTAAAGATACAAATAAAATAAACAGTGATATTTTTTAGGTAGGCCTAACATTAGTTTTTGAAATTGAATAAAGTAATCAAATGTGAAATGGCATTGCAAATTTTACTGTATAAATTAAAGAATAATCTTTAAGTTACAAAAGCTATTTAATCAAGAACAGTGAGTGATTTCCTTGTTGCTGTATGATTAATATTAAGAAAGTGCTGTCACTTTAAGAGAATGATACAGGATGACACTGATACAGTAGGTTCAGCCGGTTATGTCTGCTATAGGATACTGACCAAGACGGGCATTTTGACATAATTTTTGTTTGAATTTGTCCATTCAAACACAATACTTCAGAGCAGAGCTGGCACCAGGGCACTTCCATTGGGGGTGCAGCTTTCTTTTGCAACTGCTGATGCAAAAGTGTGCAATCGCTTTCTTATGCGCACTGTTTTATCGGTTTCACTTTCGCTTTCGTAATTGATCACGTTTGGCAAGGAGGGGAGAGGATGGAAAGGGGAGGTGGGGGGAGTAACTTGTTTTGGGGGGACATGGCCCATGAATGCCCCCACTTGGCACCGGCCCGGCTTCAGAGAGAGCTTAATATTTGTGCACGTTCCGAGGTGCGATTTCACATACAAATCTCATTGTGCATGCAAGCTCGTGTCCTCTGGCTTTTAAAATGTTTAAACTGGCAAGGCTTAAATGAGTTTAGTTTAATCACAGATATCATTGTGTGCTGTTCAGGTCTCACCTGTGCATGCGTGCTATGAGCACGATGATGGAATAAATGACTGCTCATATTCCAGCATACACATTAAACAAAAGTGAATGATTTGTCCATGTTTTTTTGTTTTTTTCCTCTCTCTCATCGCTGTTGTTGTACTGTACTGGGAGGCCATAATGCGTAAACGTCAAAAGAAACATACATTAGCTAAACCCTGTTTGTTTTACGTGTTGTTATTTATAACAAACTATATTACAGATGTGTTGTCAGATTTAAGTTAAACCGCAGTCCTAGTGCGTGCCGAGCCACGTGTGGAGAACCCTACGATTCAATTTTTTTTACGGAGAACTGTTCCATCCCTAATCATCATGCGTCAAAAAATAATCGTAGGCTATCTTTGGTCACAAGACAGTGACAACAGCTGTCTTTAAACCTTTCTCACTGTACGACATAGGACCACAGACTAGGAGCCATGATCGTTTCACGATGCCAATCTATCATCTGGGACAGCCGAAAATCGTGCACTGTGTTTCGGGCTTTAGATGACTGTTGTGTTGCCAGATTTTATGACATCTATATGGGCCATTCTACAGAATGGGTGCAAAACACATTTAAAAAACATTTAAGCAGGGCCTAAAATTAACACTCGCCAAGCACCAAATGAGAGTAAAAATCTGCGTTGGTGAGTATGTATATGTATATATGTATATGTAACTTTGTCAGTCGCCAGTTGGCGGGTAAAAATTTTATGAATTATAACAATGCAATGTAGTGAGAACAACAGCCAGTTTTTAAAGAGATTTGCCGTTTCTGATGTAAGCGAATAAAATAATCTTTTCCGAAGACAAAATCATTGTGACTGGTTAGCTGTTTTTTCATATGCGACAAGAGCGAATCAAAAAAATAGGATACAAAAGGGCTGATAAGGTCAGAGCAGTGTGATGGCTAGCTTCCCCCTAGACAAGGTTCTAATAACTTTTACCTGAGAAGATATTGCTGCTTTATTTCGGAAGATTAACTTTTCTCTTCTTTATTTTTCATAACCTGAGAATGTGGCAACACATACCAGGGGTTACGCTGGAACGGAAACATGATGGGCGAACATCAGAAAGTCATGCCGGTTCTCTGCGTTGACAATGGATTAAAAAGAGAGAATGGCTTGTGTTTGATACTCTACGCCATTTGCAGTGCTTATTTTTTGCATATTCGTTAATGGATTTGAGTGTTCACACTGCACTCGGTTGCGGTCTGGCAGTGCATTCCAGGAGCAGTGCATCTCTAGCAGTACAGTGATCGTTTCCGTTTTTTAATTTTGCTGTGCTGGACGCACTGAATTAAAGTGACAGCTCATTGACAGTGACACAAAAATGTAGAATTACACCATAAATGCATATAAAGTAACTGCCTGTTTTTGCAAAAATAGTTTCATGGCTGGTAAAAAAAGTTAGTGTGAGGCCTGGCATTTAAGTATTTAAGTATATACAAAAAAAGATCATTTTATTATCTATTGAAACCCACAATCATATTTACAATATCAGTAAGCTTAATATATATAAAAATCATCATTTATTAGGTACTTTCAATTGGGAGCTGGCTGTCCTGAATCCTACGCCCTAAATTTCAACTTTTTCAACTTTTCTTTTCAAAACTATATTGAAATATATTTTGCATTCTGTTCCACTGTTGTTTTTAAAAATATCTTTTTGACTTTTTAAAAACTGAAGTAAAAAAAATATATATTTTGTCATTGTAAATTATAAATCTTTATGTAAAAAAATGTGTCCTGTATTTCCATGTCACTACCGAAACAGTGTATGTTTTAGTCCACTGGTTGACCCTGGTTTTAACCACACCCCTACATTTATGATCAGCAAATATTCTTGTGTCCCCCTCTCTCATAGCTACAAAGTTTAAGTAGATAGGCCCCATTATTTTGAGGTAAATGTGTGTAACTTTAAAGAATGTCACTACCGAACACTATTTTTCTACAATTAAGCACACTTTTTCAGGAGTTATTCCATAACATTTAGTTTTTATATGTGTACAACTGTTCAGAGCTGTGCCAAATCAAGTGCTGATTAGGTTCTTTGAGCTAGGTTCAAAAGTATCTAAAATTGACACTACCGAAACAGTCAAGACCAAAACATTTGGTGAAGTTTCGGTAGTGACTTTGTTTTTTTTTTTTTTTGGGTGTTAATCCATTAAATTGTCACTTCACAATTGTCAACGTAACAGTCACGACGAAACATGTCATCATTGGTTCGGTTGTGACAAAAGGGAACAAATAGTTATATAAATATAATATTTGGGGAAATTAAACAAAGTTTTAGTACCGTTATGCAAATTTTCAGTATTTTAATATGTTTAGTAGTATTTTAGTATGTGGAATAAAATTCTACAATGTGATGTGGTTGCTACCAAAACATTACTGCCACTACCGAAAATGTGCAGTCACTACCGAGACATGGGATGTTTTGGCAAAAATAAAGTATACTAAAATGATAGTTTTTGCATCCCAGAGTCTTTGCTATAAAAGCTTTTGTGCCTAAAAAGTAAACAAATTTTTATTTTCCGAAAAAAAGGACAGATCGTTTCGCTAGATAAGACCCTTCTTCCTCGACTGGGATCGTTTAGAGCCCTTTGAAGCTGCATTTAAACTACATTTTGGAAGTTCAAAATTGGGGCACCAGTGAAGTCCATTATATGGAGAAAAATCCTGAAATGCTTTCCTCAAAAACCATAATTTCTTCACGACTGAAGACAGAAAGACATGAACATGTTGGATGATAAGTGGGTGAGTAAATTATTTGTGAATTGTTGTTCTGGAAGTGGAGTTCTCCTTAAACTGTTTGTCATTTGTAAATAAACAAAAAGTTGATACATAAAAAAATTAATTACCTCAACGACAGTAATTATTGTTTCAGTTGCTGTGACAAGACTTTTTCTATTAGCAAAATAAGACAATCAGCATTGCATGAAAAAAACTAATTTATGTTGGCTAAACAAAGTATCTTTACTGAGAAAAACTAAAAAACTATTGTTGAGAAAACTCAAAAGTCTTACTGCATCAAGTTGCCCTAATTTTTTTTTAAGTTTTCTCATTACTGGCATGGTCTGGGAAAGAAAAAAAAAAATCAGGAATATGAAGTACACAAAGATTTAGCTGAATGTAAGTTAAAATTAACCCAGCCTGAAGTTACTTTTAATCTAAACTTTCTGCAATCTATTTTAGCATACATCCTGCTCTATCCCCATATATAACAGAAAGATGTGTCATGTAAAATGAAAAGTCTTACCGCAGGGCGTTTGGGCTGAAAACTGGAAGGATTTTTGTTGAGTGGGTCCATGATTCTTCCGGATTGCTGTCCTACCATCAGAAGAAATCCTGAGGAAATAAAAATTATAGATTATAAAAACCGAAAACTGTTTATCAGCAGATGCGTTTCAGCTTTAATATGTCAAGTGAAACAAAAACAAAGATAAACATGATGCAAGAAGAGGCAATCCACATCTTTAAATGAGAAATAACAAATGAAAATAGAAGATATTGTAACTTTTTTTTTTTTCCATTTAAGCTGTGGTCACAGTAAGAGCTTTTTGAAATATCTGCTTCAAAAAAAAACAGCATGTTGGTTTGGATTGACAAGGGGAATAAATACTAACAATTTTCACTTCTAGACAACCTCTTTGATCTGAAAAGCCATCAGTTATGCTGTTATATAGTATTGATGATGACATCTACTGCTGACCAAACATAAAACACAGCAGGAACATTAACACTGAATTTACGAGGAGAGCAAATCTCTTTTTATTTACGCAGCAGCATGTATTTCCTGACAGTGTATCCTTCTAGAAAATGGAGGGAACACATGTTAGAAATTTCTTTTTGGGTATAAATGTGTCTTTCACTGCGTCTGCATTAATATTGAAATCCAATGAGCTTTCACTCTCCAACAATAACAGTACAAGCATAAACAAGACCAGGCCTAAAATCTCATTCTCTACAGCACCATCAAAAACTTCATTATCCCCATCTCTCTATAAAGCTGAGTGTGTCCTGGCAGAATATTCTGGCCCTTTCACTTTTCATCAAACTTTGCCCCTGTAGCTACAATTATTTAATGTCCAGCCATCTCCATATCTCCAGTAAGTCCTGTGTTCATTTCTCACACCCAGTCACCTCTGCATTACAGAAATAAATACAACTATGCATGTTTAATGTTGTGTATTGTGCACTATGAAACTCATTTTTGGCCAGTATGTTTTCCAAATCTGCAGGACTATTTTTCTGTGGAACGTAAAAGAAAATACTTTGAGAAATGTTTCCATACAATGGAAGTCAATGGTGACCAAAATTGTTTTGTTTGGAAAATTCCTCAAAATATCTTCTGGAGGCATGAAGGAGAGAAAACGATGACAGATGTTTTTTCTTTGTCAGTGAACCATCGCCTTTAAAATCAATGTTTATATGCTAGCAACCTGAATAATAAAAAAATTCACTTTAATGACACAAACATTTGAAGGTAACTACCACTCCATTGAGTACTAAAGTTTGTTACCGCCACAGAAACGCAAGAGTGCACATTAAGTATGTTCAAGGGACCTTGCATCTGCATACTAAAGTATGCTTCTGGCCTTGTTTCTTTCTCATTATTCAATTTGCATTAAAATCTGAGCCAAGGGAGGAACAACAATGCCAAAAGCTCTGGCAGAAGGAGAGTGTACCTTCAGATATCTGACTTTAAAAAAAAATATGCACTGATATGTACAAACAAAGTTGTGAGTCACTGCTGTTTTGCAGTACCTTTTGAATTCAATGACACGGTAAAACTTTACTTTCATGAATATGGCTGCTCACTTGTGTTTTCTGCATTCCGTTTACTTAGTAGCCCTCATTTCGCTACTAATGAGCACTTTGTATGCAGCACAAATACATTTACTAAGTAGTTTTGTTTCATGATTCAATATATGCTGTGTATTCTAGATCATTTCTTGGAGAATTTGCAAAGTATATGAATATGTCTGTCACTGTGTTTATCTGCTAACTCCTCCGAACACTAGGCGTTTTGCAATACCAAGTTTGCCAATTTGCTAAGTTTGGACTTGGCAAATTTGACTCAGGAGAATAAACACAGCCCGGTCATTGTGAAAATGGATCAGCAGCGTGCTTTACAATGTCACTCAGCTCGTCTTGGCAAAATAGTGGTACAGGTATGATGTATATTTTTAATAAGTAACTAGATAAGACAGTTTGCGATGTCAGTGTGTGCAGTTTATGTTGTAGAACAAAATGTCAAAATATTGTCTAGTTACATTTACCACTGGCTTTATTTTAGTCATAAATTGAAAAACTCCATTATAAAACCCCATTGGAAAATCTCAAAGGAACCAGCGATGACGTTTTGATGACGTAAAATAGTTGTACTCTGTAAGCTACTGTCACTACCTGTTACTATTTTTACAGCAGTATTTTATTTTCCGAGTTCTTTTACTTTCATGGGTTTTAAACAACTAATTTCAGTTAGGGATACACAATATTATCGGGCCGAAATCAGAATTGGCCAATAATGGCTTTAAAGGAGAAGTCCAGTTTCAAAACAAAGATTCACATATAATGTACTCACCCCCCTTGTCATCCAAGAAGTTTATGTCTTTCTTTCTTCGGTCGTAAAGAAATTATGTTTTTTGAGGGAAAACATTTCAGCATTTTTCTCCATATAATGGACTGATATGGTGCCCCGATTTTGAACTTCCAAAATGCAGTTTAAATGCGGCTTCAAATGATCCCAAATGTGGTTGTAAATGATCTCAGCCGAGGAAGAAGGGTCTTATCTAGCGAAACGACCGGTTATTTTCATAAAAAAAATACAATTTAAATACTTTTTAATCTCAAATGCTCGTCTTGCCTTTCTCTCCCTGAACTCTGTGTATTCTGACTCAAGACAGTTAGGGTGTGTCGAAAAACTCTTTAAAAAAATTCTTTATGACTGAAGAAAGAAAGACATGAACATCTTGGATGACAAGGGGGTGAGTAAATTATTTGTAAATTGTTGTTCTGAAAGTGGAGTTCTCCTTTAAATGTAAATATCGGCATAGGCCCGATTTGACCTACCATAAACATATCAAAACTTAATTTTTGATTTGTAATGTGCATTGCTAAGAACTTTATTTGGACAACTTTAAAGGTGATTTTCTCAATATTTAGATTTTTTTGCACTCTCAGATTCCAGATTTTCAAATATTTGTATCTCAGATTTTCAAATAGTTGTAAATATTCTCCTATCCCTACAAACCATCAATGGAAAGCTTATTTATTCAGCTTTCAGATGATGTATTAATGTCAGTTTCAAAAAACTGACCCTTGACTGGTTTTGTAGTCCAGGGTCACATGTGTCATACTTAACAATTATAGAAACATCTGAGCTAGGAATTAATTTGTATAAAATTTACTGCTAGATCTGATGTTTCTGAAATGTAAATAACTGATATGAAGTTTAAATAACTAGTATTTTGAAAAATATGTGGGTTTTCTCCACCGCCACTGCCATTGCGAAACGCTTTCTGGAAAACTTGGCTGTCTTTTGGCTGCATTCTGGGAAACTTGATGAGATGTGAACTTTGAATTGGAACAGTATCTGGGCATGATGTTTCACAAGAACGCATACTGAGATACTCCTGACTCTAAATAAAGCTATATTATTTTAAGTAAAAACACTGCACAAAATTGCTGAGACTTTATTATTGCGCTATGGTTTTCCAATATTTTTCCTGTCATAATTTACTCACATTCCAAACTCATTTTACTTTCTGTATCCCATTAAACACAAAAGATAAGATGAAATTCTCAGTCTTTCATCACATTTTACCCTCAAACAATGAACGTGAAGAGTGACTGAGAAAAAGCCCCACGGAAGAAAGCCAAATCGATTTGGAAAAACATGAGGGTGAGTAAATGATGACAGGCAACATGAGTGTCAGTAAATGACAGAATTGTGTAACTATGTGTGACTGCCATCACTAGAAATGAACGAGTTAACGAGATACAGAAGACTAACAGGGTGAAAAATGATACTGTAATATGATTTTCATCTTAAAAATATTTTATAGAAAAGAAAAATAAGACCTATGAAAACGTACTTTATGACACTAATGACCCGTGTGTTTTTATTTGACCACACAAGTGTCGTGACTCACCGAACCCGCATCACTCACGAGACTGATGATGATGATGATGAGCCGCGAGCATCTGAAGCGAGTGAGTCAGCTGTGTTCACGCGCACAGGTCACCAACGCGCACGCGCAAAATCAAAACACCCCGCACACGTGTAGCTCTATTCTTTTCTCTTCTATTCTGTGACTCACTTTAGAAAACTACCTTCATGATAATATCATTTATAAAGTGAATAATATAATATAGGTGATCTATTCACTCAGCCCCAGCAGTTCCATAAATGGAAGTTTTTAGAAGACATTCAGAGTACGTTGCTTACAAAAGCTGTCTGCTTCTTTGACGGACAAAACAGGAACAGCTCAAGGGTACGAAAACGTTGCTATCCATTATGCAGATTTAGGACTAAGAGAAAAAATAATCACTTCCCAATCGACCCACGCTCATGTAATAATATAAAAAGGCCTCAGCATTAATATGGAAAGAAGTAAAAAAAAAAAAAATAAAAAAAAAAAAACGAGGCTAGATCGGCCGGTGCTTGCTAAAGTCCACCATATTCTGCAAAATCAACATATATTTAACCAAGTCCACATTAAGAGAGTTAAGCCACAAAATAAAACCAGCATTTTGATCAAAGAAGGAAAGTAAGCCAGCAAGCATCACTCACCTGCAGCAATTAAATTTGCTGTAACCTATGCAGCTCACCCGTTCATCGCCCCCTACAGGTGAGGACATAACGGTTTAGAATGAATCTACATTCATGTTTGCCTTCACATCTAGATGTACACCTTATTTCTCCCGTAAAAGTAGGGGCGGCCATTTGTAAATTTTATGTGTCCACTTCCAGCTATTTTAGCTGTACAAAACAGCTTGTTTTGCTGTTTAATATTGCAATTTGTAGTGTCTTACAATATTATTTTAATGTATTATCCTAATTATGAACACACTGGTTTGTAGTGCAAAGTTTTACTGTTTACTGCACATTGTTATTTTTCTCTTTATTTCCCTATAGCAGCCAATAAACCGGAAGTCTCGTAACTCCCACCCATGTTTGTTTTTTTGTTTTGTTTTGTTTTGTTTTTTTAAAGAACAAAACAATCTTATCTACTATCTTATGCTCAGCAAAAATACAGTAATGTTCTGAAATATTATTACAATTTAATAGCTGTTTGAATATACAGTTGAGGTCAAAAGTTTACACACACCTTGCAGAATCTGCAAAATGTTAATTTTACCAAAATAAGAGGGATCATACAAAATGCTTGTTATTTTTTATTTAGTACTGACCCGAATAAGATATTTCACATAAAAGATGCTTACCTATAGTCCACAAGAGAAAATAATAGTTGAATTTATAAAAATTACCCTGTTCAAAAGTTTACATATGCTTGACTCCTAATACTGTGTTGTTACCTGAATGATTCACAGCTGTTATTTTATTTTTAATTTTGTTGTTTACTGATGGTTGTTCATGAATCCCTTGTTTGTCCTGAACAGTTAAACTGCCTGTTGTTCTTCAGAAAAATCCTTCAGGTCCCACAAATTCTTTGGTTTTTCCGCATTTTTCTATAATTGAACCCTTTCCAGCAATGACTGTGTGATTTTGAGATCCATCTTTTCACACTGAGGACAACTGAGGGACTCATATGCAACTATTACAGAAGGTTCAAATGCTCACTGGTGCTCCAGAAGGAAAAAAAAAACGATGCTTTAAGAGCCAGGGGTGTAAGCTTTTGAACAGAATTAAGATGTGTACATTTTTCCAAAATATCTTTTTATTAATTAATTAATTGATTTTCATTTAGTACTGCAATTCAGAAGCTACAGAAGATACTTATATGTTTCCCAGAAGACAAAGTTAAATTTACCCTGATAGTTAAAGTTTTCACCCCCTGCGTCTTAATGCATCGTTTTTCCTTCCGAAGCATCAGTGAGCGTTTGAACCTTCTGTAATAGTTGCATATGAGTCCCTCAGTTGTCCTCAGTGTGAAAATCAAAATCATAAAGTCATTGTAGGAAAGGATTCAAACATACAAAAATGCTGAAAACCAAAGAATTTGTTCAGGACAAACAAGGGACTCATGACCAACTATCACTTACAAAAAACAGCTGTGGATCATTCAAATAACAACACAGTATTAAGAATCAAGTGTATGTAAACTTTTAAACAGGGTAATTTTTTTAATTCAACTATTATTTTCTCTTGTGGGCTATATGTAAACATCTTTTATGGGAAATATCTTATTCAGGTCAGTACTAAATGAAAAAATAACATGCATTTTGTATGATCCCTCTTATTTTGGTAAAATAAATAACACTTTGCAAGGTGTATGTAAACTTTTGACCCCAGCTGCACTGTAAAATGTAATTTATGTCTGTAATGCAAAGCTGAATTTTCACCAGCCATTACTTCAGTCTTCAATGTGACATGATCCTTCAGAAATCATTCTAATTTAATCTAAATATTTAAAAATAGTAATATTTTTTCACAATATTACTGTTTTTACTGTGTTTTGGTCAAATAAATGCAGCACTGCTGAGCATAAGAGACTTACTTAATTATTCCAAACTTTTGGTCAGCGATGTAAAGAATATTATTATATTATATTATATTATATTATATTATCATGCACCACATGTTTGAGTTATAGGATAAAGAGTAGATTGAATTTGGTTTAAAATGTGTATTCTTTGCCTCGGTTGTTTTTGCTTTTACCAGCATCCGGTCAAACATGACCTTCAGTTTTCAGCATTTCCATTATTCTCTTTTTTCCTTCATTTTGACAAGCCGCAAAACTTTGTTCCTCCCTGCCGTATTGTCTTCTTTTTCATTCTGTTCAGCCGTTTTACTTATTGATTTTATTTTTGACATTTTTGATTTGTCTTGCCTCTTGTCTTATTTATTTGAACAGGATCGCGCTGGTTCAGACGTCGCATGTTGAATAAGTCATCATGTTTTCCTACCTTTCCAGGAAATTGTAAAAAGTTCCTTGTTTGTTCAAAGGACATCTTGAAGCCCAGGTCTCCATTTTATAACCTTTGTTCTGGCTCGGAAATGTAAGGTTACCTTCATCACTTCATCTCGCAACAAGCCAACTGGTAATTTCATTATAATACTTTTAAAATGAAATAATTTTGAAAGGTTTTAGAATATGTTTGATTTCATGTCACAGAGCCGCTCATCCAAAAATCACCACGTCTTTTTCTTCTTTTGATACAGTGCCATCCTTTGGCATAAGATAATGTCACCTGATACATAAAAGGCCAGCTGCCTAGGTAATAAGAGATGCTCGCTGATTGCATTAGCAAACAGTGTTTCATTTCAGTCCAAAAGCACAAACTCCATCGTAGTGGATTTATTATTACAGGCAAAACATGAACAAGTTGAAATAACAAGGGATTAGACCCAATGATTTTTCAAAAAGACTTTAAGTGCTTACGATTTCCTGACTTAACATAATTGAAGTAGGATTTACATGAATCATACAGATTTTAAAAGAATCTTGGCAATTATAAAACAAAGACAGACAAGGGTTACATAACATCTTATAAAATAATACAGATTTGTCAAAAATGAATAATGATGGATTATAAAAAGACACTTTCAGCAGATGTACTGAGATCTGAATCTTATTATGCAAAAGAATCACACTAAGAACCCTGACTGTGTTTAAGGTACATCCCTTGTTTTCTTTCATTTCCTTCATGCATTCATACTTATTTTCTTCCCTCAGAAAGCTAAACCAAACCTATATAGCCATTTGCTTTGAATGGTGCTTATTGGGCAAAAGGTATTTGTGGTTCAAAAGACGAAGGCACTACACAGATACCCAGTGCAGATAGTATCGACTCAAGAGGCTTCGAAATAGCTTAAGTGCTGTGAGTAACACTGTGTAAGTGTGTCTGTAGCCCATGTATGTTTACGTATATATATCGGTGCCATTGTCAGTTAACATTGACAATCATTTGGAAGGGAAATTGTGTGACGTCAATGTCAGACATTGTCCGAGAGGTTTATTTTTTGCAAAGTGCAGGTACTTGTACCTCTTGCGCATCGTAGAATGTGTGTTTAATGCACTGCTGTGTGTGTGTGAGTGCATGCATGATGTAGGTGTAAAAGTGGGTGCTTACAAATGAGATCTGACCCTGTCTGTTGAAAATAACAATATTTTCTCTCTTTTGTCTCTTTCCCTGTTTTTTTTTTTCTTCTCACCCTTAGACCTCTTAGTGATTTTTGCTTTTTATGTATAGAAAAGCACTTTGTATTCAGCATTGTCCCAACCTCTCCAAAAACATTCATCGTCGCCCACATTCGTACATATACACATTCAGGAAAAAATGCTTGTTTTAGAAATGGTTTTCACCATTTCATGGTTATGGCAACTTCTTTTTACATTTTATTATTTGTTATTAATAATATACCACACACCTGTGGAAGCCTATTTCCAACACTGAATACATTTTTTTAAAAAAGGTTACTGCAACTTTTTCAGAATGGCGAGATAAAAAGTTGCAATTCTGACTTTTTTCTCACAAATGCGAGTATGTATCTCGCAATTCTGACTTTTTTCTCACAACTCAGATTTTTTTTTTTCTCAGAACTGTGATATAAACTCGCAACTTCAAGAAATAAATTCAGAATTGCGAGATAAAAACATGCAGTGCTGACTTTTTTCTCACAAATGTGAGTATATATCTCACAATTCTGACTTTCTCTCAGAGTTGTGTAATATATACTTAAAATTGCGAAAAATAAAGTCAGAATTGCAAGATAAAAACTTGCAATTCTGACCTTTTTCTCACAAATGTGAGTTTATATCTTGCAATTCTGATTTTTTTTCTTGCAATTCTGGCTTTTCTCAGAATTGCCTGCTATAAGCTTGCAATTACGAGAAATAAAGTCAGAACTGTGAGATAAAAAACTTGCAATTCTGCCTTTTTTCTCACAAATGCGAGTATATATCTTGCAGTTTTGACCTTCTCTAGAATTGTGGAATATAAACTCAAAATTGCAAGAAATAAAGTCAGAATTGCGAGATAAAACTTGCAATTCTGACTTTTTCTCACAGTTCTGGCTTTTCTCAGAATTACCTGCTATAAACTCTAAATTGTGAGAAATAAAGTCAGAATTGTGTGATATAAACTCGCAATTACGAGAAATAAAATCAGAATTGTGAGATAAAACCTTGCAATTCTGACTTTTTTTCTCACAAATGCGAGTTTATATCTTGCAATTCTGACTTTTTTTTCTCAGAATTGTGTGATATATACTTAAAATTGCGAAAAATAAAGTCAGAATTGCGAGATAAAAACTTGCAATTCTGACCTTTTTCTCACAAATGTGAGTTTATATCTTGCAGTTTTGACCTTCTCTAGAATTGTGTAATATAAACTCAAGATAAAAACTTGCAATTCTGAGTTTTTCTCACAGTTCTAGCTTTTCTCAGAATTACCTGGTATAAACTCTAAATTGTGAGAAATAAAGTCAGAATTGTGTGATATAAACTCGCAATTATGAGAAATAAAGTCAGAATTGTGAGATAAAACCTTGCAATTCTGAGTTTATATCTCGCAATTCTGACATTTTTCTCAGAATTGTGTGTTCTGACTTTTCTCACAAAAATTATATACAGTCAATTTTTTGACTGTGTATCTTAAAATGTATGAAAACTGTGGACTACAATTATAGCTTCTTGTAATTCAAACATTTTGTAGATTATAAAAATTCTAATTGATTTAAGTCTGCAGTATCTTAATTTTTTTGTGATGTATTGTGAGATTATTTCATATGTTTGTGATGTCATTTTTGTCATGTCCGAATTACAAGAAATTACATTGGAAAAAATAAATAAATTAATAAATTAGAAAAATTACCAAATTTCAAAAATCAACACACTGCAAAATTACTTATTACAGCCTCAAATATACATTTTAGGCTTCGACAGTAAATCGATGCATCGCGATTCATGGATCGATTCTGAAATTTTCCAAATGCATCGCGATTCTCTCTGGAATCGATTCTGATCTTATATCAGCAGATGGCGCGCTAATCTAGTTTTTAACCGCACACTCATGAAGAAGAGCGCTGAAGAACGTCCTGTAATGCTTTTCTGATGCAAGATTAATGTAAACTCAGTCCACTGTGAACACCCTTGTAATTCACTTCAACCATTTCGAACTTTATGAATGATTATTTTAGGTTAAAAGTGTGTGTAAGGAATTGGACGCAAACAGAATATGGCTGTTTGTAGCTGCATGCAGTGCCATCTTCTGGTAAAAACTAAGCTCAGAATCGATTCAACAGAGAATCACAATGCGTTCAGAAAACTTTAAAAGAACAGTTCAACAAAAAAAGTTATTGTTTACTCACCTATATTGTCCCTGCATTCATCAAGTCCTCTATTTTGTTCAAAATGATTTGTTGCATTAAAAAACAAACAAATTAGGAATTAAACACTGCAGGCAGCCTTGTGAATGAAATTCCAATACAGTCTGATGAAATACTCACAGTAAGGCCAATAAAAAGACTAATCTTAAGTCTTCTGAGAGTGTTTCAGACACATAGTTTAATGAGTGTGGGCTTGTCTTGTAATAAAGACAGAATCACATGCAATTCCTTTATACTTGTGAGAATAAGCCTGCTGATCGAATCCAAGTGAGAATGAGAATTGAGCAATGCACTGGCAAATGTAGAGGAGTACCCACACAATTAGTGATATTCAAGTCTACACGCTACCCAGCACACATCAATAGGTTAAAGCAGTGCTCTTTCATCCCAGGATACTTAGAAACCCTATTACTATCGAACAAGTTTCAGCGCAAAGATATGTGGTGGACAAAAGCACAATAAACAGAGTCGGTGGATGTTTGTGTGAAGATAAGAGTTCCTGACACCACTAATACCAAATCAGCAAACTAATCCAGCCTCAGCTCATCATTATCCAGTCAACTGTTTCCTATAAGCCACAATTCCCGTGGGCTCTGATGAACCATTGAGAATCGGAAATTGATTAGGATTGGGAATCACTGGTATGGAAGGTGGGTTGCTAATTGTATACCAGTGGTAATTAATGTGGGAAAGCGAGGTTGTGAGAAGCCCTGGAACTGGAGGGGACTGCTGAAGGGACGCTCTAAGAGGGATCTAATTACTGCAGATGACATGAGGGGATAATGACCAGTGGGTTACTGATTTTACTGCGTGTGTGTGTCAGAATGTAATGAATGGCTTTACAGTAGTGTTTTCGGAGTTCTCAAAGTCTCATGGTGTATATAATCATGCTGTTAAACAAACTTCCTCTCAGGGTCAAAAAACAGCAGCTTTGTTTTGAAACATGGTCAGTGCTTAATGACGGGTTGAGCGGGTCCATGCCAAAAAAAAAAAAAAAAAAAAACCCAATAACTTCTCACTGGAGTCACTGCCAAAGGATGGATCAAAAATATCAATCATGATCAATTAATAAAATTAATTAATTATAATTATAAAATGAATTAGTAAATTCATACATTTTTAGAAACGTTGAAAGAAAACAAAAATCATATAAACATTCTTTTAATTAAAGATATTAAAAAATATTAATAAATTATAAAAATTATTTTTAAAAAGTAACTTAATAATAAATGTAGAATTAACACACATTATATACAATTTGTGGTTTAAAAAAATAGGCAAAATAATATTAATGAATTCAAATAAATGCAGAATTAATATACAAATCATACAAAATTTCTGATTTAAAAAATTTTAATATTATGATCAATATTAATAAATGAATATAAATTAGATTTTTTTTTTTGCTAAAAGTAAAATGAATGTAGAATTAACATCCATATACATTTTTGATAGAACAATAAACTGTAAATTGTGTCAAAAATAACAACCATGGTGGTTAATTTAACAAAAATTATTTTAATATTAATAATATTAATAATAAAACAATTAATAACATTAATACATATTAATATAACTAATTATAGTATTAATTTTAATAATATAAATATAAATCATATAAATAAATCTTCTACTAATAATACATTATTTTTGAATTGACAATGTTTATTCATTTTTGATGGATCTGTGACAAATACAATTTTTGTCAAAAAATAAAATTATGAAATAATTATAACAATAATTATGGAAATGCTAAAAATATATTTTTTATTTTATTAAAAGACAATCCAATAAAAAACAGCGGTTTTAAAAATAAAATAAATGTAGAATTAATATACAACTCATACACAATTCTTGATTTAAAAAAAAAAATATTATCAATATTAATACATAAATAAAACATCAAAAAATATTTGACAGATTTGTTTTTGCTAAAAATAAAATTAATAAGTTAATAAAATTGTTCCATCAAATATACATTTTTGATGGAACAATCAACTGCATATTTTGTCCAAAAAAAAAAAATAAAATAAAAAATAAAAATAATAAAAATAAATAAATAAATAAATAAATGAATGAATGAATGAATGAATGAATGAATGAATGAATGAATGACATTTCTTGGTCAAAAATAACAAGCATGATGATTAATTTAGTAATGATTATTTATATTAATATTAATCATATTAATAATGATATAATATTCATAATGTTAATATAAATATAAATAATATCAATATATCTACTGATAATAATACATTGATTTCAAATTGACATAATATTTATTCATTTTTGATGGATTTGTGACAAATACATTTTTTGTCAAAAATAAAATTATGAAATAATTATAAAAATAATTATGAAAATGCTAAAAATATTTTTATTTTATTTTATTAAAAGACAATCCAATAAAAAACAGCAGTTTTAAAAATAAAATAAATGTAGAATTATATACAACTCATACACAATTTTTGATTAAAAAATATAATATTACTACTATTAATACATAAATAAAACAAAATAAAATAAAAATCTTTTGCAGATTTGTTTTTGCTAAAAATAAAATTAATAAGTTAATAAAATTGTTCCATCAAATATGCATCTTTGATAGAACAATCAACTGCATATTTTGTCAAAAATAAATAAAAAATAAAATAAAAATAAAATAAATAAATAAATAAATAAATAAATAAATAAATAAATAAATAAATAAATAAATAAATAAATAAATAAATAAATAAATGATCTTTTTTGGTCAAAAATAACAAGCATGATGATTAATTTAGTAAAGAGCATTTATTTATGTTGATTAATATAAATATTAATAATATTAATGCATCTACTAATAATAATACATTAATTTCAAATTTACATAATTTGTATTTATTTTGATGGATCCAAAATACAATTTTGAATGTCAAAAATTAAAACAATGATGAACAATGACTAATTATGAATATGATCTTCTTCATTTTTTTTAAACAACCATGGAGATTAATTTACAAAAAAAAAAAAAAATATATATATATATATATATCTATCTATCTATATATATATATATATATATATATATATATATATATATATATATATATATATATATATATATATATATATTAATACTAATAATATTAATAATGATATAATAATTCATTATAGTAATATTAATGATTGATCATATTAATATTAATTATATAAATATTAAAAATATCAATAAATCCACTAATAATATTTAATACATAAACTTATGATGGACATAATTTGTATTAATTTTGATGGATCTGTGAGAAACAATTTTTGTCAAAAATAAAAATAGTTATGCAATTTTTTTTGTACAATACAATAAAAGAACAGTATTAAAAATAAAATAATAAAATAAAAATAAAAAATAAAAGTGAACATAAACCTCATGTACACATTTGATGCTATACACACTCTGTTGTTTATGACCTAGAGGTTAAATAATGAATGAATTTCTGTGTGAATTGGTTGCAAAAACATACATAAAATTAATGCAACAACTTACGATTTGTTGTGAATTTGTTTGTGATTCATGAATGAGGCCAACTATTTCCTCTAAGTTGTGAACAGCAGAGCGCATTTAGCCTGTAAATGTACTGTGGGATTTTTCCCTGGGAAATGCCCTTGGCACACAACAGTACAAGTTTACATCACAAGGCTTAACCAATTGGTGTAAAAAATCCCTTTTTATCCCTCACTCTCCCACCAACCTGATAAATACTAACCCATCCGTATCTACAATTTGAATGCCTCCTTATCTTTTCTCATGCCTGTTTGACATATTCATTACACAGAAACACAGTCATAACATGTCGCAGAATGCTACTCGGCAAATTAGCAGCACGTCTGTAGTGGCTTCAAATACTGGTATCTACAAATAGGGGCCTTGTGAAAAAATATGTGTGATATGTAGATTTCATAGGCAAAAAAACAAGAGATGTGCGTGGAATTTGATTAAGCACGCACACAATTGATTCTCCTTGGGTGATTTCACAACATAAAGGCATTGGAGATTTTCCACATTTTAAATAATCTTGGCTTACACCTGTCAGATCATCCTTACGTACGACTGCTTCCCTATCAATTTTCTGACATGTCTTTTGAAGGATTAATGGTTATAGTCTTGGAAAACAAGCTAACATAAATATATGGCCAAGACATTGTTTTTGCAACTAATGCATTTCATTTTTTTTTTTTTTTTTTTCTCTCTCTCCCCTAAAAGCTCATCTGCAATGTCATGTTGTCCTGTGGGTACATTTCTTTTTTAAAAATAGCTTTGATTTTTGAACAAAGTGCATTTGTGAGCGCTTGCAACATGAACTGAAATACCTTCTGTTTCACTGTGGATTTCGTACAGAGAGACTTCACAGATCATAACTTCACGGGTAGCCTAGTTTATCGAACTTTATCTCATAAATTGAAGCTATTTGCTTCCCTCTTACGTCTTGTACGATCCCGCTGATCTTCTTCAAGCTCTGATTAAAACAGTGTTGTGCTCATGTGAATGCAGAGGTTGAAGGGTGACCTTTTGGTCATATAGCATGAGCTCTGCAACACTTGACAATCAGCCATCCATGAGAGGCAGTGTAAAGAAATAGCCTTGGCTTTCTGTCATGCTGTCATCCTGATTGCTAATGTATGCATGCCAGTGATATCACACTCAGCGTATGATAAAGACAAGTTTCAGCTGAGGTTTTATCAGAACACAGGCACGATAGGAGTCTCTGTTTACTTTGAAGTTTTTATCTTGCATTCTGGCAGCATAACACTTTATTGTCCAGCGCATGTGTGAATTTATATCGAGTTTTATTGTAACAATATAGAAGAGTATCGATGTAGGATTATACTGTCTGATCTGCACTGTAAAAACAATTTAGTAAAATAACAGAAAAATTACTGGCACAGGACATTTTTTTTTTTACAAACGTTTCTGTTCACTCTAAAACTCAAGGCAATGTGCAAAATTCAAAATACTGGTAAAACAAATGAAAAATAAATATGGAAAATTTCCTTCAAATTATACAGTCAATAAAAAAAAATAAATGCATTAAATATGTGTAAAATATTTATTTAATCAATTTTTTAAATAAGTATTTTGCTTGAGAAATTGAAGTAAACTTTGAAGTTTGTTGTCCAAAACAATTTAATAGAATTTATTTAATAATTGTATTACATATACGTAAATAAAAATTAAATAAATGCATTAAATATATGTAAAATATGTATTCAATCAAATTAAATGTATTTAATTGAGTATTAAATGAGCTTTATTTTAGAAAAAAAAAAAAAAAAAAGAAAGTTCACTTTTTTTGTGTGTTTTCTTGAGGAACTACAAGTCCTTTTCTTGGACTACAGAAACTCCACTATTTAATTTTAAAAGTTTGTTGTTCAAAATAATAAATTAGAATTTAATTAAGAATTGTGTTATAAGTAAGTAATAAATAATTTATTAAATCAAATTAAAGGTTCAGTTTGAAATTAGCTTAGTTTTAGAAAGAATAAATCAAATTTGGAAAATAAAACAAACTTAAAATACAAAAAAACAAAACAAAACAAAAAAAAAAAAAAATAAATAAAATAAAATAAAATAAAATCATAAAAGAAAATTGTAAGTTTGTTGTCCAAAACAATTAATTAAAATTAATTTAATTAATAATTATATTTCATAAGTAAATAAAAATCAAATACATGTAAAATATTTATTAAATCAAATTAAATGTTCAGTATTAAAAAAAGCTTCATTTTAGAAAGAATATACATAAAACATGGAAAATAAAACAAAACTTTTTTTTTGTATTTTTGAGGATTTGAAATAAACCATACGGACTACAGAAACTCCACAATTATTTAATTAAGAATTGTGTTACATATAAGTAAGTGTCACACACACACACACACACACACACACACACAGGAGGAGATGAGAGGTGAGTGACAATCCAAAACAGCGTTTATTTCACAAACGAGATGACACACAGAGTTTGAGACAAAAGGTAATGGATAGCTTAGCTGACAGTCCTTGTGCAATAGAGGAGATGATAGTCCAGTCAATGAGCCACGTGGGATCCGGAGAGAACGGGAGAGTCCAACACAGAAGAAAAACATCCGGTCAGGAGCAAACATCACAAGGCGTGAACAGTAGACCCGACAAGAGGGGAATGACTGAATGTCCTATTTAAAGGGTGTGGCTGATTGAAGTCAGGTGCAGGTGATTAGAACTCTGGTGAGGATGAGCGGGTGGGCGGTGCTCTGGGTGACGTGGCAGGTGAAGGTGGCTGTGGTGAATGCCTGACAGTAAGTAAGTAAGAAATCAATCAATCAATCAATCAATGTAAAATATTTATTAAATCAAATTAAAGGTTCAGTTTTAAATTAGCTTAATTTTAGAAAGAATATAATAAAAATTTCGAAAATAAAACAACAACAAACTTTAAAAAAAATGTAACATTTAATACTTAAAAAAAAAAAAAAAGAAATTGAAGTAAACCATGAAAAAAAAACATAAAAGAAAAACTGTGTTTGTTGTCCAAAACAATTAATTAAAATTAATTTAATTAATAATTATATTACATATAAGTAAATAAAAATTAAATACGTCAAATATTTATTAAATCAAATGAAATGGTTAGTATTAAATGAGCTTCAGTTTAGAAAGAATATAAATAAAACATGAAAAATAAAACCACAAAATCTAAAAAAAAAAAAAAAAACAACATTTTTACATTAAGTTTACATTAAAAAAAATAAATTAGTTGTATTTTTCTTGAATAACTGAAGTAAACTATGAAAAAATATTTAAGTATAACCATGTGGACTACAGAAACTCCATAATTGTGGTAATTTTACATGTTTGTTGTCCAAAACAATTAATTGGAATTTATTTAATTAATAATTGCATTACATATACATACAAATTATGTAATAATGCAATAATGCATTATATATATATATATATATATATATATATATATATATATATATATATATATATATATATATATATATAATTAAATCTAATTAAATGTTCAGTTAATGAGCTTCAAAATATAAACAGAGAGAGAGAGGAACAAAGTACAGTTTAGCTAAAAACAAACCATCTGAATCTTTAAAAGATGTCATTACAACAATAAATGAGCATTTTGGGTTGACAAAACATCTGTGGGAACATCGTGGAAAACAGATGATCTGTCAGATGAACAGATGACAAATCCAGCACATTTTAAACTAGCTTTATCGCGAAATGTGTGATCTTTCTTATCTCTATGATATAACCATTCATTATCATCACTTGAATTAAAATGTGCTGTACGTGAATTACATATGAATCTGTGCCAGAGTAATTATGCAGAAAACGACATATTTCCGTGGAATTTAAATGCCCATCATTCACGTAATTGTCCACATTCCCCACCCACCCACATTCAATTATTCTTTTAAGCTCATGATAAAAGAGTTTCTGAATAAATATCTTTCAGCTACAACTATAGAGCCATTTAAATCCATTTCACAGATTTGCACAGAAAATGAAAAGGCATGAGTCTACTTGAATAGTGAAACATTTCTTTAAATGAAAATATCAAATTTTAATTTATGCCTAATGCATTTAATGTATTCCCCCACAGGTGAGCTAACACACAATGCAGTGGCTGAGAAGTTAGCTTAAATATTTAAAAGTGCAAAAGGAATATATTTACAAGCACACTAACCTATGCCTAGACTGGCCAGATGCACAAGAAGAATTCATAATTTATCATTTGTAATGGTATTGCTTTAAGTGCTGATATTCCTCCTCCATGCATTAAAACTTTTTGGTTACGCTCTCATTTCTCGTTTTGCACCTTCAGACATATAAACACAAATATAAGAGTATTTAAGATCAGGCACCAAAAGTCAGTTCTCTGATGTGACTTTATATCAGTCGATGTTTTTAAAAAAAGTAAAATCTCCAGTGTGGACTTTGAGTGGACACCGACTGGGAGTAACTTTTTGATCATCTGAGAAGTCTAAGTTCAAGAGTTCATGAGTTCTAAAGTTCATCAGCAGCATATGGAAGGGCAATCATTCAGACGGGAATCTCAACCTCTGATAGTACAAAGGCATGACAGGAAGAATGCAGCACGAGTGGGAGAGAGAGAAAGAGCGAAAAGGGATAAAACAAATGAAGGGGATTAGAAATCATCAGGGCAGACAGTTAAAGGAATTCAGACAGCAGCACTCGGAAGTGTGAGCCGAAATCAGGATATTTAGATGAAGGAAGTCACCAGACTTAAGGTGTTTACTGTGATTAACATCAGATGGAAGAAAACATTACAACACTGGTGCAAGCAACATTTTACGAAGAGGGGCTGGAAGCAGACCAGCTATGGTATGGATCTGAGGCAATGCTTCAATAGTTTTGGTCAGTTACCCGGATGCGTGGCCATATCGGCGATACTCAGATGTAAACAACAGCATTGATTGCACGGTTAATGTACTACTGAATACGTTGTTCTGCTAATTTATGCTGTCTGAACCATGGAAAAAGTGTGGAAGCTGCGAAATCATATAGAGAAGGAAGCAGGAAAGGGCGCAATATTTTGAGAAACTGAAGTTAATATGTGGTAAAGATATTTACGAGCAGTACTAATTAAGATATTAGCCTAATATTTCACCTACCTGACTGGAAATGATAAGAACAAACACGAATGTTGTCAAGATTCTTGCCTTGGAAATCCTGGTTCAGTTTGGCCAACCACAAATGCCTTTTGTTCCTCAGACAGTTTTTTTGCACTCTTCTCCTTGATTTGTTATAACTTTTGGCAGTCTATAGTACTCAAAATGTATTTCCCGGTCTGACCGATTAGTACAGCCTAAAACATGACAATAATTGACCATTTTCAGCAGCAATATAATCAGCATACTATGTGAGCTTCGTTTGGTTCATTAGCATTGTTTACATTCAGTGCTGCCAATATGGTCGATTGATGACACGTCGTGAAAACACTCTACATGTTTATTGAGCAAGGATGCATTAAATTGATTAAAATTGATAGTACAGACATTTATCATGTTAAAAAAAATATATTTTATTTTGAATAAATGCTGCTCTTTTAAATTTTCAAAGAATCCTGAAAAATATATACAGTATACCACTGTTTCCACAATAATATTAAGCAGCACAACTGTTTTCATCATTAAGACTTTTATTTATTTTCTGCTAGAGCTGTCACCATTCCTCGATTCGGTTCAAGCACCCTATTATAAAAAAATCCTCGAATGAATTTTATCAGTGTCGAGTAACCGGCAAAATACCGGAAGTGGCGCATTCCATCGACCAGAATCTATGAAATACATTATAGACACATTATATACATTATAGATTATACAAACGGTTTTCTAAGGCTGCATTATATATTAAATGCATATAAAACTCATAATAAAGCATAATATTATTGTGAATTAACAAACGCGATTCAGTGAAATCAACACATACGAAGCGGGTTTAATATATACGCTTTAATTATTTACATGCGTGTAGGTTACGTACATGCGTTTGAGAGTGGCTCCATTCACAGTAAATGCTTAACACTTATCATTAAGTCTACATTTGTGGAGCGTCTCAAACTCCATCTCTGCATATTGCTGTGAGTTTGAGTTAGAGTATGGGAACGTGACTTCAGCAACACACGGCATTCTGGGACTTTCGGACACGGACACTACAGTCTAGACTGGGTAATAGTGGAGGTAGATGTTAAAATTGATATTGTACATTTAAAAACACTGGAGAACGCTTGCTGTGACATAACTGCCATATCTGCTGTCATGACCGGAGTGGAGAACGGATCTAAAATGAAGCGCAATTTTATGCTTTTCAGCTTGAAACAACACAGTTGCGAAATCAGCTCAATGAAAATAAACAACTTCAAAATCTGGCTTTGTTGTTTGTATTTATTATTTATTACAGATTCATAATTTCCGATCCACATGAATTTGTAAGTGTTCACGCTATGAATAACAGGTTTGGAAATGTAATTTAATCTGTGATATGACTCGTTGCGATCACTGTCTTTGTTCATAAAGCAACTCACTGTTTACTTCACTGTTCAGCAGCTCTTTGTAAGAAATCATGTATTTGTTCAAGTCCAGTAAAACTTATTACACTTCATCCCTTAATTAAATTAGGGCAATATGATATATGATTAAATACATTAGCGTTTACTTTACTTAGGAATATTCATTCATGGATTTGTGCCAAGCCACCACCTGCATCGTCTTGACACACAGACTAAACTTACTGGAGAAGCGTGACATATACCTCTGTAAATAAATGCAATTTAAATGAATGTCTTGCACACTTTAATGCTCGTTGAATGGAATATATACGCCGTCTTCAAACTGTAATCAGGGCGGAATATTTCAAGTTCGCAGGGCACTTACTTTTGAATAGAACAGACATCTGAGATACACACAAAATGTGCAGAGCGGTGGTTCACTTACATGATCAACTGGCTGAGATCAAGCTATGGTGTTTATTTTATCTAGCAGATATATCAGTGCCACCTAGTTATTAAAAACTGCAAAAGAGAAATTAATTCGGTCCTGTGTGTGGTACAGTAGAAGGCGGCCGTATGATTTCTGTGAGTGTGTATGTGTCGTGTTCTGGCCACATGACTGAGTGCTCCAATTAACGCAATGGATTCGATATTAGTACATTTATTCTAAGCAAGTGCAAGCAGCTCTTAAAAATATTAACGCAAATACAGTCGTTTTTTCCTCTAGTGATTTGCATTTATTGTCATTGCAGAATGCAATGCGCAGTGACGTAGATTCCCATGCTCTATAGCTGCGTCTCATTTGGAAGGCTGCATCCTCCGGAGGTCGCATTTAAAGGCTGCACACGTCACCGGGGAGGTCTCATTTAAGAAAAGTAACCAATTAATTGTACCTCAGGAAAAAAAACGTTGTTTATTGTGATTAAATTACACTTGTTTAACACAATCTAAAAAAACGGATGACTTATTGAAAGTTTAAACATTGTAAATCGATGAGGTGAGTTCGTGAATCGGCTGCAAGAAGTTGTTTTGTACATCAGCTTGTTAACACAGCTTTTTTCTTTTAACGGAGACATTCGTTGTTAAGCAGTTTAATGAGATTAGAAAATTAAACGAAATTAAAACAATTCGTTTCCTCTTTTACTAGTGTTAATTTTTAGTTGATATTTTGTTGGCTACATATCAAGCTGTGTATATAGTTTTTTTTTTAGAATATTAATATTTTATTTATTTATTTATTTATGTGTATCTATGTATACATTGCATTTATATATACACACACACACACACACACACACACACACACACATAGCTCACCATCTGTAAATATGTATATATATATTTTTTAGAATATGTATATATATATATTTATTTATGTGTATCTATGCATAATATATTCATTTTAACTATGTATATATTGTATTTATCCATTTATATAAATACACATACACACACACACACACACACATACATACATACATACATATATATATATATATATATATATATATATATATATATATATATATATATATATATATATAAAGTGTGTATATATTCATTCAAATTTATTCATTCTTGCTTTTTGTCCTGTGTATTCATTCATAACAATAAATTACTTTATTGTTGCTTCAAGTCAGCCTCTGTCGTGGTGTTCACAGAGGTGTTTTTTTATTCTGAGGTCAAATTTGCTAGCTAAATAAGTAATTATACTTACGTTATTTGATAAATAATCTAGAAGCTGTCTACGAAGGCGTGATCTGCGAGCAGCTGACCGACGCCTTCTCTGAGCTGTCTGTCCAATCAACGTTAAAACGCCGAACATTGCCGGTGCCGGTGTTCGTGCAGTGGAGCGGTCTCTTTAAATTTTCGCGCTGTTGTGACGACGCATGACACGTGACAACATCAATAGGGCGGATGTAGTACGTCCGAATTCCATTCATACGACCCACATTCATACTATATAGAACGTACTTTTTAACGGTCGGGTAGTACGTTCATATTTAAATGTAGTACCTACTTAAGCAGTATGCGATTTCGGAAGTAGCATTTGTATTGCGGGAAGCTGCCTCCTTGTCAGTAAACAAGCTAAAAAACCCAGAACCACATTTTTATAAGCTGCCGACCCCAAAGAACGAGCGTTTAAGGACACAAATAGTTGTGAATTTCAGGGTATTTCACGTTGGGCCATTCAATTTCTCCAGCAAAAGAAAGGTAAGGAAAAGAAGCACTGACTAATAAAATTTAGTTTCTCAATATATCTCTTCCTCTCATGTTTACATAAGGTGGTGAAATAATCCTTTGAACTAGTTAAAAATAATGAATGTTTCCTGTCGCAAATACAGTCTAGTGGGCATAGTTTTTAGCTTAATATGACACGTTGAGTTCAACTTTTGTACTTAAACGCTCGTTTTTTTGGGTCGACAGCTTATAAAAAACAGTTCTGGGTTTTTTTTTTAGCTTTTTTACTGTACACCATGTCACATAGCAGCTTTTAGACATTGTTCTGACATGCTTTCAGCAATACAAAGTCTATGGAGAGCGTTGGATTGTTTTCCCCCCCGGTGGGCGTGCTTATCGCGATTTCAAAATAAAAGCTTAAATGCTCACTCTGAGATTACACATTTTGATTTCCACTTATTCAAGAAATGACAGTGGCTGTAGCAATTCTGTCCTAAATAAATGGCCAAATATTAGCGATTAAGTGGACATTTGAATTTAGTCAATATTAAACAAGGATTAGATCGCGCTGTGTAAAAACAGTCGTCAGGCCTTTGGCGCCCTCTGTAGGCATTTGATACAATGTGTAATGTACATTAGTTCTATTGTTTATAATACATTATGTATTTTAAGTTTCGTTAAATAAACCATATGATTACTTGCTTTTGATACTTTATTTGAACCAATTATTATTGCCTCACTGCTATTATATATGAATTTTACGTAATTTTAAAGCTGTTTGCTCAAGTCTATTTTTATTACCTCAAAAAATTATTAGGTCTCTAATTATCCGATTACTTGATTAATCATCAGGATAATCGACTGATTACTCAATTACCATAATAATCATTAATGATAGCTCTAGTTTCTTCTGTATTTTCTGTATTCTTCTGTATAAATACTATGGTTAGCATTTGATACTTCTTTCAAACATTTAAACTGTGCTGTTTGAGGGAATCAAAAACTAGTTCTTATTCATAACTGCTCCAGATAAAAATAACACTGCAAACAAAATATTTTTTTATAACATCTGGCTTTGTTAGCAATTTTCAAACATCTGCATTCTTCCAGAATAATGTTGTGGAATCAAAACCAGAATAGTTTAATTCACTTTTATTAAATGAAAACAAACCAGAACACTAAGAAGACACAGGAGCACAGAAAACTAGGAGCCCTAAAAACAGAAAAACCCAAACAAAACATGATTAATCCCAGTAATGTTATTCTGATATCATAGAAAAAAAAAAAAAAAAAAAAAGATTAACAGTAAAAACACGATTTAATTATCCAAAATAAACCAACATACAAGGGGCAGGGAATGTGTAGACGTTTGTAAATGACATTCAAAATATGTTTTCTATGCAACGCAGCCTAGTCATGGGGTATATGATCTGCTCATGAAGAATCTGGAATGTCAAAGCAAACAAAGTCATAGTGTGAAATGGCTCCAACCAGAGTTAATGCTTAAAATTGACTCAAGACAAAAAATTTATGGATGGGTGGCAGTGTAAGGACACTTTTAGTGGCTGCCTCCTTGTCTCAGGGCACAAAACATTCCCGGGTGATGACGCAGGCTCACTAAATTATACACAAAATCATAGACACAACATTCCTCACCTCATTCCTCAGCCTCTCTGATTCATAGGTTTAATATATAGATTCAAGTAATGGCTGCAATTAAGACTAACCTGCTGGATGGCATTTCCTTGGTGTCTTCTTTATGTAGAAAAACTAACTTAATTAGAAGAAGAGCCTGTGGCCAAAAACTCATCCTTATAAAAGTCTAAGTTTAATACCTTTATTCTTTGTGTACGGTCTTTAATATTAGCACACTTCAGTCTCATCAAATGCATTGCCACACTGTCTAGACAACACAACCATCACTGTAATAAAAGAATCTCATGAGCTCTGTGGATGCAAATCTTACACATACTTGACTGAAACATCAACTGACTGGCAGGCAAGGTTCAAATGTTATGGAAAGTGGAAGATTTTGTTGATCCAGGTCTTGTGATGGGCTCTATAAAAACAAGGAGGGGTTGATAATCCTCTAATACAATCAGCCCAGCAGCAGACATGTGAGTCCTATCTACTGCAGGCACAAACATTAAACACTGTGACAAAACAAGAGATAAAAATATTTTTCTTCATTCGCGGAGAGAGCGAGAGAAGGAGCGTGATATCAGGAGTTTAAGAAGGGCATCTATAAAGGTCTGAGCTGTGACATTAATTATCTGAAAAAGAGTAAGAAATGAGCAGATGAGCACAGTAAAAATAAAAAAGCTGAACTGACTTAATGCAACCATGCAGCTGTAAAGCATTTTTAAAGTTATTCAGGAGTCGTGACTTTGTTTGCTCAATCCAGTTTAAAAACTGGTTCAAAATGACCTTTTTAAATTAAATAAACCTTCCTCAGCAAGTACAACTGAATAGTCATTCTTTGTTGCAAACAGAAGACTGAATGAACTTAAAGAACCAAGATAATTGTAGTACACAAAAATACTATTTCATTCTTTAAAAATGTTGTCTTTAACTAAATGTGTTACTTGCCATTTATTTGTAACTTCACTAGCAATTTCTGTGTGAAAATGTTTATGACCAAATTTGTTGTGTACCCTCGAAGTCTAGTAAATTCAAGACTACTCAGCACAGTGGTTATCAGAACTCCGAAAACTGAGGTACATCATAATATTTAAAGGGATAGTTCACCCAAAAATGAAAAATCCTTGTTTTGTACTTCTAATTTGTGACCGGTGTTTTGTTTCCTCTGCGCTTCTGTGCTCGTCACAGTTTTTGCCTACATCCTGCGTCACAAACACATCGATTCACTTCAGAAGGCCTTTATTAGCCCCCGGAGCTGTGTGGAGCACTTTTTATGATGGATGGATGCACTTTATTGGACTGTTGAAATCTCAACAGCCATTCACTGCCAATATAAAGCTGGGAAGAGCCAGAACATTTTTTAATATAACTCTGATGATTCTTACATTTTAAATATGGATATTTTTCTTACAAAAATGCATTGATTTGCTACAAGAGGAACTGTGTGAGGCACTTTTTATTATGGGTGGATGCACTTTATTGGACTTGTTTTAGTCTGATGAAGAGAAACATCCGTCTATGCCATTCTAAAGCTTGGAAGTGCCAAGATAATTTTAAATATAATTCTGATTGGATTCGTCTGAAAGAAGGAAGTCATATACACCCAGGATGCCTGGAGGGTGAGAAAATAATGGACTAATTTTCATTTTTGGGTGAACTAACCTTTAAATTGTCAGTTGGGAGTAAACATATCATATGAAAATGTACAAATTCACATGATTAACCAACGATTCACAAAAAGTGTAAAATAGTTGTAAATCACCATGAGAGTGTGCTGAATTTACCTCACAACGGGCTATTTTTTTTTTTTTACTAGGGATTATTAGTTTTCTGTTATGTTGAAATACTTTCTCCTTTTCCAGTTTAACATGCAGACACAACTATTAGCCATTTGTTGTTTAAAAAAAAAATCCATCACTGTGGCTCTGATATATCAAAACATTACTTTTTTTCACCCTTTTTTTCAAGTAGATTGCAGAACCATTGCCATCAATGGTATCTACACACAACTTAGCTCAAAATTCTTTTGGGAAACCCAAAGCCGTTGAAACAGCCGTAAAATGGCTCTGACCCTGACCAGCCTGGCACAGCAACAGCTCAACCAATGGCGTGAGTTTGGGCCGGGGCTGCCTGTTTGTCTAACCAATGACAGGCGGGGAGAGTGCTGTTAGGAAACCTGTTTGAAAACAATCAATTGTTTTTTTTGATAAAACAGACATAACACCCTTCCCCTTCATCTTTAAAAAATAGCAGTATAAGGTAGAGTTCGGTCATCATTACAGGCAATTAAGGAGCCTGATTAGAAATTTAATACCTCGGGTAGAGTAACATTAATCATGCACCACTGTTGTGATCATTTTTTATAAACTACATATATGAACTCATATAAAATTCATGAGTTTAGAATAAAGCGTTACCTAAATGCTTAATGTCACAGTGGAATGGATGCATGAGAGGCCAAACTCGCTTCTTTTCTTGAACGAAGGCTTTCAGGTGTAAAATAGATCAAATTCTCTGGAGAGCCGCATATTGATGAGAAGCAGAGAAGGGAGTGAGAGAGAGAATAAGAAGCAGGGAGAGAAAATCGCTGCTGCACTTTTATGTGCTCATTAAAGTAGCTTTTCAAGGTTGGTCAAACGTCTTGATTGATTTTTGTGGACCATACTAACAGATCACCTGGGTCATATCTCAATGAATCAAACATATTTCAAAAGACCAATACTCTAGCAACTTGTGAGCCGCAAACAGAAAAGTCCAGTCAAAGAACACCACATTGCCAACATGTCCAAAACAATTAGGAGAAGTGTCTGAATATAACGCCATCACACATTTCTAATGTTTCGCTCCAGAGGTGAAGCGAATGCATCACAGGCGTACACAATCATTTAGTCAAAACTGCTCACCAACAACACTGACATGCATTCAAGCCCTTTCATGGCCTTCATCTAGTTAAACCACAGCAGTTAATGTACTGTGAAGGTGTAAACATGTGAGGCAAATGGAAAGTAAACACGGGTGCTAAGCCAAACTCGACAATTTTATCCATTGCAGGACATTATTTTCTAGGACTACCCTGCTGAAAAGACTGGCTTTACCAGAAATGCCCATTTGGTGCTGGACAAACATAGCAAAACATGTAGCTGGTGAATCTAATTGACCAGTCTGGAACTTTTAAAGGGGTCATCGGATGCCCATTTTCCACAAGTTGATATTATTCCTTTGGGTCTTAATGAAAAGTCTATGATATACTTTGGTTAAAAATTCTCAATGGTAGTGTAAAACAACACCATTTTTATCTTGTCAAAATGAGCTCTGCAAAAATCAACCGATTCTGATGGATTGCTCCTTTAAATGCAAATGAGCTCTGCTCACCCCACCCCTCTCTTCTCTCTGTGGAGGGTTAAGGCTAGAAAGGATGCAGCTGTGACGAGCCTGTTTACTTTAGCCGCATTTAGCCACGAAATTTGCTAACTAGTACGTTTTTAGAGAAGGTGATTGCAGAGATTTATAAAAAAACCCTTATACTCACTTCTGCTGTAAGTGAAGCTGGATCACATATGATTTGTGCGAACATAGACGCATTTATGTAGATCGGGAGGCGTATTCCATTCACAAACAAACCTAATCCACTGCATCTTCAGCGGCTCAGATGTCGGGAGTAAATGAGGACCACTATGTTCGTTATTACATCCACCAACACAACACCTCAATCGCTCAATCTGAGATATTCTTGTGTAACTTACATCCCTGCTCCGGCATCGAAACAGTGGAGGTCGGACTGTTACAGCTGATGTAAGGCGGGTCTGAGGTAAGATGCTCATGTCAATTCGCTATCGTGGGAGCGGCCTCTGTCGGTGTGACACCACAGGGTAATACGAGAATTAAATTAAACATATCTTGGAACTTCAGAATCCTTTTGCAATCAGTAATATTTATATTATATGAAGGTATTTTTTAGTATTTTGAGTCAGCATTTGATTTTATATTTTTAGTTTTCATTTTTATTTTAGTTTAAGTTTTAGTCATTTGTAATAAAATGTGCTTTGGTCATTATTAATATTTCTCTTTAGCTTTAATTTATTTTTTATTTCAGTTTTCAGTTTGAGCAATTTTCAATTTAACTTGGAGTTCTTTTATTTCAGTTAGTTGCCAAGGACACATATTTTTTATATTTATTTATTTATTTTTTTAACCTAATATTTTTTATTTTATTTTTGGCTTTACTTCAAGTATTAACAATTTTTAGTATTTTTAGTTAACAATGACACTGTTTTATTGAAGGGCATCTCCTAAGCAAAAATAAAATAAAATAAAATAACTGATGAATAAAAGTTGATGAGAATTTAATTAATTAATTAATTCATTAATTAAATTATTTAAAATACAACAGCATCCATAAAGCTTGAGATGAAATATGAGGTGTGACGTGTGAAGAAATCAAAGAAAAATTAGGACTAATATCACTTAAACTGACATTTTTTATTGTGTGTCATTTTCAGTTAAGCAGTAATTTCATCCAAACTCATAAATATATATAAACACTGAGTGTATTATGTAAAAAAAGTTTAAGAATTATTCTTTGTACTACAATGATGAATAATGGGTCCCTTCTCAGTCTCTCTATCCACCAAAGGGTTCTTGGCCTGAAAAGGTTTAAGACCCCTGTTCTGTATTCGTTTAATTTTCAAAACAACTTAATTTATCAGTGAATATCAGCCAGAAGCAAAACTATACAGTATTTTGTATATACATTCAGTACTAACAGTTAAATCCCCCTTTGAGTCACTAGAAATCATGTCCTATTTTTGGAGTAAATCCAATCCAGGTTTATACCCAGCTGAAAAACACAATAGCTACCATGCTGGGATAATGACTGAAATTAATGCAACACTGCTATTAATACCAAGACTTTCCTGCTATGATCTTCACTAAAAGAGTTGCAGCACTGATAGAATCAGCTACTAATATATAGTGCTTACCATACTATGACTCCCACAGCCCCTTTAGAGCCCGAAACACATAATGAAGAGCATCTTGGGGAAAAAGCCGTTTTGTCTGCAGCGTTTTTGAATAGTGCTGACTGGACAGAAAGAAATTGAGCCATGTTTCATTCCTGAATTTTCTAAACATGCAATAAAGCTCATCCACACTCCGAGAGGGAAAACTGTGGAGTTTGCAGTTCCATTCCTCAGGGATGGAGCATCTCCCCAGCTTCTCATGACAGCTCTTCTGATCATAAAGCTGTTAATTATCTGTCATTAGCCAATACTGGATAGAAAGGGGGCATGATGAATGTGCTTGGGAATGGGAGAGTTCTGCTTTTGTAGGAACACCCACAACGCATCTGTACAACAGTTTGCTCATTACAGCATTAAACCTGGAGGCTGTGAAAAAGACGAATGATTGGTACAGTAAACATGAATGCTGTAGGCTATGTAGAGCTGATAAAGAGACAAAGAAAAAGAGACACTCACATCAAGACCACTGACTTAAATAGTGAAAGAAAATGAAGTGCTTCTATGGGCAGTTTTAGTTAATTAGATTTTTTTATTAAATAAAATTGAGTTACATCTTAAATTGAACTCTCTTTTAATTAACAAGTTTAATTTAGTTTGTCTGCTAACAATGTCTTACAGGTAAAATATGATTTATTGGATAATTCTGTCTTTTTTTGTTGTTGTTGTTGTTAATTTAATTTTTGCACAGTTGCGTCATCCCCGTCATTTCAAATGAAATGGCTGACTGCTTCAATGGCTGGAACTTCATTTATATTAAATACACAATACTAAATAGTATTTATAATTTTTTTTTAAATTACTGCTTTATTGAAAATGGCACACCATAAAAAAAAAAGTCAGTTCAAGTGATATTTGCAGTTTTTTCTTTTATTTCTTCACACGTCACGCCTCATATTTCATCTCAAGCTTCATCGACACTGTTGTTTTTTTAAAAATCAAAACAAAACAAGAAAAACAGCCCTCTACAGCAATTAAGTAAAAAGTACAGCAGCTTAATGTCAAAACTGTTTGTTGTGTTGGAGTTGAACACCGAAATTTAAAATTCAACAGGTCAAAACTTTCCACAATTTTTAATAGTTAGAAAAATCTTTTTCAGACTCGTCCTAAACGATTTGTCTGATTTTCACCAAAATTGGCTCAGGTAATCTTCAGACCATGCTGGCAAAAAATTACGGAATTCAAGATTATTCGTCAAACAATTCTCAAATAACACACGAACGAATTTGTCGAAGAGCATGCGAAAAATTAACGTGAGGCTATATCTCTGCAACGCTTTAGCGTATTGAGACCAAACTTGGTGTATGTTATGACAATCATGACCTGACGGTACCTGCACAATTTTGGTGCAGCGCCACCTAGTGGTCCGGAGATATGAAAAATGTTTTTTGCTTAAAGGGCACCTATTATGCTTCTTTTTACAGGATGTAATATTAATCTTATGGCTCTCCTGAATGTGCCTGTGAAGTTTCAGATCTAAATACAATACTGATCGTGTATTATAACGTGTTGAAAAGTGTAATTTTTGGAGCTGGTCTAAAAAGTGCTGTTTCATGGATGTGTTCCCTTACATAAAAATATGAGCTGTAACTTCCCGCCCAACTCCAGAAGGGGGTAGAGCCTAGATGTCTCTGTTTTGCGTATGGGAATAAACAGAGAGGAGAAGCAACATGAGCGAGCGTGAGAGGACCGGTATTTTTACCGTACTTAAATACACAATTTCTTACCAAGAGGTGATGAACAATGAATCAAAGCGTGCAATCTGTGATCGCATGCAGTTCCTGGCGATCACGAAAGCGTGCAGTTGCTTTGTTATTCGTGCTGTTTTATCGGTTTTACTTTCGCTTTCGAAATCTATCACATTTAGCAAGGAGGGGAGAGGATGGACAGGGGGGTATGGCCCACGAATGCCCCCACTTTGGCGCGACACCTGTCCTGCTTGACGTAGATGCAAACTAATCTGTTTAATGCATTTACAAGGCAAAATTTAAACTTTGTTCAGTTTATAGAAAGGTTTATCCCACTTAAAGCAATCACAATTTCATTTGGTTTGAGTATTTTTATTCCGATTGCGGTGTTTATATGCAGCACTTTCAATCGGATTGTATTTTTAAACTGATTACAATGCTCAACGTAAACGCACCTAGTGAGTGCAAATGAATAGAACATAACTGCAGTAGCCTGTTAGATGATCTTACCTAACTTTTAGCTTCAAATTAAATCCAATAAATGTATAAATAGTCAGTGAACAAGATAAACTCTGTACTTTACTGTTTTTGTTATATTCGTAATCCATGTAATCCATGAAAACTTGCATAATGTAATTACTTTCCTTTTTTTAGAGATATAGAAAAATATCAATGAACTTTACAAAAAGATATTTAAATAAACTCTTACAAAAATTTGTTAAACCAAATCATAGTTGTGCATAGACTTACAGAAAATGTAGTAAAATCCTCAACAGACATTTACAGCAGAAACACATACATCCTTGAATGTTTTATGATCATGAAACAGAGCAAGGGTGTTCCTGACGGGACACTGCTTTCGACACAGCCGATCACACACAGACAAAATGGCTAAGGATATAGTAATACGTGCCTGTCAGTCAATAGCGGTGGGTGGGACTACTGAAATATGACATAATTTTGCGGACAGGCTGTGGATTTTGCATAATAGGTGCCCTTTAACTTCTGAATGGTTTGGCCAAAATCACAAAACAGGTCTCTTTAGATTCGGTGCAGCATGCTGAGTCAAACTATACCTAATTTTCCCGTATCAGCCATTTGGGATGTCGGCCATTGTGAATTTTGACATAAAATACTAGATTTTAAAATCGTTATGAAACTCGGTATGTGTCTTCAACACAATGCCCTGAAGGTACTCAAAGCTTCAGGGTAGTTTCAGACTTTCAAAAGTTAATGAAATTTCAAAAAATGCTAATAACTTTTGAGTATATTAGCCTATTGTAATGAAACTGATCTCAGTGTCTTCTTTGGGTCATGCTGAGAACATACAGTAGATACCAATTTTGCCACAGTCAGCCTAACTTTCTGTCCGCCATTGTTGAAACTATTAGACATTGGTCTGATTTTCACCAAATTTGAGTCAGATCATCTTCAGACTGTGCTGACAAAAAGTTATGGATTTTGTGTTGATAGAAAAGACTGTTCTTGTATAGCACCGCAAAAAATTCTAGCCGTGATGCCAAAGTGACTCTAAAGCCAAGTTCACACTACACGACTTTAAAAGTTGTCAGATTGCTGTGCTGTTCAGACTACATGATTGATTGTCTGTCTTTATAATTTGTTGTGGTGTTCACACTACGCAACACTACGTAAATGACAGTACACAAGCTGGCAACAACTCTGTCACCCAATGACTCTACACGGACCACGTTTTGTCACGAATACACATGCGAGAAGTGGAACGGGAATGACGTAAGGCTGTATCTCTGCAAAGCTTTGAAATATTGACACCAAACTTGACAATGAATGTGCCATTATCACCTTACACAGAACACACCACATCAATTTGATAACAGCGCCACCTATTGGTCAAAAGTGATAAACCATTAAATCATATTGCTAATGTTGTGTTTATGATTTTTCAGCTATTTTTACTTCAATCACTTTAAAATGGCTAATGGCTAAATTATTTTCACACATTAAATATTGAAAGTTTTAATATTCTGTGCAAACATGTTTAATGTTTTAATGTGAACTTCACACAACGTCAAGAAAAAAGTTAGTTGTAATAAAAATCAAACTCAGGAACATATACGGTACAAGTCTGTGATGGAGATTCCCAGTCACCAAGTCTATTGCACTTAAATACCAGGCATCAATAATTCATTGCATGTAATCCTCAGTATAGTAGTTTAACAAACACAACAGGAGCCCCTTCAGCAGTCTTCAGCACATGAGGCAAATCTTTGCCCTCGTAAAGAAATAATATTCTCTTCAGGAGCCTATAGCAGACAGACGTTCATTCCTGACATCCAGCCGCTCAACCAGTGACTGCTGTTTATTTCCAGATTCCTGAGGACTCCTTTTACAACCAGGCATTTTCTGGATCATTGAGCCAAACATCAAATCTCAAGACTGCATTTAGCTCTTTGCTGATAGACATTTGGTAATAGTCTTTCTAAAGGTCTGGACAGTCTCCAATCTTGCTTTGAATTGGTCTGAATGACAGCAGAGAAATACTCATGAGAAAAGAGCTCAGCCTCTCAGCAACGGTCGATGGTTTGAAACTGATAAGAATCAGTCATTTTGGAATGGCATTATGTTGTTCAATTTATAATGATAAGTATTATTAAGAATGGTTTATATACGACTGAGATGGCCTGGGAAATATAAGCTGTGAAAAAAGCACAACAACCCTTCCTTCTGAAATAGATTATGGCAGGCTGAAGGTGTACAGTATCTGAGGACAAATGAAAGCTTGGCTGGTAGTTTTCCATTATTACGTTTGATCAGCCAGTAATACCTAGAAGCAGCAGGGAATGCGGGTTTCCTTCTGTGCACGTTATACAAAAAACATCAAACCTAAATAAATCATGGCAAAGAGGCTTTGAATATATCACCTGTATTGTGTTTGCCAATGAAACTGAACTGTGTGACCTAAAAACATACAAAAATGAAATAAAATCAACTAGGAGTTGACCAATATGTGTTTTTCAGGGCTGATGCTGATACCGATTATTACAGATCATGTACACGATAAATGATATTTGATACCGATATATATGTCTGGTGTAAAAATAAAAATTAATGTCAAAATTAAAAATAACAAGGGCTCTGACAAAAACATTTGAAAAATGAAAATACCAATACCGATAACCATAAAAATGCTTAATATTGGTGCCGATAATCAGCCAGACCGATAATCGGTTGACCTCTAAAATGGACCCAATAACAATGGTTGAGGGCAACTGAAACACTTAAAAAACACTATTCCACTTTAAAAATGGAAAAAAATTAAAATATTAATGTCATTGCTTTAACGCAAATTAATTCACTGAATGATTTGCGCTTTTTATATACGGTGCTTTTTTTATTAGCTGTCAAGAATGAACTTTATTGAGACATATTTACTGGGATTATATTTAATATAGCATTTTTTCAGGTAGAAACTTTAATAAAATAATGTTCATTACATATTTTAAAGATGTCATTTCAACATTTATTTACCAAAAAACCCTCAATTTATTTCAGAACATGTTTTACAATGACCTTGAATTTGGTATGAATCAACATCTAGGAATGAACTTATGTCATTTAAAAATGTTAATTTATTCAATTTATTAAAATTCCGTACATTTTTAAATATAATCAACTGTCCACGTAATTTCAACTTAAATTACATTAAGCTAACTTAAAAAATCAAGTTGAATTTTATATAACTTAACTTACATTATTTTAATTAGCTAAAATAATGTAAAAACGGTAACACTTTATAATAAGGTTTATTAGCATTAACATTACATTAACCCTTTAACTGTCACTCACTATTTTGAACATAGATATGAAAATGCACTATCCAGAGTTAAATTTCATGAATGAAAACATTTTGTAATATGATTTTGATGTACAATTTCCATGGTAATGCAATGTCTGATTTTAAAATGGTTTTCAAAGGATGAATTTTGAGATTTTAAGTTTTCAGGTGATATATAATTTCTTAAGCTTTCTATTGCGTGATAAAAAAAGGTAACAAAGAAAGTATTTTTGTGACAAAGGTCAGAACTCCTGTTATGATGTAGATTTTTGAGGTGCACTCTTGTCATAAATTAATCTATTACTTTTCCTACATAACTTGTAACACAAAAGAGTGGTAAAATATCTATTTAGGAGTCTTAGACCTTTCCAAAGATATACAGTTTGTCATGATTAGATTAGGATTTATTTGTAAAATGGTGAAGTAAACTTAGGCGTCCCACAGAGTGGACGGTGACAGTTAAAGGGTTAAGTTAACATGAACTAAGAATAAACAACACTACACAGCATTTATTAATCTTAGTTAATATTAATTTCAGCATTATTAAAATCACAAGTTGTTGCTTATTAACATTAGTTAATGCGCTGTGAACTAACATGAACAAACAATGAATTATATTTTTTTATTAACTAACATTAACAAAGATGAATAAATAGTGTAATAAATGTATTGTTCATTCTTCATCAGTGTTAGTTAATATATTAACTAATCTTAACAAATGACACCTTATTGTAAAGTGTTACTATAAAAACATAATCTGCCCTAACTTACTGATCATATAAATTTTGTTCATATTAGCTTAAAACCAACAACCTATAAATAAAACATATAATAATAATAATCCAAACTTTAAAAAATACATAATAATAATATTAAAAAGAATAATAATCATAATAATAATACTTTTATACCTTTTATAACTCAGCCTATTTTATTAGATTTTATTATTTAATGAAATCTCTCATAAAAGTTAAACAATAAACTCTTGGTTTTCTCAGGCAGAACAATAACTTTACTGATCATCATAAAATGTGTGTGACTGAAGAAATGTACGGCGTTACAATTTGCTTGTCACAGATGCCCTAATCGGCCCTATTATTTCACCAGCAGTGAGATATTGGGCATGTCATTATTTCTCAAATGCATTAAATGAAGCAGGACCAGAGAGAGAAAAAATATCATCTACTACCCATGATGCAATAAATTCTGAATAACACCAGTTTTGCAGAAACACTGCAGCTCAGTTCAGTTTCATCCTTGTGCTGAACATGTGAGAACAATCCCAATCAAAAGAGACAGAAAGAGAAAGAGAGAGGGAAGGTGATGAAAACAAGTGCAGACAACCATAAGAGACCCTGACTCTTGAGACAAGAGAGGGGGAAGTGAAAAAACAAGGACTTTTGATGTGTTTAAACTACATAACATCAAAACCCACCCCATACAAATGAAAACAAACACAGAGAGAAAAAAAAGTGTGAGGAAGGTTGGAAGGGTGTAAGAATGAGAAAATGGCACATCGTAACAGATCCAGAAAAACTATTCTGGTTCAGTCTTGCAGGAAGCATGCGCTCGCACAGCAGAGTAAGCACTGTTTAAATTGGGGCTCAGCGAGCGGGATCAACCAGTCATCACACACAACAAGCTTAGTCACGTACCACCAGCACACCGCAACACATCCTGACATATCAGATCCTCTGGCAGCCGATAAATGCAGAATTTGTGTTGACTCTAATGTGTTTCTGACCTGAATGGGCTCTGATATTCCTATCTATCTCTATGTTAAAAATTGATCATTGATATATCAGGGACAGATCTTGAATGCTTACCCGACAGATTTGCTGTGTTGCTGTTATTGCCACATAATTTAAATCAAATAGCTCAGAGTGTGAAATAGTCACTGATGGAAGAGGAATACTCAGTATTGATTCTGCATCGACTCAGAGCCTTCTGATGGAGATAAGCTGATGTACAGTACATGTGACTTTTGATTCCCAGTGTTTGGTTTGTCTATGTACAGTTCAGTGTTTATGATCATTTATAATGCATCACATAACAGGGGGTTTAATTATAATATATCCATCCATCCATTCTCTAACCCATTTGTCCTGTAGAGGGTTGCAGTCTAGTGTCACGGGACGGAAAATAGACGTAAACAACTTGGATGGATATGATCGGTTTAAATATAAACAGATATACTAAAGCATTAACAAAAATGGCTTTAGTCCTTGCAAAAGTTTGTGCTCTGTAAGAGTTTTTAAGAAATCTTATTTTCAAAAATTACATTTTCCATTAAGGGGCAATATTTGCTCTCTGGAATTGATTTCAGGTGCATTTTTTACATTTGTGAGGGCAATTTTATAATCACCTTATTATAAAAACTATATGTTGTCTTTATTGTCAAATACTTAAATTTACCCAACTACTTTCATCAGTATTTTAAACTGTATCCAAATTCTACATGTAAAAACAGGAGCTAATAGGGCTGCAACATTATGACAAAAATTATTATTGTAGATTATTGATTCTCTTTATATTGTAATAATGATTATTTATATAGATATAGAAAACAACATAAAATGTGTTTGTTTGTTTGGGCACATCACATTCTGACAAACATGTCAATTCATGACGTTAGCCAAGTCTAGCATAAATTATGCAAAACCTTGCATATGCATATGAATTTTTTTTTTTATTTTTTTTTTACGTTGTATCTGCACTGAAATTTCCCAAAGGGTAAATTTCAACATTTTTTGATAATTATTGATCTAGAGAGTCCAGAGAATTGTACTGCAGTGCTTTTATTTTCAGATTGAGTGAGTTTTTTTACATCTCAACTATTTAACAAATGATTTGATTGACAGCAGTGGTTCTAGAGGCAAAGTTGTCCGGAATGAGGAGTTCTATCGTATGATACGAATATCGCACAATGTACAATTGGTTACGTCCTTGAAAAATGCGACATCGTCCCCCCCAGTGGTTGATTTCTTTCAAATTTCTCACAGACCCTTGGGGCAGTGAATCAAACAGGCCTGCTGAGTTTCGTTCCGATCGGGATCCGCTGACCTTGTCTAATAGGTACTCAAAATTCATCGGCCAATGGCGGCCATGTTTTTTTGAGATACGCAGATGTCTTTGTGGACACTTGTGGCAAGTTGGACCACGACCGCACACAGCGATTTTCATGCTGACAGGACAAATGGTTGCGTAATAATAGCCATTTTATGGTTTTTCCCACTTATAGCGCCACCAAGTGGCCAAGCTCTCCGATTTTTTTCTGTGACCTCAGATTGAGCTTTTACATAAGTGTTCTGCGTTTGGCGGAGATATCTCATTCTGTTCAGGAGTTGTTTATGATGAGGGAATTTTCAGCGCTGACTAATCTAAGCGCCTTTGATTGGCCAATGCATTACTAAGTACAACAGAAATGTGTTTGATTGGTTACAATGCTCAACGCTGCACAAAACTGCATGTAAAAGCAATCTGATGCAGTGTGAGGTACTCTAAATGTAATTCCGTGAATTGACACTTTTCATGAATTTCATTTGTTGACACATTTCATATTTTCAATTTCTGCTGTGATATGTTGTTAATTATGCAGGGGCATTTTTTGACACTTTTAATTAGACCCACACCACCGACAACATCACCAAGACTCGCTCCAATCAGCCTTACGGGGGCGCTACATTCATCAAAAGTACGACATCGCTCATAACTCCTAAACCGTCAGTCACAGGCTCAAGTGTCTTTTGTTGTTGAAATCCTTGGCTCGCGCCGGACAAAATGCATGCCTCAGATTTGACCATGAGCTTGGCGAAATTTTCAGGTATTTTGGATTTTTTGAAAAACCTAAATTTGCAAAATAGTCAGAGGTTTTCTGCTCGATTGGAACCAAACCAGTGCAGTAAGTTTTTCTGGAGAAAAAATATAAAAAAAAAAAAAAAAAAAAAAAAAAAAGTCGAACAAAAGTGGTGCCAAAACATTTGAAAGGGGCAGGGCCACTTTTAGTGAAAAGCCTATAACTCTTGAACAGAATGAGATATCTCAGCCAAACTCAGAACACTTATGTAAGAGCTCAATATGAACAGAAAGAATTATGGAGCTTGGCCACTTGGTGGTGCTATAACTGGGAAAAACAATAAAATGGCTATAATTACCCAACCATTGGTCTTGTCAGCATAAAAAAATCGCTGTGCGCAGTTGTAGTCCAACTTACCACAAGCGTCCATAGGGACAACTGCATATCCCAAAAAAAAAAAAAAAAAAAAAAAAAAAACAGAACGAAACTCACTTTGACTCACTGCCCCAAAGGTCTGTGAGAAATTTGAAAGAGATCGGCCACTGGGGGGGTGATATCACATTTTTCAGGGGCGTAAACAATTGTACATTGTGCGATATTCGTATCATACGATAGAACTCCTTATTCCAGACAACTTTGCCTCTAGAACCACTGCTGTCAATCAAATCTTTTGTTAAATAATTGAGATGTAAAAAAAAAAAAAAAAAACTCACTCAATCTGGAAAAAAAAAAAAAAAAAAAAAAAACACTACAGTACAATTCTCTGGAGTCTCTAGGTCAATAATTATAAAAATTTTTGAAATTTACCCTTTGGGAAGCTAAAACAGGGTATTTTAGAAAGGGGCCTGTCCAAATTTACCCCAAATCCTATAAAGCCTAAAGGAAAACTCAAAACTTCACGAAACCTGCTGTGCACATGCAACAGGTGATTCTAAACAAGCATGTGAAGTTTTAAGGAGATCGGACCACAGTTGGCGCTGTAACAGTTATAACCTTTACAAATCATCAAATACAGTCATTTTTCATATATGCTTAAATGCCTTAAAGCGCTTGAACCCTGTAATCACTGCTTGCAGCTATATTTTAAAATGCAATTTATTTCTGTGATGCAAAACTGAATTTTTAGCATTATTACTCAATTATTAGTCTTCAGCGTCACATGATCCTTCAGAAATCATTCTAATATGTTGATTTGCTGATCAAGAAACATTTCTTATTTTTATCAATGTTGTATTTTTGTGGAATCCGTGCTACATTTTTTCAGGATACTTTGATGAATATAAAGTCCAGTAAAACAGCATTTATATGAAATAAAAATCTTTTGTAAAATTATAAATGTCTTTACTGTAATTTTTGATTAATTTAAAGGGATAGTTCACCCAAAAATTAAAGTTCTGTCATTAATTACTCACCTTCATGTTGTTCCAAACCCAACATTGTCATCTTTGGAACACAAATGAAGATATTTTGATGAAATCTGAGAGCTTTCTGGCCCTGCATAAACAGCAACAAAACTGACACGTTTAAGTCAAAGAAAGGTATTAAGGATATTGTTTAAAAGCCAAAGCCAATTTTGTCTTCTGAAGATGGACGAAGGTTTTATAGGTTCGAAATGACATGAGGGTGAATAATTAATAACATAATTTTCATTTTTGGGTGAACTATCCCTTTAATGCATCTCTGCAGAACAAAAGTAAAAAGGGAAAAAAGTTTAATAGTTTACATTGACGTGAAACAAATGTTGTTTTGAACATTAAAAGGTAAGATACAGCTTTTCATGAAGTCTGTATCATGACGGTTTATGTCTCATTCAGAAATTGTTTCCAGGCAACAGGCAATAACATCTAAAGGGGATAAAGGGGAATAGTAGCATTTAGCATATGGACATTCGGTTCAGAAATGATACAATTTAATGAACTGGAAAAAGGCTATTTAAAGAGGAAAAATATAGGTTCGCTTCAACGTATGAGATTAAAAAAAGGGTTATATAATCATCATAAACTGATCCTTCATTAAACTAAATTACAGAAATGTCTTCATAAACTTGATTACACTCTTAAAGGGGTGCCCATTTTCGGGGGTTGTTTATTGGCATCTGATTCCATGAAGAACTTTTAACATGGAAGCTTTCCATTGCACAAAAGGTTCTTTACATTATTAAAATGTTCTTCACACTGAAACAAAAGTGGTTCTTTTGGGAACTGATCACTAAATGTTTTTCAGAGAATGAAAAATGGTTCTTCTATTGCATTGCTGTCAAAACCTCTACTGAAGCCTTTATTTCTAAGAGTGTATGTCTTAAAGGAGAACTCCATTTCCAGAACAACAATTTACAAATATTTTACTCACCCCTTTGTCATCCAAGATGTTCATGTCTTTCTGTCTTCAGTCATGAAAAAATTATGGTTTTTGAGGAAAGCATTTCATGATTTTTCTCCATATAATAGGCTTCATTGGTGCCCCGATTTTGAACTTCCAAAATGTAGTTTAACTGCAGCTTCAAAGGGCTCTAAACGATAAACGCTTATCTAAACACTTATCTAGCGAAACAATCAGTCATTTTTTTTTGGAAAATAGAAATTTGTATACTTTTTAAGCACAAAAGCTTATGTAGCACTAGCTCTGGGATGTACTATTGAATCACGTCGAAACCACGTAGGCGGAACTATAGACCCAACGTTTACAAAGTGAACGCGCAAAAACTACGGAAGTGCAAGTAAGTCAAACACTGTTTACAAACAAAAAGGTACAAAGATGTTGGACGATTTTGAAGTTGCAGGAGAGTTTTTCACCATACTCTACCTTTTTGAGCCGGAGTACACAGACTTAGACGTGGTTCGTAGCGCCGTGGACGCACATCCCAGAGTCTGTGCTACACAAGCTTTTGTGCTTAAAAAGTATACAAATTTTTATTTTTTGGAAAAAATGATTGTTTCATTAGATAAGACCCTTCTTCCTCGACTGTGATTGTTTAGAGCCCTTTGAAGCTGCATTTAAACTGCATTTAAACTCATTTTTCGAACAGAAGATTTATTATAAAACTGGCCTATAGAAAAACTTCTACATTCAGGTTAAAGAAAATCTAACACATTTGAAACTAGATCATCATATCCATTGTGTCTTGTCTGCTATAGAGCAGCGGTGACTAATATTGGCGCATCTCTCTCTCTCTGCCAACATCGCATCTATTTTCCTCAGTGTCCCAGCCCTCCCTCCTGCTCTCTTTTTCCTCCTTCAGAGATGGATGATGGCATGGTGCCTTCTCTCTTCCACTGCCAGCTGCATTTTACAGAGTGCCATGCTGACACCCTAAATGGGCACTGGCCTCGGAATAAACACACTTAATTATTGTATAAACCATCAGTTGCCAGTCTTCAATCACACGCATACACACAGACGGTAGTTTGTCATTATTCACGGTGAGCTGGCTGCTCGCTTCCTGGGTCTTGAATTTAGATCATTTTGCGGCAGGGTAACACAGTCTATGTGCCATACTGAGCCATAAATGTCAGCCCCAATTTACAGTGTCTCACAGGGCAAAGCTGACTTGACCCTGCAGCAATTCATCCTGTAAACATCCCCATCAAAATAACTTACGCTCAAACTAACGTTAACTTACGTCACTGTACAAATACACTAATCATTCTACAGATGTTGACTGGTTTGTGACATTTGCTCAACTCACATTACTAAAATATCACAAATTTTCCATTTTGCTTACTTGTGCTTCCAAGTTTGATAAGTTTCAATGAAATGAAATCATTTAGGCATTATCATTATGTTCCAACCCCATAAGACCTTGGTTCATCTTTGGAGAGAACAAGATCATTTTAATATTCTCTCATCCTTTTTTTCTTGAAATCTATCTGAAATCTATGAATCTATATGAGTTAAGTATTTTAAGTTATTTATCCCATGTAGTTTGCATGCAATGATATGAACTGTAGGCTATGCTAATGTGTACCATATGTATATTTATGTATTTAAATCTCATGCACAAGCAACAGAAAACAAGACGTGTGCTGATTGTGACAACTGCAGATTCTATCCCACTTCTTGAGAGCTCCAAATTAGAGCAAATCTAACGATTCTGTTATTTTGTTAAAAGTGCTTCAGTGGAATCCAGTTTTTCTCGAGTAGATATATACTGGATTCCACTGAAGCACTTTGATTTATTTTTGTTTACCAGCAGTATTTTGAAGTTTTTTACTTCACCCAAAAATGAAAATTCTGTCATTAATTACTCACCCTCATGTCATTCTAACCCCGTAAGACCTTTGTTCATCTTTGAAACACAAATTAAGATGTTTTTGATGAGCTAAGAGAGATAGACGTTCTACATCAGCTCCCGCGTCAGCAGCAGCACACACATGCGTCATGATACGCTCTTGGATTTAATCAAAAATATCTTAATTTGTGTTTCAAAGATGAACAAAGGACTTGTGGGTTTGGAACGACATGAGGGTGAGTAATTAATGACATGATTTTCATTTTTGGGTGAACTTTCCCTTTAAGTGTGAACTGAATGTAATGTTTTTGACATATTATTTGCAATTAAATATATAGTTTAAATGCATATTAAACACAATTAACCGTTTTTAACACCCACCTAAGTAGGACTTAAAGGAGAAGTTCACTTCCAGAACAAAAGTTTACAGATAATTTACTCACCCCTTGTCATCCAAGATGTTCATGTCTTTCTTTCTTCAGCTGAAAAGAAATTATGTTTTTTGAGGAAAACATTTCAGGATTTTTCTACATATAGTGGACTTCTATGGTGCTTTAAAGGGCTCTAAATGATCCGATGTAGGGCGATTTTGAAGTTGGAGGAGAAAATGAGATGGGAGTTTTTTGACATACCCTAACTGTCATGAACCGAAATACACAGAGTTCATGCAGAGCTAGACAAGACAAGCATTTGAGGTTTAAAAGTAGATAAATTGCAATTATTATTATTTTATTATTTTTTTTTAAAATAACATATCGTTTCACTAGATAAGACCCTTCTTCCTCATCTGGGGTCGTTTAGAGTACTAATTTTAGTAATTTACTAAGTAAATTTAAACGGGACATATCATAAAAATGAGACTTTTTCCATGTTTAAGTGCTAATTGGGTTTTAATTGGGTGCCCGGTGCATCTACCAATCCAGAAAATGTGAAAAAGGACAATAGTAACTTTGTTTGGGCAAGTCTTTTTCTGCAAGCATTTGAAAAAATGAGCTACTCAGATTTTGCTTCCGCCGTGACGTACAAAAGGGATCTTATTATAATATTACCGTCCCTTAATCTACACGTTTCCACCATGGTGCCATTTTTTTTCCCGCGAGCGACAACGGTGTACCAATTCTATTGCAATGGCAAAAGTTTGAGCAAACTGTTCTGTCTTTGGCTGCACAGATGAACACAGAACACTATTTAGAGTTCTAGCCTGAGAGGAGACAAGAGAGCAGTGGATTTTTTGATTTATTTACTGTATATTACCCTGCTGCCACACAGATCTAATGTAAACATGCCATTTCTTTCCCAGCTGTTTACCTTCACAGACATAACCGACTGTTTTTGTAACTCATGAGTGTTTTTAACATAAACTTGTGTGCATTTGACAGTTTAAGTGCAATAAGAGATGAAAGAGTTTAATACTCACATGCCATGTGACAGCCACTTTCTGTGCGTGTGCTTTAGATGTAGGTGCTCAGAAAACCATATAACAGACCTTTAAACTGATATGGCTTTAAAACACATGATTTCAGTGTGATAGACATGATAATCAAAACCAAACAATATCTGAGGTATGAGCTGTAAAGGCACAGCTCTGTTCTGGAAAAGGGGCGGGGAACAGCAGCTCATTTGCATTTAAAGAGACATGCATGAAAACAGCACGTTTCTGCTTCCACTCAAAATAGGCATTTTCAAAATGATATAATAAATGATTTGTAGGGTATTTTGAGCTGAAACTCCACAGACATTCTGGGGACACCTGGGAATTATATTACATATTGTCCTTTAAAATATATTAACTTGAAATTATATAATATTGAATAACACACTACAGTTAAAAGAAAAGATTAAGAAAAGATAACTGAAGCATAGTGATTTAAAATATTTAAAATATACTTTTCAATTGACATTAAACTTAATTTGCCATTATAACAAAGTGCATTTTTTAAAAAAAGGACTAGAATTATCGTGATAAAAGTGAATCTCCAAAAAGGTTTTTAAAAATACACTTTTAAGATTTGAAGTAAACGACAAGTACAATGAAGCACACTTCTTTTTTACAAGACACAGACTGAAAGAAAGCTTCATCATGCTCTCAAGCACGAAATGCACTCTCTTGAAATACTTATAAACATTTATATTTGTCACTGAATTATGACAAAAGGAAATAATTCACACACTTAGTTTGAAATGTCTTGCCAAATTTACACTGGAAAAGTGGCACAGAAGTTCTAAATAATATTCACACAGACTGTTTAATGCTACTTAGTGGAGACATAAATACATTTACACATAAAATACAACTGTATGCTTTGACATTAGGAAGTGAGGTAGGTCAGAGCAGGCTTAATTTACTCTGGCTTTTATCCAGGACTACATCTTTACACAGAATTTTAAGCAGTCACAGAGTAGCCGTATCTACTGTGTAAAGATGCCTTACCGCCTTACCTCCCATACTGAGATAGTGAGACTCAAAACAAATAAAAGCGTAAATAAAAGCTATTAAATAAAAGAGAAATACAAGAATTAAAAGTAAATTAAACAGATCAGAGGTAAAAGTCCATTAACAGCCTCACATCATCAAGTCAGAGTATGTGAATTTGTGTCTAACATAAGGAGTCAGTGTGGAGTCTATTACCTCTTAATGGGCTGCTGTTAACCTTTCAGGCCTTTCACACTACAGAGAGAGAAAAAAAGTGAGAGAGAGCGAGAGAGATAACACACTTAAGGCTAACCTTTCGAATTTTGGAGAGTATGAATAAGAGGAGAGATATAGAGCGATAGAGAGGGGTGAAAGGACCCAGAAACGATGAGAGACACGGGGAAGAAAGGAAGAGCGCGAGAAGGACGAAGTGAACGCTCTGTCACGAGAGCCGCTCTCAGGAAAATAACCTTTTTACGATATGGAGTATAGAGAGCTGCAATGAGAAATAGAGATGGAGAGAAAGAGAGAGCGCCTGTACCAGCTCTGATACAATACTTCTCCCAATGACAGAGACCTATTGAAGACAGAACAGAACATTTTACGAGTCTACAATCATAATATAATAGCCTAATCAGTCTCATGCTCCAGCTTTCCCAGAAAGCTCCCACACACAGTTCTCAGGGAAGTCATTTTACCATGCTTGGTAAAATGAAATATTCCAGTTCAGCTGGAGTAGTATGAACTGATGAAGAGTGAAAACAATCTGAGAGAAAATTGGTTTTAAAAAGCTTTCTCATTTTAATTTTCGTAAAATGTCATTTTCCAGTCTATAAGTTTTATTATGAACTTTATACATAATTATAAACTTCACAAGTTCTTCTTTCCTACACAATGATTCATTTTTTTCTTTCATAATTTAGAGGGTCTTCTTTACAGTAAACAGTAAATGCCTGTTAACTGGTTAACACTTAGAATATGTTAAAAAAAAATGAAAATGGTTCACATTATATGTACTTTAATTGTACATAAAATTTCTGTAAATACAAACTATGAATTACTATTTACATTAAAACCAGTAATATCACAAGTCCCTGTGACACATCACATATGATTAGATTTTTCTAATAAATAATTTTGTTCCTTCTAATTTTTGTTATTTGTAATGTACACTGTTATTTTTTAATATTATTTAAAAAATATATTAACATTTTATTAATGGCATGAATAATTTAGTGTCTTTATTTCTTCTTATTTTGGTTACAAACTTTCAGCTTTTTTTTTTAAGGGGACATATGATGAAAATATGATTTTTATATGTTTAATTGCTATAATCGAGTCTTCAGTGCATCTACCAACCCAAAAAATCTGAAAAAGGACAACCCAGTAACTTAAGTATTGCTAAGCATTTCTCTGCAAGCATGAAAAAACAAGCCACTCAGATTTCGCTCCCCCAGCGACGTAATAAGGGGATTTTATTATAATAATACCGCCCCTTAATCTGCACGTTGCCACCAATGGTGCCGTCATTCTCTTTTCGCAAGCGACAATGGTGATCTAAGCTCAAATTTAATTGGACAGCCCATTTCCTCACAGAGCGGTGGAAAAAAAAACGACACACAGGACGAAAAAAATAAAAGCCTTGCTCTTTCACACCGTGATTCAAAAACGTCATTGTGTCGAACATTCGCGCCTTCAGTGTGAAAAGGCCTTTACACACCAAAGTTTAGAGCTATAAGTTTATTCAGACCCCTAACCCTAAGCAAGGCCGTAACCATGTCTTAAGCATTGATGGGGGAACTTTTAATTTTTAAGAACTAAAACAGTGAAGGAAATTCTAGGGCTAATTAAACTTGGGAAGTAATCGTTTTGAACTATTTGCAAATAATATTTTAAAATGTGCACACATGCACTGTTATTTGTATGCATAATATGACAAAAAATTCAGTTAGGAATTACACGGATCGTATAGATAATAACATATTTTCAATTTAAAACTGCCATATTTTAGAACAAAAGTTGATTAGTTTCAGTCATTTCTGTTGTAGCCTAAAATTTGTTCAATATTCTCTCCATATAGTGGACTTCAGTGGTGCACGCGAGTTTGAACTTCCAAAATGCAGTTTAAATGCAGCTTCAAAGGGCTCTAAACGATCCCAGCCAAGGATGAAGGGTCTTATCTAGCGAAACAATTGGTTATTTCCTAAACAAATTTACAATTTATATACTTTCTAACTTCAAATGCTCATCTTATCTAGCTCTGCGTGAACTCTGTATGTTCCGGTTCAAGACAGTTAGAGTAGGTTGAAAAACTCCCATCTCATTTTTTCCTCCAACTTCAAAATCATCCTACACTGCTGTTTTACCTTTACCTTTTTTTTTTTTTTTTGTAAAGGGTGTTTGATCTTCTTTGCACATTCACTTTGTAAACACTGAGTCAGTGCTTCTGCAGTGATGTAGGACGATTTTGAAGTTGGAGGAGAAAATGAGATGGGAGTTTTTCGACATAACTGTCTTGAACCGGAAAAAACTGAGTTCAGTCAGAGCTAGACAAGATGAGCATTTGAGGTTAAAAAGTATATAAACTGTCAATTTTTTTTTAGAAAATAACCAATTGTTACGCTAGATAAGACCCTTCTTCCTTGGCTGGGAATGTTCAAAGCCCTTTAAAGCTACATTTAAACTGCATTTTGGAAGTTCAAACTCATGGGACCATAGAAGGCCACTATATTGATAGAAATCCTGAAATGTTTTCCTCAAAAAACTTCTTTATAACTGAAGAAAGAAAGACACAAACATCTTGGATCACAATGGGGTAAGTAAATTATCTGTAAATTTTTGTTCTGGAAGTGAACTTCTCCTTTAAATGTCTTGCTACTTTCGTTTTACCACGCCCTTTTTCATTGTTAAAAATTTAGTTCCAAATGTAGGTTTGGGAGGAGCCTAATTATTCAGTCCTGTCAGTCATCATTACAAGCCTATATAAGCAGCAGTCATTACACGATCCCAATGATAAATCTTCCGTCATCCCTCCACCTCCTCATCTCCTCCTCTATTTCATTTATTTTCCTTCTATGTAGTACATTTCTTTTACCGTTAACCATCAGGACTGGTTTGGCAGGCAAACTCACGCACGTGCTGGAATTCATGTTCTGCTCCTATGCATGCTAACCAGTATAAACAGTAAACCACTTTGATTTGATTGGCTAAATCAATTATTTTGACTTTGACGAGTACTCCCGGATAGCACACGTACATCTGCAAGATGTCTGTTAAAGATCTCTTGATCTGGAAAGCATCTGCTGTGTACAAACATCTGACAGACATCTGTAAGATGTCAGTTTTACATACATTCTAAATCAAAAGCATCTTAAAGAGATCTAATAGACGTCTATTTGACATCTGATAGGAAACGTCGTATAGACGTATTGCAGATGAGCCAACACTCTAAATAACACGTCTTCCAGATGTAAATACAGACGTCAAATAGACGTCTCCGTGATGTATTGTGTGCTATCAGGGCTGTTAGACCACTGAGGCAGACCAGCTTAAATTAAAAATGTAACTTTTAAACCTTTTTTTGTCATTCTAATAACAAACAGAGCACTGTGTAATGAAGTCCAGCAGAGCAGTGCTAGAATTTCAAGTATTGGGCAGACAATTTGGCCATTTCTAATTATTCAGGAGGACTTGTCCTCCTTATTGTCTATGATGGCTACCCTAAAGTAACAGTGATTCTTGTCTTAGCGAGCACAGCTAATTACAAATGTTTTTACGCAAAAAAACCCATTGTTCGGTGATTCAAAAGCAACGAGCTGAAGAATAGAGACTGTCCGTTTTATCTGTCAGTGGTGTTGTGAAGGGGCGGCTGAAACAGATTTCATTTGAATTGCATGTCTCCAGAGCAGAGACTTGTATGTAATGGCGTGTATGTTGTGAAACCACCTTTTGTTTGGCTGACATCAAACAAATGTGAAAGCATTCACCTTACTATGATCTGCGTATTCAACTCCATGCTATTTTTCCCCTTGCTTCGCTTATTCGTATCTTCTCCCGTCACTCTTTTGTGAGCTGTGTACAATGCAAGTCTTTTTATTTATACATCCACTTTCTGTTGCCCATGTTTGTTTGCTCTTCCCTTATCTGAATCCACATGTTTTCTTAACTCATAACTTCTCTATCAGTTTCCCATCTCTCTCTCTCACATCAAATTACCCTTCGCCCTAAACACAGCATTTCTCCCCTCCTCTATTGTTTTTGTCACTCAACTTCAATTTCTTTCCATTTCCTCCTGCCTACCCATTCATCTAGTCGATTATCTTTTTATTTGTCTGTTTATTTGTTTCTCCCTTTATTTGTTTTCTGAAGTCCCTGCATTTTCTCCACAGGGGGCTAATCTGGCCTTGATTGATGATCTAATTTCTTTTGCATTTGCGCTAACGCTACTCGAGTCGCAGATCATAACATGAAATAACAGCGTAGCGGCCCTCTCTCCCAATAGCACTAATTACGGTCATAACAAAGTGCCACGTAATTATCTTTATGCATGAAACTGCTGAAATATGTTTATGTGTGTTTATTTTTCACACCTGATTTAAAAAATGAACTAATAAACAGTAACATTAATACAAAGTAAACCTTAAAAAGTTAAACTAGAATTAGAGACATTACAGGCAAAGGAAATGAGCCAGATGTATATGTAAAGATGATTGGGAGAAATTGTAACACTAAATACGCCAACCCAGCTTTACATTTAAAAGACCAGATTTAGAGACTCGGTCCAACCAGACCATTGAATCAGTGAGTTTACTCAATAACATTCACATTTGGATCAGTCCAATTCATGAATGAATCATTCAGTGCGATTTGTGATTTGATTCAACAGGTTCATTAGGAAAGAATCAGCCTGACAAGGTAAAAATAAACTGTACTTGAATGCACTAAAAGCAAGTACATTCTTTTGTGTGTGTGTGTGTGTGTGTTAAATAAAACTGTAGAAGTTATACATTATAAATACACTAATTAAAAGTATATTTCTACCTTCTACAGTAGCACTTCAGTGCACTTGAAAAAGTGTACTAAATACCACTAATACTTAATTTTAGTGCATTGAAATAAAGTATACTATTGCAAAAATATACAGAGGAGTTTTATTTGTGTATTTCTTAAAAGTTTGCTTTGAATGCTTTAAAAATTAGTTCAATCTTAGTAGACTTTTATATAGCAATCCTACATTTAAATTTAATAGATTTTATTAAAATATATTACTAATGTAGCAGTTATAAGTATTCCCAACTGTGGTACTACACTTAATATCAATACAATAATTAGCACTAACACTTAAAATGAAATTTTGCTTTACATTACATTTTACTATATAGTACATTATACTATCACTAAGTTCTATTTTAATGGATTTCCATGAAAAACAGTAGAAATGTATTAGAAACAAGTAAAACCTAAAGGGAATTATTAACATAGTTACAATACATCTGAAATGAAATATTTAATGTATAAACAAGTAGGGCTGACAAACGATTAATCGCATACAAAATAAAAGTTTGAGTTTGCCTAATATATATGTGTGTACTGTGTGTAATTATTATGTATATATGAATACAAGCACATTCATGTGTATATTTAAGAAATATTTATATGTATTTATTATCATTTTTTTTTAGAATTTATTTTATATGTAAATAAATAAAAAAATGTACCTAAATAACATTTCTCTTAAATATATACATTAATTTGTGTGTTTTTATATATACATAATAATTACACAGTACACACACATATATTAGGCAAACTCAAACTTTTATTTTGTATGCGATTAATCGCGATTAATCGTTTGACAGCCCTATAAAAAATATGTGATTAAATAAAGAGATAGTATGTTACAAGCACATTTTAATTCATATTCACAGTGTCTTAAAATAGCACAGTTGAGTACACTTAGATGTTCTTTAGATTAGAGGTCTTCAACCCTTTTCCTGGGGAGTTTAGCTACAACCCTAATCAAACACCTGAAGCGGCCAATCAAGCCCCTTTAAGACTGCTTGAAAATTGCAGGCAGGTGTGCTGAAACCCGTTGGAAATAAACTTTCCAGGAGAGTGGGTCCCCAGGAGCAGGGTTGAAGACCTCTGCTTTAGATTATCTTACTAAGTACTAAATAATATTTTTATTATATTAAAAATACAATTAATGTGTGCAAATAAAGCACTTTAATTACATTATGGAAGTGTACTAAGTGAACTGAAATACACTGCCGTTCAAAAGTTTGGATTAGTAAGATTTTTAATGTTTTTAAAGACTTCAAAAATACAGTAAACACTGTAATATTGTGAAATATTATTACAATTTAAAATAATGGTTTTCCCATTTTATATACTGTAAAATTTAATTTACACACATAATTCAAAGCTGAATCAGCCATTACTCCAGTCTTCAGTGTCACATGATTCTTCAGAAATCATTCTGATTTATTAACAATATGCTGATTTATTATCAATGTTGGAAACAGTTTTTGCTGATTGATATTTTTTTGGAACCTGTGATACATTTTTCAGGATTTTTTGATGGAGTTGAAAAAAAAAAAAAACAGCATTTATTTAAAATAGAAATATGTTATAATGACTTAACAATATAAATCTTTACTATCACTTTTTAATAGTTTAACACATTCTAAAAAATCCTAAAAAAAAGAAAAATAAATTACTAACCCCAAATATATTCTAATAATATTTTCTATATTAAATGCTGTTACTTTTTATTTATCAAAGAATCCTGAAAAATAGTACTACTCCAAAAAAAATTATGTTTCCAGTATTGATAATAAATTAGAATATTAGAATGACTTCTGAAGGATCATGTGACACTGAAGACAGGAGTAATGATGCTGAAAATTCAGCTTTGCATCCCAGAAATAAAGTATGTCTTAAAGTACATGAAAACAGTAAAGCATTATTTTAAATTGCAATAATATTGTTCTTTATTTATGACCAAATAAATGCAATTTGAGCATAAGTGACTTCTTTAAAAAAAACAAAACAAAAAAAAAAAACATAATATTTCTGATCCCAAACGTTTGAACAGTAGCATATTTTAGTGCACTTTTTTCACCCGAGTGTTCATGTTTTGAATATTGCTATGCCTCTCAGAGCTGTCAAATGTAAATTTCTTTGGTTAGTAGTACGGTATTATGCTTTAAAGTGTGTACAGACATAAGCATAAAAGTTGTATTCAAATTAGTGTCTTTAAGTATGCTTATGCCTGTATATAATTATTCTGAAGAGGTATAAACTATGAATATAGTCCAAGAAGAACTTTTCTGTGCACTTTTTTACACTTAATATAAACATCTTCAGGAAAAAAAAAAAAAAAAGTTTTTCAATGGATCTTAGACCTTGAACTTGTATGTGGTGTGTGGATTTCCTGTTGTTCTCTACAGACATGAAAGTTTCCAAAATAAAAATAGTCTGATGAAGTACAGACAGTTGAAAAAAAGTTACTTAAATATAGTAACAAAGAAAAAAAAAAAACAAAACTGTCCACCAGTGAGTTTTGACAGGGACACTGTGATTCACTCAAAAACTTCTGCACATTATGACTTTTTAAACTGAAATATCTTAACTTTAACAGCAAAGTTTCACTAGTTCTGTAGTCTCACTTGTCTCACTGATTAAATACTTTAAAGGGGTCATCTGATGCAAACTTCACTTTTACATGTTGTTTGAACATTAATGTGTGTTGGCAGTGTATGTACACATCTACCCTATAATGACAAAAATCCATGTAGTGGTTTTTAAATAATTTGTAAAAATAATATCCCCCTTCTTATATAGCTCCCACCATACACTGTAAAAAATAAAAACAAAAACACAATTTGTTGAGTCAGCTTAAAATAATTTGTTACCCTGCTGCCTTAAAATTTTAAGTTCAGTCAACTAAAATAAGTTTAGTCAACTTGAAATGTTAAGTTGTACTAAGTAACAACTTAGATATTTGTTTGCTAAACTTAACAGATGGGTAAGTAACCCAGCTGCCTTAAAATTTTAAGTTGATTCAACTCAAATATACAAGTTGTCACTTAGTATAATTTAACATTTCAAGTTAAATAAACTTTTTTTTGAGTTGACTGAACTGAAAATGTTAAGGCAGCCAGGTTACAAATTATTTTAAGTTGACTCGACCAATTGTTTTTTACAGTGTAGTTGATTGACATGAGCGTCTTACCTCAGATCAGCTGTAACAGTCCGACCTCCATTGTTTCGATGCCGAAGCAGGGATGTAAGTTAGACAAGAATATCTTCGATTGAGCGATTGAGGTGTTGTGTTGCTGGATGTAATAATGAACGTAGTGGTCGTCATTTACTCCCGACATCTGAGCAGCTGAAGATGCAGTGGATTACATTTGTTTGTGAAGGGAATGCGCCTCCCGATCTACATATATCCGTCTATGTTCGCGCAAATCATATGTGATCCAGCTTCACTTACAGCAGAAGTGAGTGTAAGGGTTTTTTTATGAATCTCTGCAATCACCTTTCCTAATAACGTGCTAGTTAGCAAGTTTCCAGGCTAAACACGCTAAATGCAGCTAAGGTAAACAATCTCTCAGAGCAGAGCTCATTTGCATTTAAAGGAACAATCCCTCAGAATGGGATGATTTTTGCAGAGCTCATTTTGACAAGGTAAAAAGTTGTTTTACACAACTATTGAGAATTTTTAACCAATACATATTATAGACATATCATATCAACTTGTGAAAAATGGGCATCCGTTGATCCCTTTAAACTTGGAATTCACTGAAAACTAATCTTTCCTCAACTAATGGTAAGAACACTGAGTACATTATGTGAAGGGGTGAACGAACCAAAGACTTTGAATATAGGGAAAAGATGGAAGAAATATCAGAATAGTACTACAAAAAAGAGAAGAAAAGTAATATATTGATCTTTTGAGACATTTCAGCTCTGCATTGACAACTTGGAGAAGGTCATCTCAAACTGAAGCAGAGCCCTTTGCCACAGCCTGCTCCTTCTGTCCATCAAAGATGTCTCTGTGGTACACAAAGTTCACGCAAACCTGCACTTCATCTGGGTGGATTGGGGAATTTTGTCCAATTTCAAGCATGTCATTTTGAAAGAGACTTTGCAATGTGAGCTGTGAGAGCAATGACAAGCTCAAATGATAAATTAAAATTTAAACATATTCTCATGTCCCAGATGCACTGAAAAAAAAAAAAAAAAAAAGGTGAATAGCCTGGAAAAAAAAGAAGATAAGGTTTCACAGGCAGTGCCCTTACGGGGCCAAGTGGGAAAAGAAGAATAAGAGAAATGAAATAGAAAGATCTCTCTTTCGCGAACATTATGAACCTCCACAGTCTCCCGCACAGCGACCAAATGAAGATTTACTGACTGTGTAGATCCGTGTTTGGGGATATGAGTGTGTGTGAGAGGGGAATGTCATTTTCGATCACAATTAATGTCCACCCTTACGGTGAGGATGGTGAAGCGGTGCCTCGAGCAAGTGACAGAGGTCTCTTCTTTTTCCTTCCCAGAGCAATTCTTTTTACCCTGGGTGGTTGGTGAAGAAACATTCACCTCAGCCAGAGGGAGAAAGAGAGAGAGAGAGAGAGAGAGAGACAGAAGCATAACCTGTAGAAAAGAAATTCACAAATGAGATCTCTCTAATGCCTCAATCGTTCCTCCTAAACCCTATTTGGACAGGACTAGTTTTCTCTCAGGTAAATTTGTGCTACACAAACAATCTTTGTTATTTTAATCCCAATTGGAAATGTCTGTGTTTTTCCTCACACAGCCAAGTAAATTACCTATTGTTTTTCGGCTATCTCCTGTGAGGAATCTAATCCGGTCCGGATGGAGACATTTGTGGTTGTGGCTTATTATTTTTTCTCAGTGCTTCTTATTTATTTGCTGAACTCTGTAACTAAAGCTAAATGACTTATTGCGTTTCCTGATGCACCGTCATTATGTTTTTTTTTTTTACATTTTACTGACTAAAACACAACAGGTAGCGGTACTTCTGCCCTCCCATCCACCATAAAAAGAGAGATGAATTAACTGCTCAGACAATATTATCTTGTGATAATTCGTATGTATTTTATGTAAAATGTGGTTCTACAAAATGTAAATTTACTTACATGTTTACAGACACTAAAATGTACAATACCGACATATTTTCAGGATTTTAACATACAATACTGATGCACTAACGACACCTAAACATAAATTATTTATGTATCTTTATGAATAATGAAATTGCAGCATTCATTTTATTATTATTGTATTCAGTTGTCATATCAGTGGCCAGTGTTGGGAAGGTTACTTTGGAAATGTAATAGGTTACAGATTACAAGTTACTTGATTTAAATTGTAATAAGTAGTGTAACTTTTCAGTTACTTTATTAAAGTAATGTAACATTATTACCTTAATTACTTATTATTTTTAAAATTTCTAATAATTTCAACTGTTAATCATTTTGAAACATTTAAACCAGGCAGAGTTAACCTTACAGTAGCACTCAACACTGATTACTCTGAGACTTCTAAAATCCTTTATCACTTGAATCAAGATTATAATAAGTAAGGGATAATATACATCTTTATTTTGTGATAACAACTGGCTGGATGTACATTATCCCACATATTACAAAGCTGCTTGCCACAAAAGTAAATAATTAGACACGAAATTACAGTGTCTGACATCGTACTTGCAAGTTCACACACCTCTTTAACATTATTTTTAGTGATCTCCGACTGGCGAAGTCGAACATCATTTGTGCCGACGTGAATAACGATCTTACTGAATTTACGTTTAGCATTAGCCAGCACTTTTAAATTTGCCAAGATGTCAGGCGCTCTGGCTCCCGGTAAACATTGGACTATGGTGGCTGGTGTCTCTATTTTCACGTTCCGTACAATAGAATCGCCAATAACTAGAGCACTTTGATCAGGTTTCTCAGTGGGTGCGTCACTGAGTGGGGAGAACCTGTTTGATGTTCTGATCGGAACGGAAGAGCTGTGTTTTGACCCGCGACTATGCCGTCTTACAGTCACCCAGTTGCCCTGCTGCAAAGGCGAAGTTACCGGAACCGAACAATGTACGGGACTTCCTAAGCTAGTCGCATCCAAAGCCGTATCTAATGCCCTCACATTCTTACTATCCTCGATTAAAGTTTGGATGCGTGTCTCTAGTTCTGAAATCTTCTCTGTCAGCCTAACTATTTCCCTGCATTTATCACATGTGAATCCCTCGCTGCCGACAGAGATTGATAAACTATACATGACAGGTGATGCAGGTTACCAGGAAAGGAGAAGAAGCCATTACTCACCGTAGTTGTAGAACGATTTCAACTCACCACTGTTGTCTGATGAACTTGTGTAGAAAAAGGCTAGAGAAAAAGTAAAAGTCAATGGCAAGCTAACCGGCTAACCTGTAACTGTAATTCAAAAAAGTAACTGTAATTCAATTACACATTTTTTCTCAGTAACTGATTACAATTACATTTATTTTGTAATTAAATTACATAATTCCATTACATGTAACTAGATACTCCCCAACACTGTCAATGGCATTATGCTTTCAACTGCATTTCTACTTTCTACTTTAAACCATTAAAATGAATATCATTTCTGCAATCGAATAGCCATTCCTTATCATATAATATTTACTTTGTTTGCCATGGGATAATTACAAATTACAAATTTTATTTGTGCGCTGTAATCCAAATTGTCAGAATCCATACCACTGCGAGGAACAGAACCAAATCCAAGCCTTTATCTGCAATCTTTATCTCCATCCTGAACAACGACCATAATCGTCAAAACCAGCGCTGACGAACTTACAAATTCAAAAGCTGCCGCTTCAAGAAAGTTTACAACAGGTTTTACGGAAGGATGAATGCTCATTGGCTCTTGCCTGCTTCATCACAGATTGCGACATGCCGTGTTTCTTGTGAGGTGTGTTTGAATGAGAAATGCGCATCTTCACTGAGTTGATCGGGATGATAATCTGGATAATATTTTCAGCAATTAACAGCTTAAATTCTGCTCTGCACCTCATACAAAACTATTGTATTCCACCACAGAGGACTGCAACGCATTGTCATTTGTATTACTTTTGGTACTGGTTTTGACATTTTGCGATAACTAAATTTTTGTAATTGCACTTATCTGTATGTCATGTTTTTCTTTTACTGTACAGAAACAGTTATGGTTAGGTTTAGAGGTATAAGAGGGATTAGCAAGCATAAAAATATATTTTTAATGCTATATTGTTACTAAAACACTCAGTTCAAATGGGTAGGTTTAGGTTTGGCGATAGGTTAAGGGGTCTAAAAATCTAAACTGCTAATCAATTAAAAAAACTGAACAAAAATGTACAGATAATGTACTCACCCCCTTGTCATCCAAGATGTTCATGTCTTTCTTTTTGTTCTTCTTGTCGTAAAGAAATTATGTTTTTTGAGGAAAACATTTCAGGGTTTTTCTCCATATAATGGACTGCTGTAGTGGCCCGATTTTGAACTTTCAAAATGCAGTTTAAATGCAGTTTCAAATGATCCCAAATGCGGTTGTAAACAATCCCAACCAAGGAAGAAGGGTCTTATCTAGCGAAAAAAAAAAAAAAAAATGCAGAATGCCACTAGAGACCAGGGGTTAGTTGCATTAAATGTGTCCTAATAACGAGTTTGACCAAATAGCAGTTAACTAATGGTAATCAGTCTTACTTTTCAGATTCAAATTAGACCAGTCTACCTTTTAACTGTAACTGTATCCTTTAAATGTAACTGACTTAAAAAAAAGAATGCCAAACAGGGATTCAGGGAATCCTAAAAAGTCTGAGCTACTGTCACACTATTGAAAATGTAGCAACACTGTTAGATAAATTCACCCAACACCAGACAGAACTCTTTTTGTGTAAGTGAAAGCCAGTATTTCAACTTTATTGCAACATAACAGTGGTAAAGTGTGTAACCCAATTAACCTTCACAAGATACGTGCAGGAAAAAGGAAAGAGACGTGGCTTTAGTCTCACTGACTTTCAACTGAAAAGAAGACCCTAATAATCTCACTTGCATCTCTTCTAAAGTTTCAGAAGGGATTTCAAAAACTTTGAAAAATATAAATTTTGCAAGAATCTTCTGCAAAGAAAAGTAAGAAATGCTATTGTTGATACTGCACTGTTAAGGCAAAACTGAAAACCTTAAGTCTCATAAGTTATTTAAAAAGCAACTTCTGAACAATAAAATTCTCTTTTGGGATGAGTGAAAGACAGTCAAGGTAGGTGCTTAGCAGTGTTATCAATAATAGAGGTGCAGTGTATTTTATTTGTGTGTGTGTGTGTGTGTGTGTGTGTGTGAAGAGACTCATTTGTATTAGAGAGAGAGAGTGAGAATGAAATGGCCTGGCAGCAGAAGGTTTTTAAGTGAGCGTGAATCAGAGGGCGTCAGAGAGCAGTATTTGCGTCAGCATGCTCACCTCGACTCAAATCTGATAATGTGTGTGTGTATGTGTGTGTGCGTGTATGTGTGTGTGCGTGTGCGTGTGCGTGTGTGTGTGTGGGGGGGGGGGGGGGGTTGAAGGACAATCCCAAGCAAGCCTCTATATGTGTGGCATGTAATATTCTACAGTCAGACCTTGAAGATAATGCATAGATTGTTTATTGTTTTATTTTATTAATTTTTAAATGTTGATGATAAAGTTGCAGAAAAATTTTTTATTACCTTTTTTATTACTTATTTACTTATTATTTAATTTCCTCACATAATTAGCAGTAATATGCTACATTATTGTCACATAATCTTACGTTGTTAATTTTGTGCTTTTTATGTGTGTGTGTAAATAATACTAAAAAGGACAGTCACATTTATTGTATTGATGATATTTCTTTTTCAGCAAGATTTTTAATTTGCAAAATAAAGACAAAATAATATAACAATCACATTTGCATATTGTAAACATAGTCTCATTGTTAAGCAATGTTTTTGGCATAAGTATTCATTTTTTCTATAAAATATAAATAATTTTATTGGTGTCCCCTGATTTCATGTCAGCCCTGTTATCCTCATCAAAAAAACCTTGCAAAATAATGTACATTCAAGTGACATCATTTCTAGGAGGTTACATCATCTCTCAACCAGGATTCCAACACTTAAAACACAAGCATCTTTCTCTCACTCCTCTATAATACTATATTTTTGATGATTTTTGAGGCTTGACTGAGGGGGGCCATCATGCAATGCCAATACTGTTACCATTTAATTATTTCTTACATTTAATATAATCAATATCTACAAGTAAAATCCTTTCAAAGTATACAAGATTTGATTTTTTGAACTTGACGTTTAGTTAGCAAGTAGCAAATTTGTTTGAAATTGTCAAATCTGTTACTGTCAGCCAGTTACTTTTTAGAATAACGGGTTTTGACGTGGGTAACAGGGATGACACTGATTAGATTTGAGCCTGTTTTTAAAGATTGTGTAAAATTCAAACATTTTAAGGTCACCCTATGTATATTATTGAGCTAATGCCTATATCATTAAGTGGCATATGAGTTCTAATTAAACTATAGTATCTAGTAATGTTTTTGTCGGTAACAGGGTTGACAAAAATACCAAAACGTGAGGTAGAAAAATAGCCATAAAATATAAATGAAATAACCTGAGATGGCACAATACACTTTCTTGTCATTTTAAGATGTCTTCATTTCATGGATTTTTAAAAAATACTGATTAAAATTATTTTTAAGCAGAAAAGGCACAGATTTTGTGGAATGACCCAGTTATAGGTATGAAACAGCTTTACAAGCAGTCTTTTCAGCCATTTTTAGTTTGGATATAAACACCGACGTCTATGGTAGTGATCAAAATACAGCAGGTTTAGCTTTTGGAAGTAATTGGTGCTTCAGACTGTCGTTTCAAATAACGTTTGTTGAGTACAATGTTAATTACATTGTTTTGCCAAAATGTATTTGTCACTGAATCATTCATTCAAGAGATTCATTCGAAAAACACGGTTTCATTCAGTAAGAGTTTTCAGTAAGACACAATTTATGAGTCAGACATTGAGTCCTTCATTCAAACGATTTTTTTTTTAAATTATTCATTCAAATAAATGAAAAAAATTTGTATAGACTGCAGCAAGTTATAATTTGTCACAGCCTCTAGAAAATTACGTTATTTCGCTTAGTTCAGAATCGTCATCTACTTGAAACAAACAAAATCGTGATTCTCAATTTATCTAGAATTGTGCAGTTCTGGTGTGCACATATACACACTGTAAAAAGTAATAACTGGATCTACTTAAGAAACGAGAGTACATTTAACTAATTTTGTCAAATTAGTTGCTTTTACTTGCTTATGCTGTGTTCTGTGAACTTTTGGGTGGATGCAATAGTGAAACTAAACAACTTAAGTACACTGTACTTTAGAGCATCGAGTGAGTGCTACTAAAGACCTAACTTTTGCAAATACCATTTTGCCAAATGTTATAAACGCTGTTTAATCTCTCTCTCCCCCCCAAAACGATATTCTATATATTAATACACGCACGCACGCACACAGTATACAGTATATATACACGATGGTTGTTTAATCTCTCTCTCTCACACACACAAATATCTTTCAAATATATCTTAAGTAACAACCAATAGGATATAAGCGTGAATCATTTTCAATCTATCCGTCATTCTATCATAATTTTTATAGGGTTTCTGGTATTGGGTTTGCACTGTTATCGTAATGGTTTAATGCACTTCTGTGTTGGCGGTCTTTAAGCGTATTTGTGTATTCCCTTCTATAGCAATGCCTCACACTCCACCCCAGTAGGTGGCGGAAATGCACCAAAGCTGGTTTGCCAACCGCAATTAAGTCCAAAGAAGAAGAAGAAGAATTAGGTCTTTGGGCGCGTGCGCATGCACACAGGTGTGCGGCACAGTTTGCAAATGGAGGACAGTGTGAGGCAGAGACGAAGAACTTTACATCGTGTTCTGGATCTAGTAGCGCAACTAAGTATGTCGGTGACCTACTTATAAATCTAATTTTAATCGTTTGTTCAGTCTGTATTGAGAATAAGAAGTTCATTTCAATGAAAATTGACTGATTATTGTCAATATTTTTTAGATTCTGGCAGAGTTCAATCGTATATGTGGCAAAAACCTGCAAACTGAATTCTTTCAAGAACTGGACCGTTTCATTCCACGTTTCCTTGATATCTTCAAGGCCAAAGGGGGAGACACTGGCTGTAAACTGAAGAAGATTCTGCAACAGGCTGAAAATAATGTAGGCTCCACAGACATACCCCAGTTCTTTGTTTTGCTTGTGTTGTGTGTCTGTCTTATGTTGGTGATTTAAAACTTTACTTTAAATATTTTTTTAGACATCTGACATCTTCGGAAGAAGAACAGCAGTTCTTCATGGCCTCCCGCTTCTCCTCGGAGAGGACCCCACTGATTTTTATAAGATGTGTTTTGTAAGTAGTTATGTCATAAAACGACTTCTTAATTTTTGACATTATTATTCTGTGTTGTGAACTTGTACACTGTGTACATAATTATTAGGCACGTTGATATTGTGGTCATATTTTTTTCCCCAAGCACATTTGACGAATTCCAAACCACATCAATCTTAATTACTATTTATTTTGTATTTAATTATTTATAAGTGATATATATATTTGTCCATGAAGGCTGGAAGTGGGGAAAAACTCCTTATATTCAGGTGTGCAGAATTATTAGGCACATTTTCTTTTACAGATAAAATGAGCCAGCGCCACCGTTTTCCAGAACTGCAACTTGCCTTGAGAACCTGACACATTGCACTTCCGGAAAACGGTGGTGCGGGAGACTAAATGGTTTCTGATGGTTTCATATCTAATTCTTAACATTAATTCTTACTTTTTTTGCAATAAACATGCATCTTTTCTCCTACACCTGTTTTTTTTTCTGACAATGCGGACGCAACAAGCGTTTTTCTGTCCGGTGGTCATGCCTTAACTTTGCAAATTCCAGTATTGCATTAGTATTGCATCCTTCTCATGGGCATTTAATAGTTTTTGACTTTTCAGTCTGAGGTGAATCTCTTTTTTTTTTTTTTTTTTGGGCATTTTATCTGTAAAAGAAAATGTGACTAATAATTCTGCACACCTAAATATAAGGAGTTTTTCACTTCCAGCCTTCATGGACAATTATATATCACAAAAATAATTAAATAGAAAATGAATAGTAGTTATTAAGATTGTTGTGGCTTGGAATCGGTCAAATGTGCTTGGAAAAAAAATGACCACAATATCAACGTGCCTAATAATTATGCACACAGTGTAGTGTTATGTAAACCTTTTTTATGTGCATAAACTTGTTGAGGGCTGGACAAAATTGAAAACACAATTTTTTTTTTTTTTTTTTTTTCCAAATTAGCTGAAAATGACCAAATTCTAGGTTTCTGTCGGACATCAATGATGTTATTTTAAAATATGTAACATTAATTAGTTTTATGTTGTTTATAGGACAGTGATGATGATGATGATGAAGTGTTGTCCAGCATTTCTATCGGCATATTGACCGTGATCTCCGAGGACTGTGAAACCACACCTTATTCACTGCACCTTGATGCCACATCCACTGCCATCATTTTGGAAGGTAAAGTAGTAATGGATGACCTGGGAAATCTTCCCAAAGCCATGTGCACCCTCTTTGGGCTCATGTATGCTCTAAATTTAGAGTATCCTCCAGTAATGAAGAACACATTCGATTTCATCCAGAGGGTGATTTTGTCACTTGGGCACAAGTCTCTGAAACCTAGAATCCAATCCCTGAAAACTCTTCTAATGCAGTAACGTCACTGTGCCATGATATCGAGCATTGTCATTTTTTAAGGTTGTCCATTGTTAAGTTTCAAAAATGGTCATCACTACTGAAGAATGTATGTTGTTTCCTGTTGGTAAACTTAATGTTACGTGGTTGGTTTTAGAATGTGTAACATTTTAGAAGAAAAAAAACTGTTCTGTACTAAGACTTTTATGCTCTCCAATTCCACATTTACCTCTGTGAAAGTTAAAGATGTGAAAAAGGGATATTTATTTTTTTCCTTTAAGAGTGTACTGGAAAATGTACTTTGTTTTTTTTTTGTTTTTTTTTGTTGGAAAAATTGACAGTTTGCTTAATGTCAAGTAGTTGGTTTTAGAATTAGAAAATTTTAAGAGAATTTTGTTATTCGACAGATCACAACTTGTCCTGTACTGTACTTGTCTGTTACAGCTTACACTGCAAAAAATTATTTTCATTAAGCATTTTTGTCTTGTTTTCAGTAAAAATATGTAAAACTTCTTGAATCAATATACAATTACTTGAGATAAGACATAAGATATTAAATCTTGTTTTATGAAAGACAATTTTTAATAAAATTTAAGTTTATGGTAAAAAAAAAAAAAGGCAAAGAAATGTCAATGGAGTGAGAAAATATTTTGACTTTTCTCAAGTACATAATTCAAGTTTATTTTTCTCACCACATTACCAGATTTTTTGCTTTTTTTTTTTTTTTACTATAAACCTTGATTTGTTTTCGTAAGACTAAATATCATAGGTCATTTTTCTTGTCAAGAAAGTGTATCTTGATTCAAGAATGATAGATATTTGTAAAATACAAGACAAAAATGCTTAGTAAAAATGCAATTTTTTTTTTTCCAGTGTACTCTTTAGTGTTGTCCTATTTTGCATAGTTATACATGGAAAAAGGGGACACTGTTCTTTTTTTTTTTTTTTAATTATAAAATAACCTGAAGTCCAGGAACTTTCAAATCACAGCTGTTTGCTTTTAAATTCAGACTAAGAAAAAGTCTTAATGGCATTAGATTAGCCTTTTGTACCATTCAGCTCTCAAATGAATGTGAAATCTTGTTATTTCTTTGTGTCTCTAGTATCGTGGGAGTTAGTATTCATGTGTACATGTGCAAGCAAATGCAAGTCCTTTTAGGTGTGCTTTCTCATTTTTGTTTTTATCACATGGATGTTCTGAAAAATAAAACCAACAGCCTATTATTAAGTGATAATGTAAAATGCCAAATTGCAAGTTTTAATGATTGTGTGTGAAAATGGCAAAGCTGCTGATGTTTGTGTGCTGATCATTCTGTTTTTCTCTTTCACTCATTTTCCACACTCTGCCCCTCAGTGGAGATGTATAGGTTTATAAAAGCAGTGGAATTGAATCTCACCGTTTCTGCAGCGATGGTTTTATTGCAGAATCTCAATCACTGTTTTATCACCTTTGCCTTCAGCGGAGTAACACTAGCACCCTTCCTTCAACCCTAACAAAACAGTACCAGAAGAACAAACACATTAGAACAATAAAAAAAACACCTTCTTACACAATACAACGTAAAACAATGCTTAGTCTTTGGGGAATGTGGTTTGCGTCTTCCTGTACTTAAAATCAGAAATATGAGAATAAAATATACAACCTTTTTTATGTCAACACTACTTATTCTGCAACCAATGATGGAAAATAATGACTAGATAAAGTCAGAAAGTGATGACTCAGAGAAAAAAAAAAGGCAAACTTTTGTGTTTTCAGCACAGTCATTTCACATAAATAAATTCAACATGTTGCCAGTACTTTGCTGTTTACTTTTAGGTTTTGAATTAGTGTGGCTTTCTAGAGCTGGCTTTTAGCGAATGAGAAGTTAATTGCAGGCTGATTGTTAACTTTGCTGTGTTAATTCATCTGTTAATGTGCTCTGGATTGGAAATCATTGATAAGGACCCTAATGGAAAAGGTCATGTCCATTCATTCATAAAGCTGAAATGAGAGAAGTTGGCAGCTCATTCCACCAACTGCAAATTGCCACGGATCTAAATTTAACCATAATATAAGATATAAATGATTAAACACTTTAGAGTTGATTTGTGACTGGTCATTAAGCTTAGCTTAGCTATATTAGTTATTGGTCCATGTTAACATTTTGGCTGATGCCTTCCTTACAGTGACGAGTCGGCTGCCTCCCCCCTAATTATCATCGTCACCCCGTCCGATAATCGCCGCCCTTCACCAGGCTCCCGACGGGAGTGGGCATGCGAGAGAGGAGGGGCGCCGAAACAGCCAGGTCTGGCGGCGTGTGATGAGGCACACCTGACGTGAATAAAGCCTCATCACCGCCGCTGTTAAAATGCTGAACGCGCCTCTCCTCGGGAGACCGGTTTCTTTCCCGTGCATGTACGCTGGTGTCCTCGTGGGTCCAGGAAGGGTGCGTCGAGGGATCGAGCGCCGCCGAAATAGACGTGAGTCGCACCCAGATGGCTGCGAGCCAGGATGCTGGGCCGATTTACCCACCCCAGGAAGTGCCGTGGCTAAAATGGATGCCGCCGCTAGCAGAAGCCACTACCCCTCGCGCCTAGGACCTCGGCGGGGAGCGAGTGCGGCCACTGGACTCCGCCCCTTACCTGGACCCTTCCCTTCTGAACACTGCCCCTCCTTCACGGAAGCCCCAGCACGATGAGGACACCAGAACCCCTCTTTATTTTGGACACTTTTATTTCCCCTTTGGACACTTTTGGTTCTTTTATTGTTTAATAAAAGCCTCTCCGAGGCCTGACGTCACGCCTGCTGTGTCTGTAGCTTGTTCCTCCCGCCACACTTACATTTAATTGATTTATTTTTTTTCAGGTAATTTCAATGTAAAAATTGTACAGTAAAAATGTAGCTGCAAGTTACCTTTTCAAGAACAGTGACAAACGGCAGATTTAAAGGGATAGTTCACCAAAAAATGAAATTTCTGTCATTAATTATTATACTTCATGTTGTTCCAAACCTGTAAGATCTTCATTCGTCTTCCAAACACAAATTAAGATATTTTTGATTAAATATTAGAGCATTCTGACCCTACATAGACAGCAATGCAACTGAAACGTTCAAGACTCAGAAAGGTAGTAAGGATATTTTTAAAATAGTCCATGTGACGTCAGTGGTTCAACCATCATTTTATGAAGCTACAAGAGTACTTTTTGTGCACAAAGAAAACAAAAATAATGATTTTATTCAACAATTTCTTCTCTTCTGTGTCAGTCTTCGATGCACGTTTACGAGATATAAACAAAGTACAGTAGCTTAAGTTATGGTGAAAATTTACATTTGACAAGACATGACCATTATCTTTAGTAGACTGAATTAAACATATTGCATTTTAGGGCATTGCAATTGCATTTTTTAAAATGAATGAATCATATTTAACATCTACACCACAATTAACACATTTCCAAAACAAAGAAACATCTCCTGTTATCATTATATATTTGCATATGCATTTATTTAATAAAAAATACAGTAGAAGTAATATTATATATTAAGAAAATTTGAAATAACTTTCTGAGTGTAATATATTTTCAAATTTATTTCAGTGATGGCAAAGCTGAATTTTCAGCATCATTACTCCAGTCTTCAGTGTCACATGATCCTTCAGAAATCATTCTAATATTCTGATTTGCTGCTCAAGAAACATTTCTTATTATTATCAACGTTGAAAACAGTTTAATATAAGTGCTGCTTATAAGGGTCATCGGATGTCCACTTTCCACAAGTTTAGGTTCAAATTTCTCAGTGGTAGTGTAAAACAACACCCTTTTTACCTTGTCAAAAACAGCTCTGTTCACAGCGAGCCATTTCGGTGCATGTCCCTTTAAATGCTAATGAACTCTGTTCACCCCGCTCCTCTCTTCTGTGGGGTGACGAGCGGTTCTCTCGCATTAGCCGTTGAACTTGCTAACTAGCACATTATTTGGAAAGGCGATTTGCTAAGATTCGTAAAATTAACCCTTATACTCACTTCTGTAGGTAAAGCTGGATCACGAATGATCACATAATCATTCATAATCCTCTGTCTTCAGCGGCTCAGATGTCTGGAGTAAATGACAAATGCTATGTTTATTACTACATCCAAAAACAAAACACCTCAATTGCTTAGGAGACATTCTTGTCTACTCTTGCTCCGAGACCGAAACAATGGCGGACTGTTCCGCAGCTCATTCAGGGCGGGTAAGGTAAGACCTAATCATAGGAGCGGCCTTGGTCTGTGTGACATCACACAGCCAAGAATCTGAGAATGGCTTGATTTGAGAAAGGGGTTATTTTTATAGAGATTAAAAAACAACTTGTAAAAGTGAATTTTGCATCTGATGTCCCCTTTAATGTTTTTGTGGAAACAGTGATACCTTTTCCCCCCAGGATTCTTTGAAAGTTCAAAAGCATTTTGCAGTGACTTTTGATTAATTTAATGCATGAATAAAAGTATACATTTATTTTAAAAAAAAATCTTAGTGACCCCAAATGTTTGATTGGCAGTGTATGTATAATTAATTCATTATAATACATTTTTTAGTTCATTTACTTCTCTCTTCAGTGACTGCATTGGCTTATCCTGTTATGATTTAATTTGACTCCGGCGCTGATTGTCAAGCACATCAACCCCCTTCCTCGCTCCTGCTAGACTCTGAGCCTAAAGTGTTGATCGCTGCTGCTGCGACTGTCAATCTTCATCTACCGAGGGAGAACTCTGAAATCAGTGCGAGTCTGTGGGGGCAGCCATGTTTCAATACACACGCACATAAAGAAACCAACACTGCTCAAGCACCTCATGTTTTATAAACTGCCTATGAAAAGGTCATGAATTCAATAAATAGGTGATATCTGACATTGATGTTGATGAATACCCTACTTTTTAATTGCACTGTCAAGAACACTTTGCGGTTTAGGACGCAGAATCTGTACACTGACATTTTTGACACTCCATTTGAGTATGTACTTGCACCTCGCTCCTTGACAGGCACTTTTTTAGTTGTTTCTATTATGTTTCATTAAAAACAAGAAGTATCACTCATAAACAGTGCAGGTGAAGTGGAATGAAAGAATCCAAGAAGGCTGTTTGCGTGTGGATCAACTACGCTCAGATGCTTTTGACAAACTCTTGCAGTTTCAAAGCGACTTTTTAACAAATAAAACAAAATGTCCCTTCGTCTCTAATCACATTTGACTGCCTTTTCAATTTTACATGAGGTGGCTACTGCTAACTTCCAGAGGCTCCCTGGAGTTGAGTGTGTTCTCAGAAGTGTAATTACTATAATGAAAAACAATGTCCTCATAGAGACACCAAACGTGGTGGAGATGGCGCTAAACCAATACAAAAAAATATTGATTTAAAAAATATTTCCACAAGCTGAAATAAAACTACTATAAACCAACAAAAAATGGATAACAAAACAAATACCAATGCTAAAAAAAATGAAATGAAATAACAAAAATAATACTCACTTTCATAGTCATCAAGCACTCACCACATGGCTATCCGTGTGTGTGTATGTGGGGGGGGGAGAAGACATCCCATCTCCAGATGGCGATTTGGCATGTGATGCGAGTAAGGTTAATGATACTGACAAAAATGGACATAAATGTGATCGCAAAGGCTGGTAGGAAATAGCAAAGCAGTCTGTTTTCTCTTATGAACATGAACTTTCCTGTAACTTTTGTGCACTGATTTGGCTGAATAAACCGAAAATGTGCAGGCGACCTTTAGTTCCCAGAATGCCTTGCACAGGAATGAAATCAAGTGTTAGTCTGTGCATCTCTAAATAGATTAGAAGATCTGTTAGTATTTAACTCTTTCCCTGCCAGTGTGTTTTGAAAATAGTCGCCAACCACCACCAGCATTTTTGATATTTTTTTTACAAAACTTTAATGGCCCCCATAATATTTTTTTTGTATGTATGTATGAACATGCGCTATATCAAGAAAGAACAGAGCGTTTGCTTTTAAACAAACAAACAAACAAGAATGTTTAATTATAGCTTAATGCATATTTTTGAATCAACATTTGAATGTGGGTACCCTTTTTGAATAAACCATATAAATCATAATAATGAGCCTTTAAAGGAGAAGTCCACTTCCAGAACAACAATTCCCAAATAATTTACTCACCCCCTTGTCATCCAAGATATTCATGTCTTTCTGTCTTCAGTCATGAAGAAATTATGGTTTTTGAGGAAAGCATTTGAGGATTTTTCTCCATATAATAGACTTCATTGGTGCCCCGATTTTGAACTTCCAAAATGTAGTTTAAATGCAGCTTCAAAGGGCTCTAAACAATCCCAGCCGAGGAAGAAGGGTCTTATCTAGCGAAACGATGGGTCATTTTTTCGGAAAATAAAATTTGTTATACTTTTTAAGCACAAAAGCTTGTGTAGCACAAACTCTGGGATGCGCATTCAGGATGCTACGTACTATTGAATCAAGTCGAAAGGTCAAAGCGAATGCGCAAAGACTAAGAAAGTGCAAGTACGTCAAACGCTGTTTACAAACAAAAAGGTACAACAATGTTGGACGATTCTGAAGTTGTAGGAGAAAATAAGATGGAGTTTTTCACCATACTCTACCTTTTTGAGCCGGAGTACATAGATGATGAACTTAGATGTGATTCGTAGTAGTGAGGAGAAGTTCGGATCATTGTACCGACTCTGACCTTTGAGTCTGGCTCAGCAAAATGAACAAACCTTTTTTCGAGTCATTTCGTTCATTTCTGCTGCTTACACAAACGTTGATCACACTACAAACAAGATAAAAATATAATGCTATAAGAAACAGAAAAGATTAATTCATTGTTTACCTTTAGTCTTTAGTCTATGATTAGCTCACCTCACCTCTTATCTGACAAGTTTTCAGGTTTGAGTCGTTCATTCATCACGTGACAGCGCCATAAGATGAACGAACGACTTGAAAAAACCGAAGACTCGAAACAGGTAAACTAATTCCAGTACAGAACCTAATAGGATGTTGCGCATGCGCAACTGAACGAATCACTCCCTGAGACGACTCGTTCCTTCCGAGTCACATTAAAGATTTGTTCAAAATGAACAAATCGTTCAAGAACTACCCATCACTAATTCATAGCATCATGGACATGCATCCCAGAGCCTGAGCTACACAAGCTTTTGTGCTTAAAAAGTATAAAAAAAATTATTTTTCGAAAAATATGACCCATTGTTTCACTAGATAAGACCCTTCTTCCTCGGCTGGGATTGTTTAGAGCCCTTTGAAGCTGCATTCGTTTAGAGCCGCATTTAAACTCCGTTTTAGAAGTTCAAAATCAGGGCACCAATGAAGTCCATCATATGGAGAAAAATTCTGAAATGCTTTCCTCAAAAAACATAATTTCTTTACGACTGAAGACAGAAAGACATGAACATCTTGGATGACAAGGGGGTGAGTAAATTATTTGTAAATTGTTGTTCTGGAAGTGGACTTCTCCTTTAATTGCCTACATAGCCTAATAAGCGCTCAAGTGGACATGCAGCTATACAGCTATATAATAATTATGAATGTGTCTAAGAAAAACAGCTGGAGACAGCATTAACATTTTAATAATGTATTGATAAATTAGTGCTTTCTTTGTTTTCGTCTTAAGAGAAGTCATCGATACTGACTCATCATCTTCGCATTAGTGATGCGCCTGTATGGATGTTTCCTACCGATTACATAATAAGAGAATATTTGTTTTCTATTTGAAATGGTTCATTTGAAAGTAGACATTTCACTCTCTATAGATATATTTTTCATGTCTGTAAGGCCTATACATAAAAAAGTTTCGTGCTCAAGTTCACAGAGACGGCAGAAAGTGCATCCTGTTTGCTTTCATTATTTTACAAAAGTGCAACGTTCCGTTGTTATTGTGAGTGCACACAAATAAACATAGTTTTTACACATTCGAAAAATGTATTACTTTTATCTGTATGACCACCGCACCAGCCTCCATCTGTCATTCAGTTTCCTCACTCTGCACAGACACTTGAATAGCGCACATTTTTCTAGGTTAACATTAGATTGAGCGGCCACGTAAAGTTGCTACTACTTACATATTTTAGATGATAAGCCATATTTGAGGTCGAGCAATGAGAGGTGAGCATTTGGATGTCCTGGCCGATGTACTATATTGCCACATAGACCAGCTGTTAACAATCTGTTCGTCACAGACTCCGTGACTTCGCCACTTTCTGTGAATTTTTTTCCTGCGACTAAGAGACTAACAAAATTTTGGTCGACCAAGCCTCACAGGGGGACAGCCCTACCTTTTGATTACTTTCCTAAATTTAAATTTCTACATTTTTCTAAACTGTTAATCATTTTGAAACATTTAAAGCAGGCAGGGTTAACCTTACAGTAGCACTCAACACTCATTACTGTCAGACTTTCAAAGTCCTTTATCTCTTGAATTAGGATTATGATAATTTACATTTTAAAGCACAGCCGCCACAAAATCAGACTTTAGCACCTCTTTTTACTCTGAGATCATTCTGAGGTCAAATACTGATTTAAAATCATAACAACATAGAGTTTAATAGCACTGAAACACTGGCATCTAACAATTACCTTAAAAAATAAAGCACATACATAAACCGACATAAGAAATAAAACAGTTATCGAATAGGCATGTGTCCTATTCTGCGTCCTAAACTCCTAAAACATTAGTGTCTCATATTTAAGAGCAGTCAATGCAATTTGGGAAAGAAATCAATCTAATATGTATATGTGTGAAAATATTCAAATGTAACTTGCTCTGTAATTGTAAACATTTTCATAAGAAACTGTAAATGTACAGTTTTTGTACACAGTACAAAGCTGTCACTGTGCTGATAAAAGGTACAAAAGCTAAAAGATACATCTTTGTACTGATTCACCCCTAAATGATACATATTAGTACCTAAAATGTACATACTGATACCTTTTGAAAGGGTACTGCCCCAGTGACAATTTTGTACCATTTTTATGAGAGTGTAGCCTATAATATCTTTAATTAAATCCATGATATCAACAGCATTGAGGTAAATAACAACTGTTGGCCTGAAATGCTCATGCTCACCATCAGCTAAAGGTCTGGGCCTCACTATCAATTAGGAAAGATGGCACGGTGGAAAGATCAAAAGTCATCCTACAGGTGTAAAGGAACTACACCTCTTCCCAGAGACCATAAATTATGCACTTTGCAGACAGTATAAATTTATAATGTAGCTGTACATTTTTATGATATAATAAATCAGCTGCATCAGAATCAGGAGTGTGAGTCACCATTACAAGAAACGCCAGAAAGAAGCAATGAAGTCTAAACTCTGCCAAAAGAACAAATGCAACATCTTTGCATGATTGCATAAACAGTAAACAGCTATTAAATGAACAAATGTTCTTGAGGAAGCTCAGGGGGACAATGGTGTCAGGCCATCTATTTTACACAACATTTATTTTTTTTTTTTATATGATTCGTTTTTATACAACAACCAAGAGATTTTTATTATTTATTCTTGCTGCCTTATCATAAAATTTTTTGCTAACATTTATATAGATTTGACTGTTTTACCCTTTTCATTGATGTAAACTTTTAATATTTTAATACATGAAAGTCCATCATTTACAAAATGACCTATAAGTCTGCCACCAATAATGTTTCTTTCAAAAGTTAATGTACTTTTTAACCAAGCAGACAGCTGAAGTGCTTAAGATTAAATATGAAAGGTGATGGTGAGGAAAAAGAAAAATCTATGTAAATATCACTTATGAAAAGAATATTTTGCACACAGTTTCCAATCAAGTTGTAATTTTGGCAAGTGTTAAAAAATACGATTTACTTTTAGGATAAAAAGCTACAAATAAAAAGTCCATGAATAGTGAATAGTAATATATTTAACAAGATAATAGTTATTGCAAATTTTGAAATACATAAAAGTATGAATAAATGATCTACAAATGGTAAAAAATTCATGAAAATTGATGTACATTTTCACTGGTTGATTCACTAAATTGGACTGGATATTAACAATGCAAGCTTGAGAATAAATATGTGGCAAAAACAAAAAGATCAATGTAAATAACACTTATGCACAGAATATTCTGTGTCATTTTTAGTGCTGTTGAATAATTAATTGTGATTAATCGCATCCAAAATAAAAGTTTTTGTTTACATTTTACATATATATAAAACATATTTTTCTTAAATATATACATGCATGTATTTATATATCTAGAGCTGTCAAACTATTAACTGCATCCAAAATAAAAGTTTTTGTTTACATAGTATGTGTGTGTACTGAATATATTTATTATGTATATATATATATATATATATACATACATACATGTATATATTTAAGAAAAATATGTTATGTATGCGATTAATCACGATTAATCATTTGACAGCACTAATATGTACATAATAAATATGCACAGTACACTCACATATTATGAAAACAAAAACTTTTATTTTGGATGCGATTAATCGCAATTAATCATTTGACAGCAATTAATTGTGAAGTTGCAAAAAGTGTTCAAATATGTTTCAATTTTGGTTATAAAAAAATTATATCAATTTCCACAAAAAGTTTAAAAAATGTACAAAATATACATTTGACAAGACAATTTATGTACATTATGTATAAATTGTACTGGATATTAAGGCTGCCAATATTAGCATTGCAAAGCTAGTAATGAAATATTAATGTGTGGAGAAAACAAAGACAAATCAATGTAAATATCACTTATGAACAGAATATTCTATGAACAGAATCACACAATGATGTCACAATGGCATTTTTTATTTTTTTTAAATTGAGATTTATACATCATCCAAATTAGTGCTGTCAAATGATTAATCGTGATTAATCGCATACTGAGTTTGCCTAATATATGTGTGTGTACTGTGTGTAATTATTATGTATATATAAATACAAACACATTCATGTATATATTTAAGAGACACTTACAAGTATATGTATTTATTATAATTTTTATATAATTTATATTATATATAAATAAAAATATTTTGTACATAAATAACATATTTCTCTTAAAGATATACATTAATTTGTGTGTATTTATATATACCTAATAATTACACAAAGTACACACACATATATTAGGCAAACTCAAACTTTTATTTTGTATGCGATTAATCGCGATTAATCGTTTGACAGCCCTAATCCAAATATACAAAACTTATTTATTATAAATATAGTAAATAATGCTTTCCATCGATGTATGGTTTGTTAGGATCTGACAATATTTGGCCAAGATACAACTATTTGAATATCTGGAATCTAAGGAAGCAAAAATAAATAAATAAATAAATAAATAATTCAAAATATTGAAAAAAATCACTTTTGAAGTGGTCCAAATTAAGTTCTTAGCAATGCATATTGCTAAACAAAATTAAGTTTTGATATATTTACAGTAGAAAAAGGTATAAAATATATTCATGGAACATAAACTTTACTTAATATCCTAATGATTTTTGGCATAAAAGAAAAATCGATCATTTTGACCCATACAATGTATTATTGGCAACTGCTACAAATATAACCGTGCTACTTATGACTGGTTTTGTGGTCCAGGGTCGCATAATTTGATTATTATGCAAAAAGTGTTTAAAAAAATACTAATTTTTTTGGATATATAAAATGCTATCCATGTTAGACTTGGCAAGACAAAGGAGTCTGGCATTCTATTTCATAAATGTCATTTTCAGCACTGTCATTTCCATCCATTTCCGTATAACCATATTAGAAGAGACACCCTAACACACAGAGAGCTGAGTAATTTTGTCAGTCTGGGTGTAGTCTAGAGTATGCCATAGCATGCTGTGACAATTAGCGCTCCATCATTTAGTATTGGCATGGTAAAGTATGCTTTCATTATCAGCGCAGCACACATGCTGGGACAGAGTCCCAAAAAGCAGATCACTTTCATCCATTAAAACACACACACACACACACACACACACACAAACACACACACACACACTTCGCGTTCAGTAACACACAAAAGACTAAATTGAAACAATTACACATCGCAACCAACAGGAAATATGTTAAGTTCCTTTAAACGGGTGCCTAAAGCCTGTACTTCATCACACACCGACTAAAACAACAACAACATAAAATTGATGAAACTATAAGGCAGAATAGATTCAATACAGTTCAGAAACAGCCTTGTACAAGAATCACACGTCAGAAACAAGTTCTCAGCAAAAAGATCATTTCCTGCGAACGCACTCTGAAAACGAACATCCACTCATTCTCAGGCTGGCAAAAGCCCACACAAAAACACCAAATGAGAAGAGGAGAGGACACAGCATCATAAAGTGAACTGCCCACCAGTCTATTACAGCCATACATCAGGCCCGTTGTTGAGTGTGTGTGGTGTTGTAAGAGCCCTTTACAGCAGCCGAGGGTTTCCATACAGGCACAAATTGAAAATGGAACCTGATTCTATATATCTGCTGTATCCTAGAGATTTACATCCCTAAACCTAAAAAAACGGAAACTATATTAGTTTTTTTCAATTGCTAACATCCTTTTGTCCAATGTGTAGTCACATTTTCAAAACTCTAAACACAATTAGCACAACATCCTTATGTTGTGACCATACCATTAACACAATTTGTGTTGTTTTCACACAACATGCAGTCATTTACCATGTTTCTAAAAAGCATAAATTTTCTTTTCATACTAGCTTACCCAAAACCAAAATCATGGATCTTTTTAGTCATATTTACAAATGCTTAAACACATCATGTCAGAAATGAAGATCTAATGTTCCAAACCCTAAATACAGTGTAAAGCTTTGACTTCTGCCAGAACAGCAGCTCAAAAGTATTGGAAAAAAATCTCTCCATATAAAACATTGTAACAACTGATAAGCATTTTTAAGTAACAGATCAATGAAATATTTAGAAATAGCTGAGGAATAATCAAGTGTTGAAGCTCTTTCCATTACATCAACATGGAGTAAAAAAAGACCTCTTTGAATTGGTTTTGTGGATGCAGAACAACACAAAGAATCAGAGAGAGAAAAAATAATGCCTGGGAGAGGGAGAGAAATAGGAGGTAGAATGTGGGCTGGACTGTGCATTTTTATCTTTATTTTTTTCCCTTACGCATGTGGAACCTGCGAAAGCTTATTTCTGCCATGGAATATAATTGGGTAAAGGGTAATTGTGACTTTTTTTTTATCTCACAATTCTGATAAAGTCTAAATTGCAAGATGTAAACTCACAATTCCTAGAATAGAAGTCTGAATTGTGAGATAAAGGTCACAATTATCGTATTTCCTTTTTTCTTTTTTTTTCTGTGATGGAAAAAAGCTTGCGTAGTAATCAAAGGCCATGGATGCTGGAATTTTTGTTGATTACTGGCATCAGCTACCATGGGGGCACTATCCACATTCAACCCCCAACCACTGTAAAACAATTTCAATCAAGGTTTCAACTGAATTTCTGCATAGGGGACCCTATCTTTTTCTATTGTACATTCTATAAAGTAATGACTCATTCAGTTTTAGATAGTATGTTGCCAAGAAAAGAACACGCTCCACACTTACAGTTTTTTTTTTTTCAATTGCTAACATCCCTTTGTCCAATCTGTAAACTCTAAACACAACTGGCTCAACAGCTGTCTGTTATGGCCATAGCGTTAACACAATTCATGTTGTTTTCACACAATATTCAGTCAATTCATACGTTTCTAAAATGCCTAAATTTTCTTTTCACACAAGCTTACTTCATACCAAAATCATGGATCTTTCTTATCTTTTTTTACAAATGCTTAAACACAGCATGACAGAAATGAAGACCTAATGTTTCAAACTTTAAATATAGTGTAAAGCCTCTACTTCTGCAGCAACAGCAGCTCAAAAGAGCTGATAAGAATTATTTTAATTTCAGTTCATTCAATCTTAATGAATAATTTCAAGTATTTCCATTACATGCCTAAGCACAATACAAAAACACACTCTGGATCGGTTTTGTTCAAAACAATACAAAGAAGAAAAAAAAAAAGAAAAAAAGAAAGAACATCTGGATGAGGGAGAGTTAGAAGAAGGAGAGGACTGGTTGGACCAGGGAGAGGACAAGGTGTGAGAGAGGAGTAGTTGGACCGGGACTGTCTGGTTTGGTTCAGCTACCAAATCAGACATCAAGAGATTGCAACGGACAGTTAGGACTGCTAAGAGGATTATTGGTGCTCCTCTGCCCAACCTCCAAGATCTTTACACCTCCAGAGTGAGGAAAAGGGCTAATAAAATCACTTTGGACCCCACACACCCAGCTCACTCCCTCTTCCAACTGTTGCCTTCTGGTCTGCACTACAGAGCACCAACCTCCAGAACAGCCAGACACAAGAACAATTATAACATTCATTACTATAAACTGTCCATCATAACTGACACATTATATAAAACCGAAAATTGTACATTTGTAAACTCCACACTTGTAAATAATATCTGTACATTCATTTAAATATATATTTTTTCTCTATATTTCTACTTCTGTATATAGTGCATTATTTATTTTCTGTTTTTATTATGTAGTGTTATATTACAGTAGTGTTATAATTCATGTGCATGTCTGCACCATCATGTATGTTTGCACTAGTCCGTATACTTTCTGCACTGGAAGCTTCTGTCACCATATCAGATTTCTTGTGTGTGTGAACATATTTGGGAATAAAGCTTTTTCTGACTTTCTGACATTCTGGCTAGGGAGAAGGAGAGGCAGAGGGCAAAAGGCAAGAGGTTATGTGTGTTTTTTTTTTTTTTTTTTTGAAGAGTTCAGCTGACTGAATATTTATTTATTTATTTATTTATTAATGGATTTCATATTGTGTGTTATATGCACAAGTAATGCAGTTTTTGTAATGTCATTAATTGTTGGCATTTTGACAGTCTATACACTATGATTGACCATATGTTCCTGTTGAATAGAAAACTAGTGCTAATGTTTTGACCGAATGACTCTATTTTGAATTGTGTTTGCTGTGTTTTGATAGAATTAGCATATGTAGAAAAAGGTATTCAGCCTTTTGAAATGTAGAGTTTGTATTTATTTAACAAAATGTGGTTTTGGCCAGAAAATTAACTGTTTGGCTAATTGTGTAACGTAGGTGTGTTGCTGTGTTAGGAGTTTAGAAAAATGACTTTAAGTATTGGGAAATGCTTGTAAGCAATTGAAAAAAACTGTAAACATGGAGAATGGGTTTCAGTTAAAGGTAAAATGTAAAATGTGAAAAAAAAACTGTATCGTAACTCCATCTAACACAGTGGTTTTCAACCTTTGTGATTCTGTTGATCTATTGTAGGGTGACCAAGTCTCTTTTTCACAAACATATTTTCAAATTGCCTAATATGTCCAGGATTTGGATTTGTTTTCCCATTAACGTGCTCTTTACAGTCCTCATGCATTATATGCACATGAATATGCATTTGCTTTGACCTTTCTCTGTAGATCCCACCTTCTGGCACGCCACGATTGGCAGATTATATACAATGCCTGCATGCTATATGCTATGCTATATCACAAATAATAATAATAATAATAATAATTATAAAATAATTAAAAATTCAGAATTCAAGATGTTTAAAAAAAAATCATATTTCAGGATTCTTTATTTTATTTTATTTTATTTTATTTTATTTTATTTTATTTTTAAATATTTCCATTTCTACAGTTAACAATTCACTACCCTATATTCCATAATTTCCAAAACAAACAAACAAACAAACAAAAAACCCTCAATGGGGTAAATGAAGATAAGAAATATCCTAATTTTTAGTTGTTTTAGCTTAATTTGAAGTTTGTTTTATCTCATTAATTCATATTATTAGACATTTGCTGAGGCCCTGGTTGAGAATCATTATTCTAATGTTACAGTATAATTAATTTATTCTTGACTAAAATGATTGTTTAAATAAAAATACACTATTTTTGGATTTACAGTAGGTTTGAAATAAAGAGGGAAAATCATAACAAAGGTATACAGCAGTCTAGGTTGGACATATTAAAAAAAAAAAAAAACTGTATCTGTGGTCATATAAACATAAATGCACATACAGCACATAAATGTACTAATTTTAGCCTGGAAAACAAACAATCACAACATTTTCAGAATTGACTAGTCGTCTGATTGTTCTGCAGAATATGGAAGCCCGTTTCCGCCACTGAATAAAAAAAAAAAAAAAATGTTATTGGACTTTTTATCTCATAAGTCTTTTCTGAGTTTTTTCTCAGAATTGCATGATATAAACACAATTCTGTCTTTTTTTCTTTGAATAGTGAGATATAAACTTGCAATTGCGAGTTATAAAGTCAGAACTGCAAGGTATAAACTCACAGTTCTGACTTTTTTCTCACAATTGCAAGTTTGACTTTTTTTTTTTTTTGCAATTGCGAGTTTATATCTCACAGCTATGATTTTATAACACGCAATTGCTTGTTATTTAGTCAGGATTGTGAGATATAAATTTCTAATTCTGAGGCCATATCAGTCTTTTCCCCCCTTTTTCTGAGAAAATTGTGAGAAAAAGTCTCAATTGCTAGTTTTTCTTGCAATTCTGACTTTATAACTTGCAATTCCAAGTTCATATCTCACAATTATATCTCACAAGAATATAAACTTGCAATTGCGAGTTATGAAGTCAGAATTGCAAGATATAAACTCACAGATCTGACTTTTTTTCTCAGAATACTGCCTTTTTTTTCCCCCAACCGTGAGATATAAACTTGGAATTGTGAGTTATAAAGTCAGAATTGAACTCAGTTCTGACTTTTTTCTCAGAATTGCGTGATATAAACTCACAATTGCGAGAAATAAATTAGAAATGTGAGATAAAAACTAGCAATTGAGACTTTTTTCTCACAATTTTCTCAGAAAAAGGGGGGAAAAGACTGATATGAACTGCACATTTATATCTCACAATTTTGCAATTGCATGTTATAAAGTCATAACTGTGAAATATAAACTCGCAATTGCGAAAAAACAAAGTCAAAGTTACAATTGTGAAAAAAAAGTCTGAATTGTGAGTTTTTCTCAGAATTGCAAGTTCATGTCTCCCAATTTTAACTTTCTAACTTGCAACTGGGAGTTTATATCATGCAATTCTGAGGAAAAAGTCAGATTTGTGAGATGTAAACTCGCAATTCTGACCTTTTCTCTCACAATTTTGACTTTTTTTTCCAATTATGAGAAAAAAAGTCAGAATTGTGAGATAAAATGTCACAATTTTTTTTTTATTAAGTGGCGCAAACAGGCTTCCATAGCAGAAAGCCTTGTTTTGTGGTTAATTTGAACCAGACAGCCAAAAACTTTTTTGACTTATTATTGTATGTTATTGTAACACTTATTTTTGCATGTTATTGCAAAAAAGTATATGTCTTACATAAATATTGTATAATTATATCAATCCAGCCCATAGAGAAGGTGTGCTATAAAATTTTACTAACACAATGATTGACAAATAAAGAGAAGAAAATAAAAGAGCTTTGATTACATAAAGAGTTTTAATGAAAATGCTATATGTGGAAACGAACATGCACATTCTGAATAAATTGCTTTCAGCACTTTCATTACAAAACGCACGCATCACCAGACAAAAGAGGTTGATGTGCATCACAGAGTACAGGATATGTTCACTCCGCATGTAGAGTTTCGTGTTCACCTATTCACCAGGGCCCATTAGCAACATGCGTCAAGAGAAACAATACCGATCTAAACAACCACATTTTTACATAGTCCTACTCAGCATACATACATAAAACGTATTGACATTTTGACTCAAGCTTTCAGGGTCGAGCGCTTGTGTAAACAGACTTCCATTTCATCACGTAGTGCCAGAGATTTGGAATATCAACACTAATGCGATTGACATTTCTAGTTATTAAACATGAAACCAAAGCATGAAATGTTCTAGTCACAGTGCAAAGTTTAAAAAATAAAAATCTCCTGTTGAACTACTGAGTTTATACAGCGGTAAACATAATGTGTACTCCACTGTGACTGCACCACTGCTCAACAGCTTCAAGGTTGGCTAAAACATACCTGTTCAGTTGCCTCCTGTGCTTTAACATCAGGTACAATCTGCTATTTCTTGTTGTTGTTGTTTGAAGGGTTGGGGATGTAGGGATTCAGGGGAGAAGATTTCCCCATATTGATATTAAACCTACACAACTGTGTAGTGCTGTTATTAAAATATGATCTACATTCATAACAAATAGCATGGAATACAACAACAAAAACAGAACAAACAATGAGCCCTCTTCAGTTATAAATGTTGTATGACTTTCAGAAACTTTAGAGAAAACTTCGGTGTTTTTTTCCAGATTGTGTGAAAAACCTTGGACTAGTTCTTCTCAATCATTTAACAAACGATTTGACTGACAGCAGTGGTTCTAGAGGCAAAGTAGTCTGGAATGAGAAGTTCTGTCATATGATACGATTGTGCGTTGTGCGGCTTTTCGCACATACATGCGATAATCGTATCATATCATAACCTTGAAAAACCCCCAGTAGCCGATTTAATTTAAATCTGTCACAGACCTTTGGGGACGTGAGTCAAACAAGCCCACCAATTCGTTCCGATTGGCCTCCGTTAACCATGTCTAATAGGTGCTCAAACTTAATCGCCAAAAGGCGGCCATGTTTTTTTTGAGATACGCAAATGTCCTTATAGACGCTTGTAACACTTTGGACCAAGGCTGTGCACAGCGATTTTCATGTTGATAGGACAAATAGTTGCACAGGTATAGCCATTTGTATGTTTTTTTTGGTCAAGCTCTGTGATTTATGTCCTGTGACCTCAGATTGAGCTCTTACATAAGTGTTCTGAGTTTGGCGAAGATATCTCATTCCATTCAGGAGTTATAGGCATTTTACTAAAAGTGGCCCTGCCCCTTCCAAACGTTTTGGCATCCCTTTGCGATGCTGAATCGAAAGTTCGACGTTTTTTTTTTTTTTTTGATAATAATTGATATTCGCTCTCCCGAGAATCTTTTTGCACTGGTTTGGTTCTGATCAGGTGAAAAAGCTAGGACTAGTTTGCAAAAGTAGGTTTTTGTCAAGCTCATGATCGAATCTGAGGCATGCCTGTGACTGATGGTTTAGGAGTTATGAGCGATTTTGTACTTTTTATCGCTGTAGCGCCCCCATCAGGCCAATTGGGATGAGCCTTGGTAACGTTGTTGGTGGTGTGAGGACTACCAGCCCTCCAAGTATCAAGTGTCTATGACTTAGGGTGTGATCTGCACGATCTGTTTTACATGGAGATCGCTGATCCGTGACCATTCTAACAATTCCAATAGGGTTTCAGCGCTATGCGCTTGAACCCCTAAAAATCACTTACACATAAATTTATCTGTCAGTTTTAGTGCTTAATCTTGTTTTCTACACACACTGTAATTCACAAGAGTTAGAATCACATTCTGCAACTAAATTAACTCCCAAAAAATGTAGTTAGTGTCACGTTTATTAAAGGAGAAGTCCACTTCCAGAACAACAATTCACATATAATGTACTCACCCCCTTGTCATCCAAGATGTTCATGTCTTTTTTTCTTCAGTCGTAAAGAAATATAATGGACTGGTATGGTGCCCTGATTTTTAACTTGCAAAATGCAGTTAAAATACGGCTTCAAATGATCCCAAATGCGGTTGTAAACGATCCCAGCTGAGGAAGAAGGGTCTTATCTAGCGAAACAATTGGTTATTTTCATTTAAAAAATACAATTTAAATACTTTTTAATCTCAAACACTCGTCTTGTCTTGCTCTCCCTAAACTCTGTGTATTATGGTACAAGACAGTTAGGATATGTTGAAAAACTGCAAAGAAGATCAAACAGTGATATTAGAAAAACAGTGATATTAGACGATTTTGAAGTTGAGGGAGAACATGAGATGGGAATTTTTCGACATACCCTAACTGTTATGAACTGGAAAAAAAAACAGTTCAGGCAGAGTGAGACATGACGAGTGTTTGACATTAAAAAGTATATAAATTGTATTATTTAACTGATCGTTTCGCTAGATAAGACCATTCTTCTTCGGCTGGGATCGTCTACAACCGCATTTGGGATCGTTTGAAGCTGGATTTAAGCTGCATTTTGGAAGTTTAAAATCGGGGCACCACATCGGGTCAATATATGGAGAAAAAATCCTGAAATGCTTCCCTCAAAAAATATAATTTCTTTATGGCTGAAGAAAGAAAGACATGAACATCTTGGATGACAAGATGTGAGTACATTATCTGTCAATTTTTGTTCTGGAAGTGGACTTCTTCTTTAACAAATTTATGTAGTGTGCACAGAGCTGAACTGAACAACTAGTTGTCAATGACATATTTAAATATGTATCAGAGACGTGTCTCTCTTCGGTATGCAGAGAAAAGTACAAGTCATGACTTCACATTGCCAGATCCTGCTACGAGGAGAAAAAAAGCAACAACAACAAACAAGAACAAGATCGTAATAAACTAAAATAAATCCAAATGCTTTATCTTGGAAATAAGACCAAAGTATCACAAGCTGAACCTTTTTTAAATTAACAAACTGGATGCCTTAATGAGTTAAGCACAAACAACAATCACAAAGACGCTTGTAATATGTGGATATGGCAACACTTCAAGAGCGTGTTCCGTGAAGCAGCCTTCCAAACATAAACAAAGCATGATGAGTCTGTCAGTTGTGGTTTAAGTGAAAATTGCAGAACATAACACACTTTGGATGTTGTAATATAACTTTGTTCAAAAATAGCAGAAACCAAACATGAGGCCTGATTGTTGCTATGATTATCATGGTGTCAATCACCACAATTTTGGGGGCTAGTTCTGTTCTGTAAACACACAAAATGATAAATTAGTGGATTTACTCTTACATTTAATTACATTTAAAGTTACCATGAAATCAAAAATGCCCACTGTAATTTTAGTTTAGGAGAGAGGGGAGCGGGATCGGCAAAGGACCTCAAGACAAGAACTGAACTCGGGTCGCTGTGAGCGCTTTTGTGCTGTACATTGATGCACTAACCCTGAGGCCACTGGCATCAACCCACATCATTATTTAAAAATAAATAAATAAAATTAATTTGCAGCTGTAATCTTTAATCAAAAACATTACCTTACTCTCCCCCTCTCGATGACATATCTTCTCTTTATGACATAAGTCTCAACAAAGGCTTTGGACTACTGACTGACTGTTGTTTGACTGACAGGCAATCTGACCAATCATAATGTTAAACTTAAATAAAAATAGTGTATTGACGTCTTTCTGCAGTTGAGACAACGTCTGATGTTTATTCATGTGTATTTCATGCTATAACAGTGTATTTGTTGTTTTGAGCGTTCAAACGGCACGTGAAACGATCATCTCTTCTTCTTTACTACTAGTTATAGCATGAAATAAACATGAATGAACATTAGAGTTATGTTGTCTTAACTGTGGAAAGACAACAATACACCATTGTCCACTGATGTTAATCTAACCCTCCTGTTTGGCGGATTCAGCATTATAATTGGTCAGATCGCCTGTCAATCAAAGGGTGAAATCCCGCCCTACAAGTCACAATAGGGGAAAAAAATACTATTGTAACTTCTGTTTCATACCAACTTTAATAAACGCATTTGTCACTTCTGAAACTTAGTTATCATTCTTGGTGTAAATGTGCCATTATAATTAAGGATAGCTATAACAATAACTATATTATTGATCACAACAATGCACAATATCATCCTGTTTTTAGAACTGCATGTTTCAGTTATGTTCAATGATCTCAATCAGTTTCAATGCTCTATCAGTATTGGGTATAATGTTATTTGTTAAAGGGGTCATCGGATGCAAAACTCACTTTTACAAGTAGTTTGAACATAATGTGTGTTGGCAGTGTGTGTACACAACCATCCTAATGATAAAAATCCACCCAGTGGTATTTTTTTTTATCTTTATAAGTAAAATCCCCTTTTTCAAATCAGGCTATTCTCAGCTTCTTGTCAGTGTTGTCACACACACACACACACACACACACACACACACACACACACACACACACACACACACACACACACACACAGGAGGAGACGAGAGGTGAGTGATGATAATGAGCAGAGCTCATTAGCATTTAAAGGAACACTCCACTTTTTTTGAAAATAGGCTCATTTTCCAACTCCCCTTGAGTTAAACAGTTGAGTTTTACCGTTTTCGAATCCATTCAGCCGATCTCCGGGTCTGGCGGTAGCACTTTTAGCATAGCTACATTCTTAAAAATAAAGGTGCTTTAAAAGGTTCTTTACAGGGATACCATAGAAGAATCATTTTTGGTTCCACAAAAAACTATTCAGTCAAAGGCTCTTTAAAGAACCATCTCTTTCTTACCTTTTTATAATCTGAAGAACCTTCTTTCACCACAAAGAACCTTTTGTGAAACAGAAAGCTTCTTCAGATGTTAAAGGTTCTTTATGAAACCATTTAAACAAAAAAGGTTCTTCTATGACATTGTGAAGCATCTTTATTTTTAAGAGGGTACCGCCAGACCCGGAGATCGGCTGAATGGATTCGAAAATGGTAAAACTCAACTGTTTAATTCTAGGGAAATTAGACAATGAGCCTGTTTTCAAAAAAAGTTCCTTTAAAGGAACACGCAACAGAATGGCTCGCTTTCAAAAGGGCTGATTTTGGTAAGGTAAAAAGTGTTTTTTTTTTACACTACCACTGAAAAATTTTAACCAAAGTATGTTATAGACTTCTCATTAAGACTCTAAAGAATCATATCAACTTGTGGAAAATGAGCATCCGATGACCCCATTTAATATGTTTTAGAGTGTAGTTGTCACAGTTATGTGTAGAATGAGACGAACGAAGACAAAATACAATGACAAGTCTTTAATAAACTCCTCAAAGGGTACATCCAGATGGGAACAGCAGGGGAAACACACACCAACATAACCTTAATATTCAGTGACAAACACAGAACTGAATACAACTTATAAAGGGGTGCTAACCATACAGGGACAGGTGTAGGTGATTAACCAATAATGACTTAACAAGAAACGGAACAGGAAAGACCATATTAAGGAAGAAACCAACATAAACAGTCTACAGGGGTGTGACAGTAGTATGTTTTATGTGAATGTTTTTTTTTTTTTTTTTTTTTTTTTAAATTTAATTTTATTTTATTTTAAGAATGTAGACAGGTAGATTGTTGTTTTATGTGTGTAAGGTCTGAACAGGAGTGCTGCTATTGTAACAAATCAAATATCCTGTGAAGGATTAATTATGCATGTAAGTTCAAGCTCTTTAAAACAGGTGGATTCTGATTGGCTGTCAAAATCATTCTGGAAGTGATTCCAATGTTATTGTCCCTCTTTGTCATTACTGTTTTAGATGTGGTATGGACACTTCTTTGAATTTTCTTTGAATTGGAGGTATTATTAAAACTTAATTGTTAAATAGTCACAGGTATTGTCTTCGATGTAAATGCACGTTTAGTCATCCTGTGACCCCCACTGGAAGTTTGCTGAGGCCCTGGCATCCTGTTTGAGAACCATTGATCTAGATTTTTAGAGAATGCTTGGCAAAGTTGAAGCTTGCAATCCCATAATGCCATGGGAAATGAGTCATCAGATTCAAAATGTTGAAAAATAAGAAATTCTGAGCCAGGCGTATCAAGAAAGTTTTAAACTGCACCTTTGTGGGTCATGTGAGTTAAAGTTTTGAGCTTACCTTATTTTCTGTTTCCTTGCTGTTCACCCCATATCCTCTCTCTATAATCTGCATCAATAAAAGTTCAAAAAGTACATTCATTCCTGAATCATCATAAAAGAAAATGGTCAGAAAGTTGTTTTTGTTTTTCATCTGTTCTCTATTACAACAATGACTAGTTTAAAGCCACAACATCACTCAAAGACGCTTTATGACTGTACGTTTTAATAATCCGTATGCGTACAAGACAGAATGTTCATACGATGACACTCAAATGAAACGTCTCATCTTGTTTCTAAACAAATTTATGAACGCTCAGAATACTGTATCCGGCAGTTTGTCCCAATAAGTGTTTAATTAAATGTGTCAAACCGACTTGTTACGTAAGAGCCTTCGGGAAATGTTTTAATTATAGAATGCATTTTTTTTTTTGCTTATTTGTGTCCAATTACATGATGTTTCTTTTGAACTGCTAAAGCATGCGCTGAGATAAATCAATTTATCACTCAGCTCTCATGATAAAAGCAATTAAAGCGTTGCAGCACATGATGAAACTTTGATTCACAGCATTCATTTGGAGTATTAAAGCCATTATATGTGCTAATGCCAGACATTATGAGACTGTTCTCAAAAAGTAACAGCACAAAAGTCTTTCATTTAGCTCTTTCTCTAATAGCCAGTCCCAAGAGGGGAAAAGAGGACGGCAATGTTCTTTCTGAGTTAAAGTCCACCGTAGTGTAATACAGTTTTAAATCACACTCTCACAGGTGAAATTACATAACTACATTGAAGCTTATTGTTGCGGTCCTCTCTCTATCCCTTTTCCACTCGTTCTTCCGTCTCTCATCCTTTGACGACGGCGACACATCAACCACGCACTTGGATTATGTTTGTTCCACCAAATGCTTTAAACAGGCACCTTTATTGTGGAGAATTATTTCACACAATGCACTAATGAACGTGTGGGATATAGGTGCTCATTGAAAAGGTGCTTAATCCTTTCATCAAAGTCCATTATCCCCATTATGACACATTCCCATTTATTCAGCAAGAAAACAAAAATGTGAAAACCTCTCTTTGTAAAGACTAACAATATCAGTGCCAGCCCTTTGTGCCATTTTCATATTTCAAACCGTCGTCGAGTTAATTACACAAAAACACAAAGCTTCATATAAATTATTCCATTGAAACACTGAAAGGAGTATTAGCGCTAACATATTAGCTTCCATTGAAGATGGGACGATTCAGGAAGCTTTTGTGTCTCACATTCAACATCCACCCACACATTCCCACATTTACACACTCCCACTTCCTGTTTTAAGGCCAGAAGCATACTGTACGCAAGTACACAGAACTCGGTCTGTTATACAAAACTGAATGTGCGTGATGACAGATCTCAGCATACAGCATACAGTAAAAGAATAACATTCAAATGTTTGTGCAAAAAAACTCATGTGCCATGTGTTGTTACTCTGTTAGCTACCTGGCTAGCAGCTATGAATATGTTTATAAAATGTAACCTGCTCACTAAGATTCATTTCCTACTGTTCTCCACTGTCCACAATGAAAATACTGACTCAGAAGAGAGAAGGTTGACTTTTGAAGTGTGATCTTGATTTTTTTAACTGTAGTGTTAGTTAATATTATGTTTAAAGTTACAAGATACCAAAAGTTTGACTTCGATACGATACCTGACTAAAATATCACAATACTACTACTGAACCGATACTATGAAAAAAAAAAAAAAAAAAACATAGAACAACGGGAAAAGTAATTGAATAACAGATGATTCAAATGGAGATCATAGTTATTTTATCTGTTAAAACAAGGCATTTCATTCCCCCTGTAAAAAAAAAAAATAAATAATAATCACATGCCAGTGCCACAACATAGGATTATGTTGAACAATTACCAAGCTTACAGGTATCTAGAGAGGAAGAGATGATAAAGCCATATCTTATTTCATGATACAGTAATTTTATTTCACAATAACAATTATTAACATGAGAGTTTTTGTTGTTGTTGTAATTTTAACTTTATTATTAATAATAAGAACCTAGATGCAAGTAACAAACTAAAGGACAACTACAATAAAACAGACACAAATGAAATAAATAGGGCCCTATTTAATTTTTTCCTAAATTCCATTTTAATTTTTTCTAGACTTTATTTGTCAGGCATTCACCACAGCCACCTTCACCTGCCACGTCACCAGTAGCACCGCCCACCCGTTCCACATCGGCAGAGTTCTAATTGCCCACACCTGAATCTCATCAAGCCACGCCCTATAAAAGACTCTCACTTTCAGTCACTCTTTGTCTGGTCTACTGTTCACATCTCTCACGCTAGCTCTGGACTGTGCTATTTCTCCTTCTCATTGGACTCCCCTGTTGCTACTGGTTTCAGTGTGGCTTTCCCCTTTGGACTGCATTCTACTCTTCCACTTAAGGATTGTCAGATAAGATTACAACTACTCCATTTTGTCTTGCATTCCATTGTGTTCATATCTGTCAATAAAACTCATTTGGTTTGCAACTTACCTCAGTTTCCGGTCTCATCCCTGTTTGTGCGTGACAGAATTTTAATGGTTACGTTAAAAAAAGTGCTGGTATATCGTGCAACACTATTGGGTTGTTTTGAATATTTTACCTAGGTGCTGGGTAGATTTTCCTGCACTAAAAATGCTGGGTTGTGTGGTGTGTGGGTTTTTTTTATTTATTTATTTTTTTTTTTTTTAAAACCCAAATGCTGGGTTTAGCTTGTTGGGTCATTCTGAGTTATATTTATTAATTTTTTTTTTTTTTTTTTTTTTTAACCCAACTGCTGAGTTAAGCCTGTCTCTGACACAACAACCCAGCTGCCAGTTACAGTCAGAATATGGGCTTTTTGCTTCCTCTAACGTTAAAAGAGAGCGGTTCACAGCACTGCCGATTTGGTGCACTTCTTCAGCAAAATTAAGGTTTGTATACATTTTATTTCATTCATAAAGTCTTCACTGTGCTGTAAAGCATATTATTTTACACACTGCAACATACAAGGACAAGATGTCAGTCAGCTGCAGCGGTCGTTTCGCACGATGGAAACGCCTTTTGTCTTGCATAACGAATTGATTTTGTTCATTATATCACTTAATTTAATTTGATGTTAAAATGTTCTCTAATCTTAGTACTTTTTTTTTTTTTTTTTTTTTTTTTTTTTGATGGGCAGGTTGGGCAAACGCAAAGCAGCAGTCTGAGGTTCATATTTCCCCGGCGAACAGCAGCCCATTACCAGCTTAGATTTCACCAACACACCGGCACGAGAATAAGCGCCATTTTGGTTAAAAGTGATTACAGAGAACGGTTGAATACAGTTAAACTAAAATGCTACTTTTAAATGTTTGTTAAACAAATTTAAGTGTAATATCGTAACTATGCTGTATTCATCCAAATAAATTCTATTTGTCTTATATTTTTGTCCATGGGGGTTCTCGCTTAATAATAAATGTCTTTTGATCATTGCTGTTGCCTTTATAATTCTGTGTGTTTTTTTTTTTTTTTTTAAATTTCCAGCCCATTTTATTACCCTGCCACAGCGTGTGACGTTATTAACAACGGCCCTACATTAATCACGATTAATCGCATACAAAATAAAAGTCTGAGTTTGCCTAATAAATGTGTGTGTGCTGTGTAATTATGTATATATAAATGCACAGAAATTAATGTATATATTTAAGAGAAATGTTATGTACAAAATGTTATTTATAGATAATATAAATTATTTAAAAATGATAATAAATACATATACTTGTAAACATTTCCTAAATATATGCATGAACGTGTTTGTATTTATATATGCACATAGTACACACGCATATATTAGGCAAACTCAAACTTTTTTGTATGCGATTAATTGTTTGACAACCCTAATTTAATTGCACTGACATGCAATTAAGTGTCTGAAACAACTACATTCATTTTACACTTAAAGGGATAGCTCACCCAAAAATAAAACTTTGTCATTAATTACGCAACAAGACCTTTGTTCATCTTCAGAACACTAATTAAGATTCTCGTTAACTTACACAGAGGAGAAGAAATTGTTGAATAAAGTTATATTTGCTTTCTTTGTGCACAAAAAGTATTTTCGTAGCTTCATAAAATTACAGCTGAACCACTGATGTCACATGGACTATTTTAACAATGTCCTTACTACCTTTCTGGGCCTTGAACGTGTCAGTTGCATTGCTGTCTATACTATTGCTGTAAATCTATCGTATTTCATCAATAACATTTTAACTTGTGTTCCGAAGATGAACAAAAGTCTTATGGGTTCGGAACGACATGAAGGTGAGTAATTAATGACAGAATTTTCATTTTTGTGTGAACTATCCCTTTAAGTAGCCTACAGTATATTCTGTTAAAGTATATTATATCCATACACTTTTTAATAGTTTACTAAAGTGTACTGCTTTTTCACAAGGGATGATGCAACGCATACTTTTTTTATTGCATTTTAAATTACACTCTCACACATTTTGCAATGTAACAACATGAAATTGAGACGGGGGAACTAGAAGCAACTGCCGTGAAGGCAAAATAAAAGAATCTACCTGAGGGCTATTTGACAGATGTGTGTTTTACAGGTCCTGCGCTAGGGAAAATATCTAGTGTGTTAATAGGGCTTTATGTTCAAAAATAGAGATAAGGTTGAGCGCGAGAGACACTGATAAAGGATAATAGTCACGATGGAGGAGCATGATTTACTCTCTTAACAGAAAACACTTTCATCCACTCAAGTTTGTTTGTCCTACTTCCACATTCACAAGTTTGGAAAAAAGCAGCTGACTACCGTTTCAGCGGTGTTACATAGGGGAGATGATGATGGTATCTATCACTTCGCTGAACTCCAAACAGCTCCTCTGTCGTCTTTCTCCTGTACTGTCTCATCAAAGCACAAAACAATTAAACCAATGGCCCAGAGGACTTCGATTCCCTGCGGAAAATCCCAGCTAAATATGACAGCTGTTGAATATGGCATTGCATTTCTAGCAGGTTATTAGCTAATTTAAGACAATTTAGGCTGCTGAATAGCTGACAGGAACCACCAGTGAATGGGGACTGGTAGACTTAACCTGTAATGACCTATTTTTTCCTTGACCGACGTGGTTTACTACCGTCTAAACCAGCTTGGACTAGCTACAAACCAGCAACCGTGTTCCAAAAAATCTTTGAAAAATATTTAAATAATTTAAAAAGCCACGTATTAAGTTAATGTAAATATACTCTTTGTATTCATTTTGGTTTTATATGGTTTTAAAGAAATTTATGCCATCCTTAAAGCTCTAAAATGTGATGTATCCAACAAGAAAAAAAGTATTTTCTTTTTACAAACATCACAAATTATTTATACACACATTTCAAGCTGTTGAGATGCACTATATGACATTTCACAACCTAAACTAAACTTGTCTTGTCACAGACTTTTTATTGTGTTTTATAGCAATATCTATTAAATATTTATCTGAAAACCATCACACAAACAGGACTACAAATATTAAAAACCAAACACTTATCTACAAATTAGTAATGTTACATCCATTTGCGGACCTACTTTTCAATCTAGGTCAATGATAAAACATCAGATGTATATTCTGTACAAGTCCCACATTGTAGGGTTATAATAACACATATCTAGGGCAGACGGTAAAAAGAGAGGAACAAAGAAAGGTTTAAAACTTCAATATGAATTTCAAAATCTATGCTGGCTTTATGAACTCCTCCTAGGTCTAACACTTCCGGGTACAGCACGTACAGTGCTTCAAACGGCAGAGGAACTACATACAGTAAGCTGTAGTGATGAAATTACAATGCAGAGATGTTTCGGTAGAGGCCTCAAGGTTCACAACTGAGAAGTTTTGACCCTAAGCTCACAGTTTCAGGCAACCGGCCAGGATTACATAATAAAAAGTGGAAGAACATGAGTGAAATCCAACACCTCATCATATTTTATTCATTGATCTGGACCTTGACTCAGGTAGGTTTGAGATGCAGCATGAGATCAGCCAATGACTAATATAAAAAGTGGTAGTGAAACTCTGATTTGTTTAACTTTTTAATCAATGCTTCTCAGAAGCAAAACTTCTGCGCCTAACAGTTTAGAACGGTTTAGAAACTAAGCCGATAAGCACTGAGGCAAAAACAGTCAAACTGTACATAGTGAGCTTCATCTTAAAGGAAACAGCATTGCAGATATGCACTGTGAGACTCGATAACCTTCAGGAAACATCAGTATAGTGTAGCCCATTAGAGCAGCGCTCCACAACTTGCTGCAAGCTTCAGCTGCAAAGACCTCTTTATCTCAAAGTTAAACCAAAATGAAAAGCAGCAAGTACATGCAGTGAAAGAGATAAACGGAGACGGAATAGAGGGTAACCGTCTTGATACAGGGTTTGAGCAAGTGAATGAAAACATCAACACTGGAGGGCTGATAATAAGATTGATGTACCAACAACAATAAATTCACACAGTGCACTAAAAACAAGCACACGGCACAGAGTAATTGAGTGTTTCTTTATAGGGGATGTGATTGGATGAGGATTAATGTAACCCCTGTTGGACAATCCATCTTATGCTGCTAGCTTTGTTTTGGAATGTGGCAGATGGTTTCTTGCTGCTCTAAGCAGTACATTAGCTGGTTCGATCTGATCATCAGATGGTCCAAACTGGTCATTACAAAATGCCTGACCAGCCACCATGTTTTAAAAACCAGCTGGAACATTTTAAACTGGTATGACCAACTAGTAGCTGGTTTGTTACTGATCAAAGATGGTCTACCACCAACTTATAACCATTTTATAACCAACTAATGATCAGCTCAACCAACTAAAATCTAGAAACCAGCTATTATATTTTTAAAACCAGCTGTACCACCTTAAGCTAGTAAAGACCCAAGATAGTCTATCATCTCGCACTAACAGGCAAGTTTAACCAGCTGGTTTGATCCAACATTACCTACCATCTTGCACCAGCTAACACCAACCAATGGGCAGTGTAACCAGCTAAAAACTAGCTAAATGTAAAAGCACACAATTTGACCAGGTGGTAGTTGGTTTGATGCTTCTCCAATATCACTGATCAACATGCAACAGCGAATTACCAATTGGGACCAACTAATTGCTTGTTTAAACCAGCTAGAAACCAGCTATTAGGTTCCTAAAACCAGCTGGACCAGTAAACTAGCCTGGCAAGGTACAGTAGTTATGTAGTACTGACCTGGGGTGCGTTTCCCGTACAATGATGTAACTCGCTGATTAACCTCCATAGTACGATGCATTGCTGTAGAAACGAATTAGCTAGTCACGATCATTTCCCGAACACGGTCACATCTCCATCGTTTCAACCACATTAGTTCAACAATGTAGGGCCGTTGTTAATGACGTCACACGCTGTGGCAGAGTAATAACTCTCTAAAATGCAGCTATACTAAACATGGCACCTGATGACTAATTTACTATTTTTTGTTCACTGTCATTTCACTTTATTTGATGTTTGATTCATCACAGGTTCACTCTTATGTCATACTCCGGGTTTCCTTTAGACATTTATGCACATGTGCGCTATTCAAAAACGGCGCATATACAGGATGCCCAAAAATACATTGATTAAAATGCATTTATATTTAGATGGAATGGAAGATATAAATTACAGTGCATTTATAGCTTGCTTATTGTGCCCAAGAGTATACTTTATTGTGCCCATATGTCTCACTAACAAGGAACTATGCTTCTAGCCACAGGTGGAGAGCTGTATTTCCAACCACTTAGGTTTGTGACGCTGTTTGCGAATGTTTACTTGAATTATGGTTTCGGGAAACACCGAATCCTTGAACTATGCTGGTAACAACAGAACTTGTGACCATAGTTGGCTAACAATGCATTTGGGAAATGTACCCCTGGTTCAGCTTGGGCCAGCTAATTACCAGTTTACACCAACTACTGATCAGCCTAATTAGCTATAGATTAGCTACCCTGTTCAAATAAACAAACAAACAATTCAACCATCTGATAGCTAGTCTGCTGCTTCTTATATAAGATGATTGGCAAGCTTGAACCAACTAATGACCAGCTTAACCAGCTAGAAACCAGAAACTAGTTTTTCAGACAAAAAATCAACCAGATCACAGCAGCTAATAATCAGCTTGGATCCACTAACTGGCAAGTTTAACCAGCTAGTAGCTGGTTTGGTGCTGGTCCAATATCATCTACTAGCTTGCACCAGATAAAACCAGCTAGTCACGACTGTTTCTTGAACACGGTGGCAATTTACTATTTCGTTCCCTGTCATTTTGCTTTATTTGATGGTCGATTCATCGCGGGTTCCCTCTTAGATCATAATCCAGGGTTCCCTTGAGGCATTTATGCACATGCGCACTATTCAAAAACTGCACTTACAGAGGACGTGGAAAAAAAACTGACTAAAATGCATTCATATTTAGATAGAATGGAAGATATAGATTGTACTGCATGTTAGCTTGCTTATTGTGCCCAAGAACAGAATTTATTGAACCCTATGCTTCTAACCACAGGTTGAGAGCTGTAGTTCCAACCATGTAAATTTGCAACGCTGTTTGCGAATCGTTGAACTATGTTGGTAACAACGGAACTTGCGACCATAATTGGCTAACAATGCTTTTGGGAAACGCACTCCTGGTTGAGCTTGGACCAGCTATAGATCAGCTTACACCAACTACTGGCCAGCCTAATTAACTATAAACTAGCTATCATTTTCAAATGAGCAAACAGCTCAACCATCTGATAGCTAGTCTGATGTTGCTGATTTAAGATGATTGACAAGTTAGGGCCAACTAATGACCAGCTTAACCAGCTAGAAACCAAAAAAAGTTTTTGAGACAAACAATCAACCTGATTTTATCTTGGATAACCAGCTTGGATCAACCATCTGGCAAATTTAACCAGCTGGTAGCTAGTTTGGTGCTAGTTCAATATGGTTGACCAGTGAGCAGCAGCTAATGACCAACTAGAACCAACTAGTGGCTTGCTTAAACCAGCTGGACCAGTATAAGCTAGTCTGACATGATACATTAATGTAGTACTGACCTGGTTCAGCTTGGGCCAGCTAATGACCAGTTTACACCAACTACTGGTCAGCCTAGTTAGCTATAAACTAGCTACTGTTTTCAACAAGCAAACAACTCAAATATCTGATAGCTAGTCTGGTGCTGCTCATTTAAGATGATTGACAAGCTTGGACCAACTAATGACCAGCTTAGCCAGCTAGAAACCAAAAACTATTTTTTGAGACAAACAATCAACCAGATTATAGCAGCTGCTAACCATCTTAGATCAACTAACTTGCAAGTTTAACCAGCTGGAAGCTGGTTTGGTCCTGGTCCAAGATTATCTAGTACCAGGTAACACCAACCAATGCACAGTGTAACCAGCTAAAAAGTACCTAAAATGTAAAAACACTTGACCAGCTGGTAGCTGGTTTGATGCTGGTCCAATATGGTTGACCAGTGTGCAACAGCTTATTACTAACCAGGACCAACTGATGGCTTCCTTAAACCAGCTGGAAACCAGCTATTAGGTTCCTAAAACCTGCTGAACCAGTTTAAGCTAGTCTGACATGGTACAGTAGTATAGTAACAAACAAACAAACTCAACTCAACCATCTGATAGCTTGTCTGGTGCTGCTGATATAAGATGATTGACAAGCTTGGACAAACTAATGACCAGTTTAACCAGCTAGAAACCAGAAACAAGTTTTTGAGACAAACAATCAACCAGATTATAGCAGTTAATAACCAGCTTGGATCAACCAACTGGCAAATTTAACAAGCAGGAAGCTGGTTTGGTGCTGGTCTAAGATTATTTACCAGCTTGCACCAGCTAACACCAACCAATTGACAGTGTAACCAACTAAAACTAGCTAAAATGTAAAAACACACAACTTGACCAGCTGGTAGTTGTTTTGATGCTGGTCCAATTTGGTTACTTGCTAGAAACCAGCATGTTCCAAAAACAAGCTCAACTACCGTCACCTACTGTAGTGTCACCTGGTCCAATAGCTGTTATCTGTCAGTTTAGACCAGCCAATAACCAGCTTGGAATAACTAAATGGTGCCCACTTCAACGACCTACCATGTTCTTAAAGCTGGATTTTCCAGCAAGGACAGATGGAGAAAGAGAGAGAGGGACACAGAGAGAAAATGAATCTGTGGACAATGTGTTGGTGATAAAAGTGGAGCGATGAAAAAGCTGGCAGAGAAAATGGTGGGTAAAGCAGATGGACAGATGGATGAAGTGTGTGCTCTGGGCCTCAGCGAGGTCCTTTGAGAAAGACAAAATTAAAGATGTGCAGCTCACAAGGGTTAAACATAAGAGATTCAGAAGGATTGTGAGTCATGACTGCTGTCACAAAACAAACACTATGATACTCAAACTTCATAGATTCTCTCATCTTCTGCTCTCAGTCACGAACACTACAGAATTACGGTGGTTGATCAAGCAGTTTCTCCCCTGGGCTTGTTAGAGCATCCAATGTGCTGATCTTCACCTGCTCTCTCACATTCCCCTTTGTCAGCCCTTGACCTGAGAGGCGAGTTGCTGACTCTGACATGGACTGATAGTCTGGTATAGAATGTATTACGTATTCATTGCTGGGGAGTAACTACAGTAGTAAAAGTCTCTGAAAAATGAATTACTGCATTTGGTAGCATTGGAGTTGTATTTTAGACACTACTGTAAGAAGCAAATAAATATGATTTCTACAAGCAGATTTTCAGATTTTGTAGTTGTATTTCACTGTACCTAGTCTCTCATAGGAAGCACTAGGAAGTCCAATTCATTTAAGTGAAAAGTACTCTTTTTACATTTTACTTTTTTTTCTAGCAATAAATAAATTAATATAGTAACCATTACAATAATTTATCAAAACAAGATTTATTCAAATACTGTTTCTCACCACTGTTTTATTTTTTTTATTTATTAATTAATGCAGCTACAATTATCTAATTATTATTTTTTGTGTGTGTGTGAGTTTTATTGGTGTTTTTAGAACAGATATTAATTTATCAAATGCTGTTTTATTTTGTCACTGCAATTGAGACTCAAATAAATAAATTGTTTAAACAGCTTCAATAGCTGTAGCTGAAAAAATTTAAATGTGTATCTTAGCTTGACAAGCTAATAACACAAGCTTTCAAAGCAAGACTGATAATATTGAAGTCAAAATGAAGGTTACAGAGTTAAAATTACTCATACTTGACACCGAGTGATTCACGTTTGACACAAAGCTTTTAATACAACTACCTTTGTGTTTACCAACCTAACCTCCTCCAGCAGTACAAAATATCAATATGAAGAGACTTGATGGCTCTCTCAGAGTGATATTTACAACACTGAGGAAATTTAACAAATATTTCAAAGCATATTATCCTTTGGTATTTATTTATTTTTTAACAAATATTCCAAAAATCAGGTTTGAAAAATTACTATTAACTATAAAAATGTTAGTTCAAAGCAATTTGTCTTCTTTATGGATGCTTCAAACAATGTCATTAAAAAGCTTCTTTCCCTTTCAGCACTTGAAAGAGACGTGGTTGAAAAAGAAGAAAAAATAGCTGGAAAAAACAAAGCAAGAACCACACAAGAGGGCAAACCGTTTTTGTTCTTTGATCATTTTCCGTGAAACCATGTCGTAAGACATGTTCACCTACAGCTATGATATAGGTCTGGATTGATCTTGGCTATTTAGCTGCTGGAAATTAGTTGTAGAACAAATCACAGTTCTGGCTCTACAAACTCTCAGCTACTTTAATAGCCTCCTCTTCATGCCAGTTGTTTTCTTTGGCTCAGAGTCTTAAAAGCATTCAGACATCTTTACCTAAAAACACCTGAAGGGAAAAAAAAAAAAATAATAATAATAAATCTGTTTGCATAAAAAACAAACACCAGAAACAAAACATTCAAGCCCTGTATTCACATATCCATATATTGAAAAAGAAAGTATTTTAAAATGGCTGTAAAACAATACTGAAATACATTTTCTTCATCTGAAACCACTACATAGGTATTTTAAGGCTATTATACTGACTTAATTATGTTTTTGGAGTACACTGTAAAAAAACAATTTGTTGAGTCAACTTAAAATAATTTGTTACCTGACTACTTTTAAAATTTAAAGTTTAGTCAACTCAAAGTTTTGTCAACTTGAAATGTTAAGTTGTACTAAGTGACAACTTATATATTTGAGTTGATTCAACTTAAAATTTTAAGGCAGCTGACTAACAAGCCTAGCTTTTGAGTTTAACAAACCAAATTTTTAGTTTAATCAACTCAAATATATAAGTTGACTTAGTACAACTTAACATTTTAAATTGACTAAACATGTTTGAGTTGAATGAACTTTAAATTTTAAAGCAGCAGGGTAACAAATTTATAGACTCAACAAATTGTGTGTTTGTTTATTTGTTGTTGTTTTTCAGTGTATGGTCACCATTCAATTTTTATTGTATTCTAAAGAGCAGTGTGAACATTCTGCGAATGTTTGTTTTTCTTTTTCACAGAAAAAATATTCATACATTGATTCATACATTGAAAGACCCCGGGACTCTGGTTCCCTTCAGTTTCTTCATTCAACCTTATATGAAATATCTCATCTAACACAATGCAGTTATGAGGCAGCACTGGCATCTCTAGAATGAAGAGAATTCAGGGCTTAAACAAAAAGAAATGCAAATGCAGAAGGAAACACACTGGCTGGTCATCAGGGGGCAGAGGAAAACAATTAGCCTCCCAGCCATCTCTGCTCCCTGAATGGCTGACCACCTGCAAGACAGTAATCACAGACAAACACCAAAGCACAAGAGAAATCCCCTCTCGTCGTCCCACGCAGTGCGAGATTGGCTGGGAAGACCATCAAGTTTCTTCATTTAGATTTTTTTTCCCCATCGTATTTCATTGGATATTCATGAGCAGAAAGGCAATAAGAGATGCTCATAATCCAACAGCCAGTGGCAATGTTTAGACTCTGCATTCCCAACAGGTTGAAGTTGATGAAATGTGATGTTAATCAAAAGGGGAGATCTTTGATGTGAAACTTAGCTGTGAAAAATGTAGCTAAACTGGCATCCTCTCTGCTGTTTAATATGATTCTCAGCACATCGCCTCGACGTCCTAATATGGCACCATCTTTCTTCTTGTATCCTGTCTCCACCTGATTAATGCTTCTCATTTTCATCCCTAACGTGCTCAAGCCTTGTTTAAAGTCTCTCAAGGAACTCCGTTTATAAGAGGTTAATGAAAAGGTTGATATATGGCTCCATTGTAAACAAGCATACAACCACAGCAATATGAAAAATGTGGGTTATACCAGCTGGTAAATTCTAGCTAATAAACCAGATCAGTAATCCGTATTTACAGCTTTGGAATTAAGCCCTTTAACTGTCACTCCCATTTCTGAACACAGACATAACAATGCACTATCCAGACTTAAATTTTTATAATTCATGAATGAAAACATTTTGTAATATGATTTTGATGTACATTTTCCATGGTAATGCAATGTGTGATTTTAAAATGGCTCTCAAAGGATGAATTATGAAATTTTAGGTTTTGAACTGATATATAATTTCTTATGATTTCTAAAGCGTGAAAGGGAAAAAGGCAATGAAGAAAGTCTTTTGTGACAAAGGTCAGAGCTTATTTTATGATGTAGATTTTTTAAGTTGCACTCTTGACATATATTAATCTATTACTTTTCCTACATAATTTGTAACACAAAAATATGGTAAAATATCTACTTAGGAGTCTTAGACCTTCCAAATGATGTATAGTTTGTCATGATCAGTATTGGGCAAGTTACTCTGAAAATGTAATTTAATTACTGATTACTGATTACTCCTTTGAAAAGTAATCAAATTACTATTCTGATTACTTTATTTCAAAAGTAATTAGTTACATTACTCGTTACGTTACTTTTTTTCCTGTACATCCACAAAATTTATGTGAAATTGCGAACTTGTGTGTTGCCTACCATCCCAGCATAAACGCTCCGATAAAATATTTGTTATTAAAGCATCAACATTCACAAACCGCCATTATTTTAACTAAAAGCAATAAGCTGCTGCGTGCGTGCGTGGTTGCAGAATGCAAGGCATTTTGAGCAGTGAGTGGATTCTCTGATTGTCCATTGCATTTCAGATATCAGCATTGTTCAACACTGCAAAGACGTTATAAATAGAAACCCTGCCTATGCTTACGCCTGTTAATCGTTTTTGTTTTATATACAGTAGTTGTTCTTGTTGCTTTTGTGCAATACATGAATGGCAATTAATTTGTTTCAGATATTTTATGTTTAGACAGTTCTATTTTGCGGGAGTCCCGCAAATCATTTTATTCTATTGCATCCCGCACACACACGAGTCTCTGCCCGCCCGTGCCCACACCCGAACTCGCCCATCAAGTCTTGTACTGCGCAAGTCTTGTACTCTCTGTTGCGTCGAGTCCAGTGCCAATGGATTAGAGACCACTCTCGCTGGATTCGAGGCAAAAGAGAGCGGCACGGTACGACAACAGAAGCTGGTCCGTTGCTCTCCACACCCAGTACGTTCTCAATAAGTTTTAATGTGCTGTGCTGCCCCAAGGTTTTAAATTGGATATGGAGTTTTTCACGGTTGAAAATGATTTCTTCCCCTCTAATTGACAACGCACAATAATGTTCTTGCCTTTGACAGAAATAAACTAAAAATAATGATTGTATTTCCAGCTACAGAACTTTTGCTTTCCACTCTCCATGCTGACTATGTTTTCATTGGTAGTATCCGCCTCACAGGCGCTTTCCAGTCATAGTTCTCAGGTAAAGGCCAACACCCTTTTAACAATCTACATGATAAATCGCATTCTGTCGGCAATGATGTAACGCAGCGGTAACACATTCTTGTGACTATACTCTAATTACTAATTTGGAAATTATAATGCGCTAAATTACTCCGTTACTAAAAAAATAATCAAATTACAGTAACGCGTTACAAAGTAATGCATTACTGCCCAACACTGGTCATGATTAGATTAGGATTTATTCGTAATATGGTGAAGTAAACTTAGGCGTTCCACAGGGTGGAAAGTGACAGTCAAAGGGTTAAATGCAATCCTAGTAAATGTTAAAGATGAAGTATGCAATTTATAAGCTTTTATAGCTTTTTATTAATACATAAAAAATGTTTTTCAGCTAAGTGATGTAAAAGAATTTCTATACTGTTTAGTGTAAAAGGAAAAGTATATTTAGATTCTAAATGACTTTGTTATAAACATGTAATAAACAGCAAAAAACAGATACAAATAAAGCATTTTACGATTGGACTCTTTAATTCCAAAAAGTGGCTTTATTAAAAAAAAAAAAAAAAACTAAAGATGTTCAAAATAAGCAGTCATGAGTGCATATGTTTATTTTACATTTTTTTCACCTTGTGATGTTTATTTCAAATTTCATAATGCAATCTTCCAGTGAAATGGAAATGGATGTCACAATACGGTCATCATGACTTTGCTGTCATCACAATTCCATATTTAACTTTTTTTTTTTTTCCATAATTAAGGGTTCAAGCATATAGCACTGAAACCCTATTGTAATTGTTAAAATTTTCAAAGATCACTATTCTGACCTAAAAGTGATTGGGCAGACCAAACCATAAGGCATAGAGAATTTGGTGGAACTTTGAGAGATGATAGTAGCCTCTCCAAGTACAATATCACCAAGGCTCACCCTGATCGGCCTGACTGTGCCGCTACAGTGATCAAAAATACTAAATTGCTCATAACTCCTCAAGTGCTTGACGCAGACTCAAGAAGGATTTTTTGAAAAACCTACTTTTGCAAACTAGTGCTAGAACCAAAACAGTACAGAAAAATTATCTTCAGAGTATCAATAATTATATTAAAAAAAAAAACTTGAGTTTTCGCCTCACCGTTGTGATAGTGCTGCCAAAAAGTTTATTAAAATGGCTTTAACTTTTCAACAGAATGAGATATTTTCACCAAACTCGATATATGTAAGACCTTAATCGGAGGTCACGTGAGAGAAATCATGGGGTCTAGCCACTGTGTGGTGCTATAATAGGACAAAAACATAAAAATGGCTATAACTCTGCATCCGATTGACTTGAAAAATCACATGCGGTGTCTGTGTCCAAAGTGCCATGGCTGTCCATGAGAATGTTCATGTATCTCAAAAAACATGGCTGCCATTGCCCAATGAAGTTCGAGCACCTATTAGACAGGGTTAACAGAGGTCAATTGAAATGAAACTCGATGGGTCTGTTGGACTCATGGACTTAAAAGGTCTGTGAGAAATGGGGGGTGATATTGTATTTTTTAAGCGAGTAAATTATTGTGTATTGCACGACTTTCACGCATACACACTATATTCATATCATATGATAGATCTTCTCATTCTGAACAACTTCAAGCCTTAAAGGGTTAGTTCACCCAAAAAAGAAAATTACCTCATTATTTATTCACCCTAAAGGCATCCTAGGTGTATATGACTTTCTTTTTTCAGACGAATCCAATATTATATTAAAAACTGTTCTGGCTCCTCCAAGCCTTATTATAGCAGTGGCAGATGCTTCTATTCAACAGCCCAAAACAAGTACAATAAAGCGCATCCATCCATTCTAAAAAGTGGCTTACATGGCTCTGACTTTTTTTTTTTTTTGATGCGTTTTTGTAAGACACTTATCCTTATTTAAAACATAATAATCACTTTTCTCTAGCTTGCGCTAACTGTTGCACACGGAAGCTGTTCCGGGTGGATGACATAGGACGTATGTGTAGCGCATGTGCCTGTGAGTCTCGCAAAAACCAACGTTTGTTTACAGAAGCAAAGGAGCAAATTTTCCTTACTTTAGCAAAGGAGAACCAATCTCCTCTTGGCTTATATCGAAATTCTCCAGCATTTTTCTTTACAAATCCTTATTTTGTACTTCTAATTCGCGACTAGTTGTTTTTTTTTTGCTCTCTCCACTGCGCTTCTGCGTTCGTCACATCTGAGCAGCGTATTTGCAACGCCAACGTTGTATGTCATCTGCCCATCATCGATTTACTACAGGCAGTGTTGCCAAGTCTGTGGTTTTCCTGTGGGTTAAAGCAGCCCCAATAATGTGATATTTAGCTCCTGGAATGTGAATATTACCATGGGAACCCTGTCAAAAACACATGTATTTTAACCCCCAAAATGCGATTTTTCGACCCCCCCCAGCCAACCCTCCGTTCATTTTTGGGTGACCTAACACTTTAAGAACCACTGGTGTCAATCAAATTGTTTATTAAAGGGGATATGACATGATAAATCAAATTAGCCTTGATCTTTTGGCATATAAGAGGCCTTTGAGCATTAAAACATCCTGCAAGTTTCATACCTTAAAACCTCCTCCTTAATTTTATTATGTTTTTAGCAACAGAGTAATTTAACGCGTTATAATTTTCAAAATAGAAATTAGATTATAGTTACAAGCTGAGGTCTCTATACATTACTGCTGCGTTACATTATTGCAGACAGAATGCAGTGTTTTATCATCTAGATTGTAAAAAGGGTGCAGCATACAAGATCTCCTCTACCTGAGACTGGCGAATACTACCAATAAAAACAAACTCACCATGGAGAGAGAAAAGCATGCATTCTGTAGCTGGAAATACAATCATTATTTTGAGTTTATTTCTGTCAAAGGCAAGAACATTATTGTGCATTGTGACTTAGGGAAAATAGAAGTTTTTCATCCGCAAAAAAAACTCCACATCCAAATTAAAACACCTGAAAGGGCAGCACAGCAGCAGTAAAACTTCTTGAGAAAGCACTGGATGTGGAGAGCAACGCATAAACTTTTACTGTCGAGTCCAATGCCAGTGGATTAAAGACCTGCACTCCCGCGGTACCCGACGCAACAGAGAGCGGCGCGGGACAGACGGGCGAGTATGGGCAGGTAGAGACACACTGTGTGTGTGCAGGATGCAGGAGAATAAAATGATTAACGGGACTCCTGCAAAATACATTGAGCAATGTTGATTTCTGGAACGCAATGGCCAATCAGAGATGTTTCTCTGCGGTGCTGAAATTAGCATGCTCCTAACATTATGAAAGATTTATTATGCATATATTCACTGTGTTATTATAACAGATTTATGAGATTGCAATGAAGTGAGATGTCTGCTTTTTAAACAGAGCACTCATCGCTCGCCTCGTATTTTATCTGGAGCGTTTATACTAGGCGAAATGAAACTTACTATTTCAGGTCAATTTCATAGATGTACAGGAAAAAAGTAATTAGTAATGTAACTTGATTACTTTTAAAAGGAGTAATCAGTAATTGAATTACTTTTCCAGAGTAACTTGCCCAGCACTGGTCATCAATAGGACAAATTAAGTGAAACATTGTTTGATTTGACGCGTTAATTTAAACAGCTTGTTCGTGTCTTTGTACAGATATCAAAAGGATCCCAACATAAGGAACAAGTGGATAGTTTATTTGTAATGGCATCCTGGATCATGTCAGAGGATTGTTCGGACTTCGGAGCATGGTGTTTTGTAAATTAGGCACAGTGTCATGGAGAGTTCACAAAGAAACATTTGTTGAAAGATGAAGCTAGATCTGACTGCAGCTGCATCACAAACTGTAAGTAAATGTGTCACGGAGGCTGGACGAGAAATGAATGATCGAGAGTAGTCCCTTTGTAGCGTGACGGAAAAACCCAAACGCGGACGTGCGCGAATGAGCAGGTAATCACGCAGTTGGTCTGAGAACGCTCCGAAAAGGAGTAGAGATTTCCACCAAGAAATCCGCGTTCTCACACGCACACAAACAGGTAAATAAGCGCTCCGAAGAGCAGAGAGTTGTACTCACGTGAGTTGAGCTGGAAACGGGACCTGACGAGGAGTCAGACATGAACTCAATGTCTGGTGCTGGATAGACACCTACTTCCTGCTTAAGTACCTGCGTGAGGTTACTTCCGGGTCCTCGTGACCTCACGTGACTCGGTGCGTGTGACAAAATGATTTCATAATGCTTTGTCTGGAAACGACCGTTTTTATTTTGATCATGTTGTCAAAAGACTGACATGCAATAGCGAGGGGGCATTGATACTGTTTCCAACGCAGTGATGTTAGCCAATCATAACAATGGCCAATAACTAACAATCCTTAAAAGGCATATGCAGCATATGGTTCTAAAGAAGAATGCCAACTATTATGGAGACTTTTTATTGTTAGTGCCAGCTATAGAACAGGTATAGAGGTAAGAACATATTTTTGTGGTAAATTGCTTACAAAAAAATGTCTTTTTATCATTCATTTAAATACAGGCTTGCTAAATAATACATAATGGCTTTTTTGTATTTGCTTAAATGTAATGTATGTAAATTACAAATGCTTTGTAATTTCATACTTTTTTTCCATATTTTTTGAAATTTGGTATTACACACGCATTTTTTTTCCCCCAAAACCAATTAAGTGCAGATCTCACTTATTTTGCCAACCTCAGTATTGTTGCTTACACATTCTGATTTTTAATCACAATCATCCCATCAACGATTTTTATGAACTCTGAACTGAATTCAGTCAAGTCTAAAGTTATTTTAACAGGTGACTGTGTTATAGAATTAACCAATAAAACAGTAGTACTCATGGGATAGAAGTCCAATGTCCAAAGTGTCACGGGCCTAAATTGTCCATTGGATGTGCACTTCATCACCCATATCACTTTTGCCTGTTATTTTATGAATACTATGAACTCGGACATATATATTTTTTTGCCTACTACACTGTATATAGGGAAGTGTACATATTTGGATCCAGCCAGAAGGAGAATTTAGCTAGAAGATACGATTCAGTCCTGTTTCATTTCAATTCAGTCACTCACGAAACGCAGGAGCGTGTAGGTGGCCACTGAGAGCTAAATCCTGGAAGCGGTCCAAAGTGCAGGCTGTTGACATGAAATCATTGATGATGCTAATGCTAATATAATTTTAACCACTTAGTTTCTCTGGTTACTGTAATGTACTATTGAACTTCAAAAACATAAACAAGCTTTTGTTCAATCAAGTCATTTTGATGTCGCACAAGAGTAGATCAAACGCAGCTTTCTATGAAATATGAACAGTGAGCTATATTAAGTTAATTACTTTTGTGGCCATAAAACATGGCAGCCTCAATGTATAAATATCCCGCTGTGTGCATGAAAACCCCATTGGGAGTTTAATGCAGCATATTCTCACAAGCTCTGAAATCAGTTTTACAAAAATATATGAATGATGTTGCTATTGAAACTTAAAATATTACGAACACTGGCTTTCAGCCATTTAGCGGAGCGGGGTTGCGTACACCACAATGATTAAGAAAAAGGATAAGATGAAATATGATAAGACAGTAAATCAAAGGAAAATTTAACCCGACAGGGTAGTAGAAAATGCGCTGTTGTGTAACCGTGCTGTTTTCAGGGATAACTGTTGGCATATAGAGATGTTATTATGGAATTGTGGAGAATCTTTACCTCATCTCCTGATGCCTCCTAGTTGTGTCAGTCGGGTTCATATTGCATGATCACACACTCTGAGGGAATGGAATATGAAGAGCCCTCTGTCAGACCTTGAACTGTGGGCTTGCGTCACAGACAGACATATATTACTTATGGTGCCAGTGTAGTGAGTGACCCTTGACCTGGAAATGTTGCCATATTGTGCAACAGTCCAAGAGCAAGCAGCGGGAGGCTTGTTCTTGATGTTTGGAATGGAATACTAACGTACTACTCCCTACTATTTTTGTTAAAAACGTAAATGATTTTTAAATATGTAAAAAAAAAAAAAAAAAAAAAAAAAAAAAAAAATGTAGAATAGAAATAGTAGTAGATAGAATAAAAAATAGAATAGAGAGTGCTAGTGTTAAAGGGTAAATATTTTTTCAATAAATAAAAAGAAAAGTAGCTAGAATAGAAATAGAATAGTGCTAGGGTTAGAGGATCACAGGTTTTATTAATAAATAAAAAAGTAGGTAGAATAGAAATAGAATAGAGAGTGCCACTGTTAAAGGGGTTTGTTTTTTAATAAATAAAAACAAATCAAGAAATAGAATAGAAATAGAATTGAGAGTGCTAGTGTTAGAGGGCCAATGTTTTTTAATAAAAAAAAAAAATAGAAAATAGAAATAGAATAGAGAGTGCTAGCGTTAGAGGGCCAATGTTTTTTTAATAAATTAAAAAAATAAAAAATAAAATATATATATATATATATATATATATATATATATATATATATATATATATATATATAAAATAGAAATAGAATAGAGAGTGCTTGTGTTAGAGGGTAAATATTTTTTTTTTTAATAAAAACAAGTAGATAGAAATAGAATAGAAAGTGCTATTGTTAGAGGGTCAACGCTTTTTTAATAAATAAAAAGTATATGAAATAGAAATAGAATAAACAGTGCTAGTGTTAGGGGGTCAAGGTTTTTTTAATAAATAAAAAGAAAATTATATAGAATAGAAATAGAATAGAGTGCTACTGTTAGAGAGTAAAATATTTTTAAAATACATAAAAGGCAAACAAGTAGAATAGAAATAGAATAGAGAGTGCTATTGTTAGAGGGTCAAGGGGTTTTTTAATAAATACAAAATAGATAGAATAGAAATAGAATAGAGAGTGCTGGAATAAGAGGGTAAGTATTTTTAGAAATTAAAAGTAGATAGAAATAGAATAGAAAGTGCTACTGTTAGAAGGTAAATTGTTTTTTAAATACATAAAAAGAAAACAAGTAAATTAGAAATAGAATAGAGAGTGCTAGTGTTAAAGTGTAACTGTTTTAATAAATAAAAAAGTATATAGAATAGAAATAGAATAGAGTACAAGTGTTAAGTGTTTCGTTCTAATAGAAGTATAAAAAGTTCTCAAGATTACTGCTGAAAAGTAAAGAGACTGACTAAAGTAATAAAATGCAAAATAAAACGCTGCATGCATCTGTATAAATACAGACTTCAAAGAATGAATGAAATATACGCTGAGTTTTATTAAAGCTACAACAGTTAATTAGTCAAGAACACTGACTGATTTTCTCTTCTTCTTTTTTGTTTGATTAACATTATTGACACAGACAGCAGCGGGTATATTAGGCTGCTGTCACTTTAAGACCTAACTCTCTGCTGTTTCCTTTGCATTCTTCCTATCCACACAACGTGACAGATGACTGGACCAAACAAAATGATGGCTAAGGAAGCACTTTGGGGTTTGCGTCTTTTGGGGTTTTGAGTCTCCTACATCTCCACTGGTCCCATCCAGCCCTCCAGTGCCCGCTCCTCCATTGTGTCCTCCAGTGCCCTCTCTTTCAGAGCGCCCTCCAGAGCCCGCTCCTCCTGAGCACCCTTCAGAGCCCGCTCCTCCTGAGCGCCCGCCATGGCCTCCTGAACTACGCGCTCCGCCATGGCTTCCAGGACTGCCTGATCCGCCAAGGCTCCTTGAACTGTCTACTCCGCCATGGTCGCCCGAGCTCCCTGACCCGCCATGGACTCCCGAACTCTCTGCTCTGCCATGGTTCCCCGAGCTCCCTGATGTGCCATGGCCTCCTGAACTCTCTGCTCCGCCATGGTCCCCCGGGCTCCCTGATCCGCCCTGGAGGCCTTCCTTGTCTCTGCCCTGTGTCTGCCCTGCACCAGCCTCCAGGGCGCCGGCTCCCCCTCCCCAGTGGAACTGTTACGGCGCAAGACGTGCCTTCCGGGAGGGGGGAGTAATGTCACGTGTTCTTTGTGTTTTGGTTCCATTTTCCTTGTTCTCCTGCTTCCTGTTTCTTTTCCTCATGTGTTACTATGGTTTTTGATTAATTATCCCCTCACCTGTTATTGATTTGCCCTCGTTTGTACATGCATTTAAGCTCCATTCTGTTCAGTTATTGTTTTCCCGGTCACAGTTACTTATGTTGTGTACTCCCTCGTCGCACATTTAATAAATATCAAAGTTTGGAAACTCCGCTGTTTCCACACAATGTGACAATAACACACATCCATTTTTCCCCCAGCTTTTTACATTCGCTTATGACATAACCAACTATGTTTACAAGAACACTTGTCAAGACACTTTGACATAACTTTGAGTCTATTTGACCACATCAAACCACGAAAAAAAACTCAATTCAGTCCTTACACACTGTGTGACAGAAGGCTTTCTGTGCACACTGAAAACCGTCTGTCAGAGCAACATGCAAGAACGAACTGAATTCTCTTAAAATCTCAAAAATGCATGAAAAGGATACATGACGCAATGTCTTTGAACCTATTTATGCTTTTAACCATTCATACAATCTTTAAGTGCTACTAGCTCGTGTTATTAGCTGCACTTGTATAAAATCTTCTCCAAAATCTTACCATTGAAAGAGAAGATTTTGCAAAATGTGAAAAATGATTTACAGGCAGAATGTTTCCAAACTGTTTGTTAATAAATTAAAATTCAAGTTGCTATCTCTTTTTTGACGTTTACAGAGTCTCAAACTTGCATAAAAAAATGCAATTACAGTACCTTTAAAATGATCAATGCTGTTTGTAGCAGTCATGATAGTGTTGTTTGTAGGGATGATGAGAGAGAAAGAGAGACTCAAAAAATGAATGCAATTGGTTGTTTGCAGTCAACATGTTTTTTCATACATTCTAACTAAATCAAAAAACAAAATGTCTCATACAGACGCATATTTGGAGGATGATTATAAGCTATTTCAGACCTGCAATTATTACCAAAGGCAAGCAGTTTTTTACTAGACAAATCACAGACACCTAATGCTTGCATGTCAGCACGTAAAAGCACATGTCTCTGTGCAGGGTACACGATCCCGGACACGACAACCTAATCATGGGCCAGTCAATCTAGACTTAGAATAGAACTACAAACAAGACCAAAATAAAATCTGGCAGATAATACACATGCAACTACATGACGTGTGTGGAGAGTTTTGCCTAATCACTTTCATTTTTCTTCTCTACACATCAAGGGCTCAGTTTAAGAATAAGCAGAGGCGGTGTTATAAGGCATTGCTCTGTGGGTTTCATCACCAGTGGACGTGAGCAATAGCAGACACATCCACGTCACATGTACATGTACAGCCCGTTTTCTTTTGATTTCTGCCTACAGATCAGAGACGGCGAGCCGCTGTTTTCACTTCAAGAGGGTTAAAAACACTTACTCATCCAGCCTTTTATGTTGTTTTTTTCACTAATTTGATGCAGGTAATTGTGTTCAATGTATGGAATTATGCATTAAGAACCTTTAGTCAGTAAATTACATTTTCAAGCAGGTACAAGCACCTACTGAGCATTTCGTTTGAATTAAATATAGCTTTGTCTGTTTTCTTAGCACATTAACCACAGAAGTCAATATGGAAAAACAGAAGGCTTTACTCTGCCAAGGACTGAGTCCAAGTTCACTTTTTGTTTTTGCACAGATGCAAGCTTCATTCTGTGAATACATGAATTAAACTACAATTGAAAGACAAAGAAAGAAATGAGAGCTTGAATTACTTTTGCTTTCTTTTTTTTTTTTTTAAGGTAATCCATTTTTGGTTGATCCAAAAGCATCCCATTGTTCCAAGTCAGCAAACCGGCTGATTTAGAGGAAAGTAAAGATGCTTTTAGAACAGTAAATTTCCCAAAAGAGAGAGAAAAGAGCAATTTTACGACTGGACAATCTCTCTATACTAATTCTGTTTACAAAGATTTTGCATTTACACTCAAACAATTTAATGCTGAATGTAATTAAACTGTCAAGTGGTTCCAAACCCCTGAGCCGAGTAAAACAAATGTAAATTCAAACCCATTTTGACCCAAGATGGAAATACTAGAGACAGATTACATTTACAAGGTTTAGTGCAGAAGACCTAAATATTCGTTCAGTCAGACATTTGGTTAGAGAAAACAGAAAAAAAAGAAAAAGAAAAAAATACCCACAATATTAAAAAGAATATTAATGGTCCAAAAGTGATAAACTAATCTAATCTAAAATAATATAATATACAAGTAGCAGTGTGATATGAATGTAAATCGGCAAGGCTACGAATGTGATATTGCATTTATACAAAAGTTTGACGGCATAAGTGTGTACATAAAAAAGAGACAAGAACGGAATATCTTCAAAAACTCTCTTTTGGGCAGAACTTCTTCCTTTCACCACGGATTCAAATCTCAGTTCGGCAGTTTAACAGCTGAGCCCAAGCCTCTGTTACTAATTTGAAAACGTCACTTCAGAACTGTCTTTCTTTTGTTGCTTGATTAACATCAATGCCACAGACAATAGCAAATAAAATTAGACTGCTGTCCCTTTAAAACCAGATACACGGATACAATGTACTCATACACATCCGATATTCTCCCAACTGTTTACGTTTACATAAGACATAATCTAATCTGTTTACGTTAAACTTGTCAAAATGGACAATTCAGCATCATTTTGTGCATATTTCTTCATTCATGAGACACTGGTGTGCTGTGTGAACGGCGCTGCTTCGGAGTCTGCGCTCAGAAAACCAGACCGAATTGAGTTCTCTTTTGTGTCAACAAATTTATCCATATGTCTGCTCTTCTCTTACTCCCAGATATTGACATTTTTGAATGTTTTATGAGACATGCAGCAAATGTATGCTAGCTTATGTCATGCTGGATAGATCAATAGGCTATGATGCAGTTCAAATGTACGCATCTAACCTCCTAACCACGTAGCATATTCGTTTTTAATGAATATCTTCCCAAATCGTCCCTCCCTAACATTTTTTGTCTTGTTTTTATTAGTTGATGAAATTGTTAATAGATTTTCATCCATTTTTGTTATTCAAAATTAGTTTTTGTTTCGTTATCGTATCATTTTCATAGATGAAAAAATGTTAACAAAACTTGACGTAAATTATTCATCAATGAAATTAACACTGCCAGTAACAAAGAAACATTGAGTTGCTTTATTGAAAGCTTATTGTAGTACTATATTAAAAGCTCACTGTATTATGATGAGAGATGCACTGAGCGAGTATGGTTACCTGCATCTGATACAGCATTCATTTTTCAGCTCAATCTCATATTCACAATAACACATTAGTTTGAATGTCCGCTGAGTCGATCCGTTTGTCATCCTATCCTTTTATCTGTTAAGGGTGATTTCCGATGACAGCGCTGCTCAGTGCATTTGCTGGCTTGTTGGCTTACAATGTGTTGTTGAAAGTAAAAACAACTTCTTTGTTTACAACCCTGTTTCAGTCTCTTTCAATATAAAAGACTTTACTGCGGACTCACTCATAAAAACAGTTCCTTGTGAAATGTAACTAAAATCCCCATCACAAACTGTTTCCCAATACTACATACTATCAGTGGTGTATAAAGTACCTGAAAGCCATACTTAAGTAAAAGTACAGATGTCTTACCAGAAAATGACTTTGGTAGAAGTTGAAGTCACCGCTTAGAATATTACTTGAGTATAAGTCTTAAAGTATGTGATATTTATTGTACTTAAGTACAAAAAGTATTTTTTAAATCTTAAACATACTTAAGTATTATAAGTAAAAGTAAATGGAAAATGGAAAAGAAGCAAATAAATATATATAAAATGTTTATACACAGCTTGAGTAGCAAGATTGTGTCCGGTTTTAACTCTTTCTTCCATGTTGTATTTTTGGGTAAGAATAAGAAGCACTTCATCCGGTATTTAGTGTCTTTCATTCCAACATAAGAAAACATTTCTGGAATCTGAATCTGAAATAGCATTTAGATGATTTTACAGTTTAATATATTTTAGAGGGGACATGGATGCATTTAAACTGCAGTTACAGATTTGTTTTGTTTTTAACATAAAACGTTGAATACTGATATTTGAAATAATTTAAGACATGAAAAAAATGTCGAAATGTGAAATTAAAACTGCCAGTAGGTGGCAGTATGTCACTGTTAATGAGTGATTCATTCAAACAGCTGATTCATTCTGGAATAAAGCATTTGACTGTGGTAATGAGTGAATCACTGAATCATTTTTATCAACCGATTCGTTCAAAAAGCAGATTAATTCAATAAGTAAACATCGTCCATTGCTCAGAGACGCTAAACAGTGCTGTGATCTTTGTTTGGAGCTATTTTCATTGGCAAAATTGAGCAAAAAAAACAAAGTCACTGCTTTACTAAACTTGTATAAAATGATTATTAAATGTGTTATGCTGACATCTGCAGAAAAACTGTACTTTTTGTGTGATATAGATTAAGTTAACTATATTAAATTATATAAATAAATTATACAGAAGCATTTTTGCCATCTACAATTTAGAATGCTTGGAATTTTGAGTTTTAATAGACTATTAAATCAACGTGCATCCACTCTGTGTGCGATTTGATGATATAGCCTACGTGATAATGTCAGATCGCACATCATTAAAACAACACTTACCAGATATACTGTAAGATATACTGTATCGCACACCCCAGACACGACTCGAGTGGAAAATAAATCTTCCACAGTTGTGCGCGCACTTGTTTTTAGGAGTCTAACTTGCAAGCGCCAGACCACTGATTCGTCAAACCTGCTTTCCTGCAGTCTGTGTTCTTCTGACTTCTGACTATTTTGCAGTAAGTAACGAATATGCTTAGTGGAAATGTATCGGAGTAAAAGTATACATTTTAATTACCAAATGTAGTGGAGTAATAGTAATAGTAAAAGTTGGCTGAAATATAAAAACTCAATACAGATACTCCCAAAAAATACTTAAGTACTGTAACGAAGTATTATTACTTCATTAAATGACACCACTGCATACTATTATTAAGTACTACTATGTTTTTACATAAAATAGTATTTGTTGAATAATGATATTTAATAAACAACAAAAGCCACCATGAAAGTAATAGGCAATTCAGTCAAAAGTACAAAGACAGTGCTCTGATATACAGCATTGAAGTTACATAAAATATAATGTGATGAGATTTTGCCCTCAGCCAAAACTATTTGCTCTGGAACAAATAATAGATTACTGAGACCAAAGATTCCCCATTTGATTACCCAAAAGGAATTCTATGTCTTGTTTAACCACTATAGAGACATCAGAGGCAGCAGCAAATTCCAGAAGATCTGGCCGAGGTAAGGCTGCTCTTGGCTGGTTCATTAGCGATGAACGGCCACTGATGTCCTGGAGCTCACATCTCCGAAAACGTTGAAGCAAATTTTTAAATACATGTTATCTTTATTAACCAACCGCATATTTGAAGTCTAACAAGGTCATTAGTGCATAAAAAACTCTTAAAACTACATTTTGTGACATAAAAACAGTATAATTTCTAAAATTATAGTGGATTTGGGCTTCCACCATGAGACTCCCTATGAGAAATACCACAAGCGGAGTGATAATATAATATAAAATAATAAAATATAATTAAATTAAATTAAATTAATAGAATAGAATACATTTTTAAACTAAATTAATTTATACATTTTAAATTAAATACATTTACACAATAATTTTTAATAAAGCTGGATATAAGAATATGATTTATCTCTAATTAACTACAAATGTGTTTTGGATATACTTTTTAAAAGAATAATAAAACCTCCCCATCAACGTTTGACAAGAATCAAGGGGTCTAGAGAAGCATGTGTTGTTAACTCGAGATTAACTCAAGGTTAAGTAAACATACTGTGTGATTAATTTATAATTTTACATTCAACATAACTGTTATTAAAAGAGTCTGGTCTAGACTGTATGTCACTGTCACTGTATAGGGGGTGACCACCTCTGAGCATATCACCATAACATAACCACAGACAATGTTACTTCTAAAACACTGCACCCTCCTCAAACATCCCAGCTAGAAATGTTTCACGTTCTGGGAATGTTTTAACGGCAAGTTTAATTTTAGTTCCCAGAATGTTCTGCTAAAAGGTAGGATAACACTCTCTAAAAACATTCTACAAATGTTTATTGATAATATTATTAGGACATAATCCTCTAACATTCTAATAAAGCTTCCCATCACATTAGATGTGGACTTACATTGCTCAGATGTCAAATTTTGGTTAAAAGTGAAAACCCAACTTTTTTTTTGATGTCAAGCTCCAGCGTCATTAAATAACTCCAAAAACAGCATTACCAGCTTCACTTATTATAAACCAGATTATTCTGTCATACATTTACACACATTCTTATTGAGATTAACAGAGGTTTAGATGTTGATGTCTGTTTAAAAGTAATAGTTTGGTTTGATGTCACCATTATAGCAATAAGCGTCTGCCTTAGTTGGGCAATTTGACTTTTATTGCTTCTCTTTAGTTGCTGTAACTACGTTTGTTATGGCGAAAGCAGCAAGAAAAAATGTGATCAGATAATGGCTATTTGCTGGTGTTAACAAGATCATCATGTTCTGATCAGCTGATCTCATGTAGAGTTTAATCTATGCATTTAATCTATGTTTCATATTAGTGACTGTAGAAGTGCATTTCAACAGTAGAGGTGTAAGAAAATATTGATACACGTGTGTATCGTGATATTTTGCTTGGCGATACTGTATTGATTCTCAAAAACAGAATATCAATGTTTAAAAAAAATCATACAAGATTCATGAGAGTTGCTTCGTTTTGAGCTTGTAGAAACTGAAAAACTTGCGAAATCCAAACTTTTGAAATTCTCCAAACAAAAAGGCTCTCAGAATGTCCAACATCTGTTTTTATTTTATTATTTTACAATTCTTTTGTTTTCTTTAGGAATCCTGTAAGCACTTTATTTTTTATTGATATTAAGCAGATGTAATTCTTAAGTTCAGATCAAAATGATCTGACATGGTTACAATTGTAAACTTAAATTGTAAAGCAGGGTCTAAAAATATATATGGTTTGTTTATAAAAGCTTACATTTTATACATTTAATAACTAAAGAATCTTGCAAGCACTTTATTTTCCCCCTTTACTCGTACTGCACAAAAGTGATTCAATAACATTGAATGGTTTGCATATGGTGGTGTGTTCTTAAATACAGCTTAACCTAAAATTATGTCCTATTCATAAAATTAGAAATATCCCAATATATCGTCTTGTTTACAATATCGCAATGTATCGCAACATATCGTATTGCAACCCCTGTATCATGATATGCATCGTATTGCCAGATTCTTAGCAATACACAGCCCTATTCATCAGCTTCCCAATTAAATCTTTATTAGAATGTTAGAGAATAATGTTCTAACAATGTTATCAATAAACATTTGTAGAATGTTTTTCAGAGAATGTTAGCCTATGTTTTAGGAATATTTTGGGAACTAAAATAAAACTTGCCACTGAAAACATTACCAGAACATAGCATAATCTTCTCGGAACATTTGTAGAACAAAAAGCTGTTAGCTGGGCTCATATTGGTGCTCTTTAAAAATTTACAGCAACCTTGACAAAACCTGTGAGGAAACCCTGAGTTAAATGTTTTAGCAGGTTTTGAGGGGGTTGAAATCTGATTGAACCCCATAAAAGCGAAGACACTAGCTGAAAGTTTGAAATGGATTACTCCAGCACTTCCATTAACTTTACTGACATTATTTTGTACGGATGATAAATGTTTCTCAGCTGGTGGGTGATGAAGTGCTTGGAGCTCTTTTTTAGATTTTTGGAAATGCAATGGAATAGAGAGAGGAGATCTTTACTGTGGGAGTAACAAAATGAAAAGAGAGGAGGTGGAGGAGGAGGAGGAAGTAACACCTGAGGGTAGTGCTTTTCTTCAGATGGCTTCTTTGAAATATTCTGAGCTAAACCATCAATTAGAAACATCTGAGAAAAAGATGGTGAGCGTAATATGTGTGTCATCCTATCTAAAAATCATTCCCTTATTCATGTGTTTTAATGTGAGTTAGTTGCCATGGCAGATCATTCAAAAACTTTTCATCTAATATTTTATTTAATTTTATTTATTTTTAATTTCCAAAATTAATTTTTCATAGTTTTTATTTTAATGACAACACTGAAGTGATTCTTACGTGGTTTACATACATGATGTTTTTTAACCTACCATCAAGTGTTTTTTAAGGTTTCCATCTAATATTTTTATTTTATTTTAAGCTTTATTCCAGTTACTAAAACTATTTTTTCATAGTTTTAGTTAACAATAACAGTTACCTAACAGATAATGATGTTTGCTTACATCAAATTCTATAATATCTATAATAATATATTCTATTCTATAATATAATAATAATACTCCACAGAAATATTGAAAAGACAGTGTTGGTTTATGATTATTTATATACTTTCATTGTATTAATTAATCCTGTTAATTTTTGGAATTTGCTATTATATTTAAATTTTTAGTTTTCATTTTAGTTTAAGTTTCAGTAATTTTGTTGTTTTAGCTTTTTTTTCTTCTTTTTCCATTTAACTTTTTTAGTATTTTTAATTTTAGTATTTAAACAAACCATTTTTTTTGTATTATTTAAACAAACCTATTTCAGTTAATTGCCAAGGCAGAAAATTCAAATCAAACTTTTAATCTAATGTAATATTTTATTATTTTATTTTATTTTATGCTTTATTTCAATTTCCCAAAATAGTTTTAAAATAGTTTTCTAAATAGAAAATATTTCTATTTGATTTTAAGCTTTATTTCAGTTACTAAAACCTTTTTTTTGTCATACACTGTCAAAAATGTTTTAATTTTACAGGTTGTTTTCTTTTATTTTCAGTTGCAGTCAAAACTCTGTAATACTATCTCCAAATTACCTACTTGACTGTTATTTTAAGTATTATGACATTAATGACAAATTATAGTAATTCACATTTTTATACTGAAGAACTACTGTATTTTTATACAGTATGTTTTCTGTTTTCTTAAATTACAAACAAATGTATGTAAAATTACAAAAAAAAAGGTAAATAAATAAATAAAATAATACAATAACAAATCCGTTAGATGATAAAATGGTCAAATGACTGGCAGTAAAGTAAAATCTCCTTATTTAAATAAGCTGACAAACACTGTTTGCAGGCATTTCCTGAATTTAATGATCAAGCACCTTGACTGTAAAACAAAAAGGCAAAAAAACAGTGAAATGACTGGCAGCACAGGGTGCCAAACAAAAACCTTAAAATTAAAGTAAAATCTCTTTATATAAATAAGCTAACAACACTGTTAATTTACAGGTATTTCCTAAATTATTACAATCAAACACCTTCACTGTAAAATTAACTCATTAACCAATTAATTAATTAATTAAACATCAAATGAATCTCTCTAGATCTCAGCATCTTCACTTATTACGAACCAGTCTGACTTTATTTCTCTCATACAAAACTTATTGAAAATTATCAGATGTTTAGATGTTAATGTTTGATTGAAAATAATAAAGTTTGAAAACACCATTGTGGAGATAAGCATTTACTTTAGTTGGGCTCTTGACCCTTCAGTTTTTCTCTGCGTGCTGTGTTTCTAAGGCACATTTATTATAGCAAAAACTGGTAGAGAAAATCTGGTTATTCATTGATGATGATTTAATCATCATATAGTAATCTGACTCTTTGAATATATCATGAATATTGTTGCGGAATAGCTTTTAACTTTTGTGTTTTTTACAGCAGTCTTGTGAGGTTATGACAGTCAAAGATCATTATTTTTTTATCATATATTTTAAAGCATCTTGAATGGAGGCTTTTTGATGCACACAAACATCAAGAATCAGCACATGAATCTCAACAATGGTGACAATCAACAAAACACTTGTTTTGTGTTGATCCAGACTAATATGAATATTTTTTTGATTGTCACCATTGTTGAGATTCAGATGCAGATTCTTGATATCTGTGACTCTACATATTTATGTCTTAATAATTTGGGATTGGATTTTTTGCATTAAACTTTTAAGACTACAAATAAATGTAATAATTTGAATTAATATGCTCAGACACTAGATTTCTGATAAAGTTGAATCAAGCCACTATGCGATGACAAGATCATCTATAGCATGTAACCAACTTCATCAAATCAGAGTCTTTCTTGCTGGTTGCGCCATAACAAACATGCTTTAGAAACACACAGTTACAGCAACCAAAACCAAAAAAAAAAAAAAAAAAACTATTAGGAAAATCAAGGGTTAAGAGCCCAACTAAAGCAAATGCTTATCCCCACAACGGTGACTTCAAACTTTATTAATTTCAATTAAACATCAACATCTAAACCTCAGTTAATTCTCAATAAGAAGTTTTGTATGAAAGAAACAAAGTCAGACTGGTTTGCATAAAGTGAAGATGCTGAGATCTAGAGAGATCTGTTAGTGTTTAATGTTCTTTTGGGATTTAAAGGGCTTCTGTTGTCTGAGTTTTGTGGGTTACCATTGTGCTGAAGAGTATAGCGTGTGCTTTAGTCCAGGAGAAGACAATAAAATGCTGATTATTTTGTATTTCATTTTATTTAAAGGCTGTAACTGTGGAGTTGCTGATACAGTGATTAGTAGTTAGATAGTTTTTGCATGTGTTCTGTTGTTAGCTAGTGGTTAAATGCAAAAAAAAAAAAACTTTAATTTCACAGAAAGTAAAGTAACAATCTTAAAAAAGAAAAAAAAAAAAAAAAAAAACGTTTAAGAAAATTTAGGATATTTGAACTTAATTTTACAGTTTTTGTTTGGAAGCTGCTTCTGCCAGTCATTTTTTAAAAAACGGTCTTTAACCATTATTCCCGTTAATGGTAAGCATTTCACTGTTTTTTTACATTTAATTTTTACAGTGTAGTTTTAGTCAACACTAACAGCTACCTAACAGATACTATTGTTTGCTTACATGAAATATGTTAGATTTGGTATCGTCTGTGCTGATGACACATTTTTTCCCGGGATGAAATAGATCAAAAGCAGCAATCAATATTTTTTCTATAATATAATAATACTTCACAGAGTTCTTGGCTATTGTTTTATGCCATGTCATAAATATGGCAGCAGCGAGTAAAAGGTCCTGTGACTAAAAAGAAAGATGAATACAGAGAAGCACTTCATCCTCTGAAGTGCTTATATAACGTTGTGTTATCTAAAGTTCTCATTCTGGATTGGCCATCTGCTCATGCCGTCTCCTGTTGATGAACGGCTACATCAGACATGGTGTCTTCCACAATGTAAAAATTATATCCTTTTAATAAAAAGTTATTTCACCACCCTGCATAACTCCCACAATCTCTCTCCTCTCTCTCTCAGCTCACATTAAGGGGCACTCTCATAATTTAAAATAACATTTGCTGCAAATTTAATCACTGTCCGAGATTAAAGGTTTACATTTGCTCTTCCATATGGCCCAGAAAAGTTCAAGAGTTCAAGCATAATGTAGCTGAATACATGTTCCCCGCTGTCCTCTGATGTTTATGTAATATTTTGGTTAATTTTATGCTGCTTTCAGTTACAATTAACAGTATAGCTGTCACTTTAGGAGTCGCAGGGAACAGAGGTTAAGGATCTAACCGCAGATTAATTTAATTAAATGCAAGAAACCATAAACAAACTAGACAGCCATAAGAAACTATGACCTGAAACTCACAGAAACCCTTTAAAATATAAATTACACTGGCAACCAAAAGTTTGGAATAATTAAAACTTTCAAGTGTTTTTGAAAGAAATCTCTTATGATCTTATTACATACTGTAACATACCGTTTGATGCTCAAGAAACACTTTTTTATTGCCAGATGTGCACATTTTTCTTATTTTACCTAAATATCTTTTTTTTTTTTTAGTAGTGCCCTTCAGAAGCTACAGGAGATACTTACATGTTTCCCAGAAGACAAAATAAATTCAATTCACCCTGATCTTCAAATTCAAAAAGTTTTTACCCCCTGGCTCTTAATGGATCGTTTTTCCTTCTGAAGCATCAGTGAATGTTTGAACCTTCTGTAGTTGCATATGAGTCCCTCAATTGTCCTCAGTGTGAAAAGATGGATCTCAAAATCATAGTCATTACTGGAAAGGGTTCAAATACACAAACATGCTGAAAAAACAAAGAATTTGTTAGACCTGAAGGATTTTTCTGAAGGACAGCGAGCAGTTTCACTAAACGAAATAAAATGAAAACAGCTGTGGATCATTCAGGTAACAACACAGTATTACGAACCAAGTGTATGTAAACTTTTGAACGAGGTCATTTTTATAAAAATGTAACTATAATTTTCTCTTGTGGACTATATGTAAATGTCTTTTTTATGTGAAATATCTCATGTCAATAATAAAAAATAACATGCATTTTGTATGATCCCTCTTATTTTGGTAAAATAATTAACATTTTGCAGATTCCGCAAGATGTATGTAAACTTTTGACTTCACCTGTATATATATATAAATAAATTCAGCCTTGGTGAGAATAAGAGAATAGAAACATTTTAAAATATTAAATAAATCTTAATTATTCCAAACTGGCTGCCAGTATGCATTAAAGTTTGAGATAAATAGCACAAAAAGCCTAGTTACAGACAATGATGGATGATACGACTATTACTGGCCTCCCCTACTGATTTAAAGGAACACTCTACTTTTTTTGAAAATACTGTAGGCTCATTTTCCAACTCCCCTAGAGTTAAACAGTTGAGTTTTACCGTTTATCCATTCAGCCGATCTCCGGGTCTGGCGGTAGCACTTAGACCATTAGCATCTCGCTAAAAAATGACCAAAGAGTTTCGAAATTATTCCTATTTAAAACTTGACTCTTCTGTAGTTACATTGTGTACAAAAGACGGACGAAAATTGAAAAGTTGCGATTTTCTGGGACCTAGGTCGATATGGCTATGAACTATACTCTCATTTCAGTGTAATAATCAAGGAACTTTGCTGCCGTACCATGGGTGCTAAAGGTCGACCGATGTATCGGTTCTTCTAGACGCAGTGCTGCACTTTTGCCCGTTGTGTGACTACCATATTTTTATATTTTGATTAGATAACCACAAATATTCTAGAATAGAAGCAGTTAAATTGTGAAAGTACACAATATCCATATGTATGCAGTTTCAATACTGTGACCTTTGTGTTAAAGATGGCCATCTTTAGCTTGATTGTTCATGTAATAGTAACACTTTACAAGATGAGTCCATTTGTAATAATAAAAACTTGTAGAATAGAAGTACTGTTCCTTGTTGGAGTGTGTTAATTTCAGAATTTACTGATATATTTTTTTTTGTTAACATTAATGAACAACGAACTAACTGTAATGATCAATATATAATTAATATCAATATTTTTATTCATTTACAAAGTGTGGTTCAGTAGGCTACTTTTTTTTTTTTTTTTTTTTTTTTTTTTTTAAATAGTAGTATTTATTTTAAAAACTATCCATTAATCAGTCGATTAATCGGTATCAGCCAGTGTGGTCCAACCTAGTTATCAGTAACGGTAAAATCCAATATTGGTCGACCTCTAATGGGTGCAGCAGGCGCAATGATATTACGCAGCAGTCAACTCTGCCGGCTGCAACTCTGCATCTACACAAACTTAGCGCCGGTCACTTTCAGGCACTGCGTAATATCACTGCGCCTGCTGCAACCATGGTACGGCAGCAAAATTCCTTGATTATTACGCCGGAATGAGAGTATAGTTCCTAGCCATATCAGCCTAGAAATCGCAACTTTTCATTTTCCGTCAGTCTTAGTACACGATGTAACTACAGAAGAGTCAAGTTTTAAATAGGAAATATATTTCTAAGTGAGATGCTATCGGTCTAACCAGATTCAATGATCTATGCTAAGCTATGCTAAAAGTGCTACTGCCAGACCCAGAGATCAGCTGAATGGATTCAAAAATGGTAAAACTTAACTGTTTAACTCTAGGGGAGTTGGACAATTTTCAAAAAAAGTGAAGTGTTCCTTTAAGGCCTATAATGACAAAAATATAAATATAAAATGGGACAAAGACAAAGTAATAATTTTTCTCCTTGTATTCAGAATCTGTTTGACTTTTCAAAATGGGAGGTGAAGGAAATAAAATGTGGTCATGTCGGCTGGGAACATGGGGCTTGTTTTTGATGAATGCTTGTGTCGTGACATTTCGAGCTTGGGCAACTGTTGACAATGTTTTGTTATTCATGTCCCTCATAAACGTACAAAATTAGATGCGTAAATTCATCAAAAACTAGCTAAAAAAAGAACTGGTTTGCCAGGGTATCACCATAAATCCTTCTGCCGTGAAGTCAGTAATCAAATCAGTTCTTTCCCCAGATATTACATTTGTAATGCAAATGTGATTGATGTTGCTTATCCCTGAGCAGAATAAAAGCAGACAAGGGAAGAACTCACGGGAGGAATATATGGTTTAAAAATATTCAACATATTTTTCAGTTACACCTTTATGAGTTTTGCCACCCCAAGCGAACACAACATATGCTCTGTTTATGCTTCTGATTTTACAAAATATTGAGCTGCATTCAGATATATTATTAGTTGAATTTACGCATTGGTTTTCAGTTATATCATCTCACTTATAGAGAATAAAGTGATTAATTTGTTTCCCCTGCCATTATATTAGGGGGCAGACAAGTCTGAGTCCAAGGAAACACTACTGTTTGTCAATATCTTAACATTGTTTTAATCCAGGGGTGCCCAGACTCGGTCCTGCAGGGCCGATTAGACACACCTGAACCAGCTAATCAAGCTCTTACTAGGCATACTAGAAACCCCCTGGCAGGTGTGTTGAGGCAAGTTGAAGCTAAACCAAGGACCAGGGCAGAGTTTGGGCACCCCTGTTTTTAACCTTTACAACAGGAAAAACGCAAAGTCAGTTGAAATGTAAGAAAAGTAAACCTCTATTGGATCTTGCCATTTCGATTTTTGATTTCACCCCATCTCATAATTAGTGTCCTGCTCTGCTTAGCAAACTTAAATTCATGCAACAGAAGTCATGGTTGACTTATGTATTTTGACATATTTCAGAGTGAAACAGGTTTCAGAATGTGAAAAATTATAGGGCGGGACTTGACTTTATTCATCGTTATACTAAATGTATAAATTCAAGGGTGGGGTAAAGGAGTAGGTATGTTGTGAATGGGACCTTAAGAGCAGAAAATGCACCTCTTATCTCTGAATGTGGCTGTGAAGAGGGCATTTTGAATTTTTGTCTTGGATGAAACTGAGGTTGTGAGGGATAAACCTAGTCTTTACAGCAGCACTCACTGTGTAGGCTATAAAAGCACTACATATACTTTTCATAAAGTCACAGCCAACTCACACCTGTTTTCTGAATGCATTTATAGTTACATTAATTACAATAAATTACATTATGTAAGGATTAATTGATGGCGGGCCATTGAATTATTAGAAAATCATGCACACCCAAGGTGGTTTTGGGCCCTTAAAAACTTTTGCAGCAAAGACGTTAGAATTTTTTTTTTTGAAGCTAGAAACTACCACTTATTCTATTATTCAATATTACAGAAATAGACTACAAACATTTCATGAAGTAATAAATGTAAAAATAAAACACTGCAAAATCTTCACTGTATACATTAAAGATGATTCTTATTAAAGTTAATAAGTGATTCAATCAAGAACAGTAAGATATTCTCTTTTTCTTGTGTTGTTTGATTAACATTTATAACACGGTTGGCGGCTGCAGGTTTACACTGCTGTTGCTTTAAGATCTGACGCACAGATTAAATATTTTGATGCATCAGTATTTCTCCCAACTGTTCAGGTTTACTTAAGTGTATGAATGTGTATGAATGGCGGAAACATGGCTTTGTTTACTACACAAATACTGAAGCACACGTGAGGTTCGCGGTGATTTTCGGCCTCTGCGTCTCATTATATTACAACATAAACACATGAACTTAATCTCCAGAGATGCTGCGAGAGTCATTTAATGTGAATTTTACTGTTTCATTCGAGAAAACTCATAACATAACAATCATAACATACTGCATACACACAGAAACTAACCGGCAACCTGTCAAAATAAAAGTATGGTTTAACGTGTAACATAAATATATTATTCTCGTATTACTTTTGTACAGAATAATGTACGCCTTTATATATTTCTATTTCTGGCCAGTTTAAACAATTAAATGCTAAAAATAAATATTACAACCAGATAAACCACTTAATTGCAGAAAAAAAAAAATCTACAATTAAAACTAAAACTGTTTTTAACAGAATATTCACACACATTTTCCTCCATATATTAATTTTCACAGTAAACCTCTGTTTGTTTGCCAAAAAATTAAAAGGGGTTTAATTTTCATTTGATTAAAAATAAATAAATGTTTAATGCCTTCATTTGATTATCAGAAATATTAAAAAAAAAAAAAAAAAAAAAAAAAAAGATTGTAGGGCCATATTGCTTGAATACTGAAATAAATGTTTTTGTTATTATACAGTGAGTAAAGTACCGGAAAAAAAGTACCGTTAGGTACCAGCACCCCTGCCCCATCCATCCCCCTTTCCCCCACCCCCCCAAAGCTGTGAACCTATAGGGGAAACACTGCATATCTAATCATACTCATTCTATACAAATGAACGGTGTTTAGCATAGAGAGCTAATGGGAAATAAACACTTTATTCACGGTCCCAAGATGCCCAGTTTCACGCTCTCTTTCGCTCCGCTCAATGAAAATGAATTGTGACCTGTGCTGTACTTTAACGCCCCCTCTCACTTCGGCTGCTATCTGTCTGCACCACAAAAATAGGATAAACACAGTGTTGCCAAGTTCACGTTTTCCCGCGGAATTGATCTACTTTAACACTGTAGCCTCAGGTTGTTTTTCATGTCCACAGGTTGAAGCGACCCCAATAACGTGATATTTAGCCCATATTTTAATGCACATTTTACCAGGTGAACCCCACCAAAAACGTGTATTTTACCCCCCAGAACGCGATTTTTTACCAAGGGGACCCCCCTAAATGCAATTAGGGCTATAAAAACCTGCCAAACCTGGATAAACAGTCTGTCTGTAAAAAACATCTTATTCTAGCTTATCAAATGACAAAATAAGATGCACCACACCTCCTACATCCGTTGACACAGGGCTCGACAGTGTGAGTGTTTTACTTGCATAAAAAATATATGTGCGAATTGTAAAATGTTTTTAGGAGTATGTGTGAAAAAAAATTGTCCCTGCGGGTCCTGAAAAAATCAAAAAGATATCTTAAATAGTATAACAAATGCCTTAATGATCATTTTAAGAGGCCTTAAATTTAGGGGATGGAAAAACATCCGTGATACAGCTTAATGTGATTATTAAACTTCAAAAGGCTATGATTTCATTAAATAAATATGAGCACTGCCTGATTCAAAGTCAAAATGCAGTACTGTTGTGCATTCAATAGCCTTGAATACAAATAATTTATGCCCAGCGATTGCTTATGGTCTACTATTGATAAATGACCACTGACAGAAATGAAAATGTTTACTTTATGGTGTTTATTTTGTAATATGTTGTAAGAGTGCATATTTTATCTCCCTTTTTTCCTTTATTCCTTTCCTTTTTTCTCTTTTTTCTTGAAAGAGCAGCCAGCACTAGTAAAGCATAGACATTTTAAAATAAGAGTCCTGTTGTATTTAAATAACTCAGAACATTTTAAGAGATAGTTAATTCTGTCATTAATTACTCACCTTCATGTTGTTCCAAACCCGTAAGACCTTCGTTCATCTTCAGAACACAAATTAAGATATTTCTGTTGAAATCCGAGAGCTTTCTGACCCTGCATAGACAGCAATGCAACTGACACTTTCAAAGCTCAGAAAGGTAGTAAGGACATTGTTAAAATAGTCCATGTGACATCAGTGGTGCAACCGTAATGTTAGGAAGCTACGAGAATACTTTTTCTGTGCAAAGAAATCAGAAATAACGACTTTAAACAGTCTTCGACGTGCGTTCAGTACCTGTAAGTGTCCTTACTACCTTTCTGTGCCTTGTTTCAGGTGTGTTGCTGCTTGTGCAGGGTCAGAAGCTCTTTTCATTTATTTTGTCAAAAATACCTTAATTTGTGTTCTGAAGTTTGGAACAACATGAGGGTGAGTAATTAATGGAAAAATGTTAATTTTTGGGTGAACTATGCCTTTAACGCCCTAATCCCTTTTATTATTTAATACAGGGTACAATGGGGCTAAAGGCGGCCCAGGATAAAAAGCGCCTTTGATAGTATTTTCCTCTAAACCACTAGATGGCAGAAAAATGTGACGCAGCACTTTCCAAAACATCCTCTTTTTAAGATACACATGCAATTTTGGCTGATCCTTGATGTGATCGTGGGCAGCAGCACACTCAAGGTGATTCTGTGATTACTTGATCTAATATTTGATGATTTTAAAATGTTGTATATTTAAGTAGCAAATGAGAAACTATAAAATTCTTGAATATATCTTGAGACAAAAGTCGTCTTAATGATTTTCAATACAACAGCAGTTTTTAAATAACAAAAGAATATGTAAAAGTATGGTATTTGGGGTAAAAAGCACCCCTGCTGTTGCGGCTAAAAGGCACAAAAATTTGTTGACATGACTTTGTTAGATTCAGATGGTAAATATCATATATTATGTTGGGTGTCCATCTTAGAGATAATCACCATGTTTAGAATGAAATCATCATATTTAAAAACATGCTATTAATCATATCATATAATGATAATATCATTTGTTGTTACTACTGAAGATCTGTATTAAATTACCATGGGACCTCCTTCAATGCTTTTTGAATCTTTACATTTTAAAATGATTTTGTTTCTATATTTTAAAATATATGTTTTATATTAACATTTTAATGACAGTATATTTATTGAACAAAAAAAAATGTATTTAGCAAAATATGCAGAAAGTAGTTCAAACTTTGCTAAAGTGATTGTTTTGAATAAATATTAACTTAGATGTTATTAAAAAAAAAAAAAAAAAAAAAACATTATTTTAGCTAAGTATTTGTATCAATACTGTGTGCCTTTAACCCCATGCTGGTGTGCCTTTTACCCCATGTGTGGGGTAAAAGGCCCTCCTTGCCACCTCAAACATTTATATGATTTTTAAACAAAATAAATGACTTGTATGATTTATTTTCACACAAAATCTGTTTATTTATATATTAGTATAATATGGGAAATGGAAAAACATGACTTACGATATAGCTTAATCTGTTAAATTTCAAAAGGCGATAACTTTATTAAAAAAAAAATATGTATAAAAATGCATATTTCAAAGTCAAAATACAGCGATTTTGCACATTCAACAGGCTTGTGATTTCAGTTTATACAGTTTAAAGTAGGCCTATATAATTATATATTAAATAACAACAATTTGAAGCAGAAATACTTAAAAACCAAGTGTATTTTTTGTATTCTAATAAATTAAATAATTTAGTTGTAAACGTCGACTTCGCTTTATTAAGTGAAAAAAACAAACAAAAAAAAAAAAACATAATTTGTGCATAATTTTTTAATGCACTCCTCAATTTGTCAATTTAGCACATGTGCTCCTTGGAAAAAACGTAACCGTCAAGCCCTGTGACTGTCACATTTATGTTCTGTTTTGAGCATTTTTATGTATTTCAGCTTCCCTTGGTCCCTGTGTTTCATCTCTGTTTATCTGTTTAGTTCCTGTTTGCCTGGTTGTCTTAGGCCCTGTCCCAAATTTCCAGACTTTCATGACGTCACACCGCTTTGATTGTCAAGTTGGAGTCTGCTGCGGTGCATACACACACCCTTCTGAAAGCTAAAATGATAAACGGCACACCATACGCCCTCATGGACTTAACGGACACGCATATTGTAAGGCTGCACGACCACAAGTGCACATGAACTGTGCCAGTTGGGACAGAGCCTTCGTTTCTGATTATGCCCTTGTTTGTCCTCTCGTTTACTTCGGATTTGCACCTGTGTCTGATTTAGTTCCGTGTTTTCTCCCTCATTGTCTTGTGTATACGAACTCTCATTTGGATTCAGTTCTTTGTCTGTTCTCATAAATGTTTGAGTTGGAGCCTGTTGGTTACTGTGCCTGCCAGTGTGGTTTTTGTTTTGTTTAAATAAATATTTAATTTAATAAAGTTTCTTGCATCCATATCTAGTCTCAATCCTCCTCCTTGCCTGCAACTACCACTGACAGTGACATACAGTTACTGTTGTCTCTTTTGTAGAGGAGAACAGGGGCAATTGTAATAAGAAACAAGCTAGAGCGATGACAATTAATCTAAACATGTTCAGTAGGATTCTCTCTCTGCCTGTGGTAAAGGAGGATGATCATTTCACTTCAGCAGAAGTTTTTAAGAAAATACTGATTTGAGGTATTACTTTGAGGTAGGCTTTTATTTGAGATACAGTGTGTTAATATTAGGGCTAGGCGATAAAGCAATAATTACCGTGACATAATCATGCTCAATAAAACGATAACAAGCGTTCGATAAATGCTCGAAATAACTGTTATGTATCTTGAGGTCGGCGAAGAACACAAATGACTCTGATTTAAACTAGTTTAAAGCCAAATGACGAACAAGAGAAACACAGAAGGCTTTTCAATCTACATATCACCATCATTTACCATGGACTTACTGTAGTACAGTAACTACACCATGGTATTGTGGCAGAAATGTGGGATATTCGTATTGAATTTTATTATATTAGCAAAGTAATATAATTGCAGTATTTTTTGTGACTAAGCTATAGCGTTTGGGCATTTATACGTAGGCTTATTTAGACCACTAGAACCATACCGTTGCATTTTTACCATGGTATTGAGGTGCTATATATGTGGTTTTAACTGATTATCATGATCTAAATGTATGGTATTATGCAAAACCAGTGAATAATTGAAATAAAACAGACAGAATAATTAAATTTCACCAAATAAAAATGAGACTGTTACAATTTTTACAGATGTTACTGTTTTTGATATTTAACGTAAATTTGCGTCTGCATCCTACCTCAAGCTCCTACTACTGTTAACCCAAGATACTGTTAAATGTGCATTTCTAAGAGACAGAAAAAAAGTAATATTATTAATATTGCAGCCTGCACTGCAAACTGTGCTTGAGATACGTGTCATCAAAGTCAGGCAACACAAACCTATTTCATGATTTGAAACAATATCACTCATTTGAACATGCAGAAGCTAAAAAAATAATTTTTCCATAAAGATATTCATTTTGTTAAAGGGGTCATCGGATGCTAAGTTCACTTTTTCATGTTGTTTGAACATTAATGTGTGTTGGCAGTGTATGTACAAATCTACCCTATAATGATACAAATCCATGCAGTGGTTTTTAATTAATCTGTAAAAATATTATTCCCTTTTTCAAATTGAGCCGTTCTCAGATGCCTGTCGTTGTGGCGTCACACCGACAGAGGCCGCTCCCACGATAGTTGATTGACATGAGCGTTTTACCTCAGATCAGCTGTAACAGTCCACCCTCTTTGTTTTGATGCCAGAGCAGGGATGTAAATTAGACAAGAATATCTCCGATTGAGTGATTGATGTGTTGTGTTGCTGGATGTAATAATGAACATATTGGTCGTCATTTACTCCCGACATCTGAGCCGCTGAAGATGCAGTGGATTACGTTTGTTTGTGAAGGGAATGCGCCTCCCGATCTACATATATCCGTCTATGTTCGCGCGAATCATTCATGATCCAGCTTCACTTACAGCAGAAGTGAGTATTAGGGTTTTTTTTTTTATTAATCTTTGGGATCGCTTTTCCTAAGAATGTGCTAGTTAGCTAGTTTAACAGCTAAACGTGGCTAAATGCGGCTAAAGTAAACAGACTCGTCTCTCCACAGAGAGGAGAGGGGGCGGGGCAAGCAGAGCTCATTTGCATTTAAAGCAGCCTCGACCAGAATGAGATGATTTTCGCAGAGCTGATTCTGACAAGGTAAAAAAGGGTGTTGTTTTACACAACCATTGAGAATTTTTAACCAAAGTATATTATAGACTTTTCATTAAGACCCTAAAGAATCATATCAGCTTGTGGAAAATGGGCACCCGATGACCCCTTTAAGAAAAAATGACTGGAAAAGTGTAAAAAAAAGGTTTAAAAAAAAACGTGAAGTGTTTGTCATGTTCTGACCATAAAGAATAGTTTAATACCACAATTGACTGCCTGGTTTTTACAACTTTTACTTAGGAGTAATGGTGTGTGCACACCAAACGCAAAGCGAATATTTGCATCACGTTACTCACTCTAGTTTAATCGCGGAATGTTTTTTTTGCATCACTTGCGTGAATAAAAACATCAAAACAACGAGAAAAAATATTTTCTGATAGAATTGGATGTGTCAATAAGCTCTTCACCGATTGCCTTGCGTAACATCGCATCATGCGAATTTTCCACTATACAGACACAATATAGGCATACACTACCAGTCAAAAGTTTTTGAACAGTACGATTTTTGATGTGTTTTTTTTTTTTTTTTTTTTTTTAATTCTCTTTTGCTCACCAAGCCTAGATATATTTGATCCAAAATACAGCAAAAGCAGTATTATTGTGAAATATTGTTACTATTTAAATAACTGCTTTCTATTCGAATATATTTTAAAAGGACATTTATTCTTGTGATTAAAGCTGAATTTTCAGCATCATTACTCCAGTCTTCAGTGTCACATGAACCTTCAGAAATCATTCTAATGTGCTGATTTGCTGTTCAAGAAACATTTTTTATTATTATTATCAATATTTAAAACAGTTGAGTACACTGTAAAAAACAACCTATAGAATCTACTCAATAAAATTAGGTAACAATTTGCACTCAGTTTGTTTGGGTAGATTCTATCCTATATATTTGAGTAAAGAATACCTAAAATTAACAGCTATGACAAACTAAAAAAAAGTAGGTAAAGTCTACACAACAAAAAGTCCAGTGTTAAATGAACTCTCCCGGGAGTTTATTTGAGTCCAAACTCGAGAGTGTTAAAATGAACACTGCAGCAGTGTTAAAGTTAATGAGGTAATTAAGTGATTTATTGAGTGATGATTGACAACTATTGAAGACACCTGATGTTAATAAGTAGAATTACAAGAGTTGGGCTCTTGGCCCTTAGCTTTTTAGTATTAGTTTTTGTGTAGCTGTTGGAACTGAGTTAAAACAGCCAGACAAGCCAAAGAACAAAAGTCATCTGGTGGTTATAATTCTGTTTTAAAATAAACATAATTTGAGCAACTGAAATCATTTAAAGTTTAGTCTTTGAGTTACATTTTCATTATTGATTACAATTGCCTTGTGGTTTAAAAGCCTGTATTTTCTATAATTTTTTAATAGATTTCTTACATGCTCCTCCGATCAAAAAAGTTTTAAAGTTTTCCAGGCTCACACAGACATCAGGAATCAGCATATGAATCTCAACAGTGGTGACAAACAGCATATTCAGAAACAGATCAACTCTAAACATCACGGAGTCATGTGAGTCATATAAAAACAGTAAAAATAAAAGAAAATAGAATAAAAGAAATTACAAAGACAATTCAGCTCATAATTTATTCATGCCGCAATGCATGATGGGAGTCAAGGATGAGTTTTGATTGGCTACAACATATGTTTTTTAATGGTCACTGTTGTTGTGATTCTCATGCTGATTTTTGATGTCTGTGTTAGACACACAGACATCAAAAATCAGCATGAGAATCACAACGACAGTGACTAAAATTGTTTTTTTTTTTTTTTTTTTTTGGTCAAAATAAGTTTTAATGACATCTGTCTGATTATGCCAACATAATCAAGAAAGAAAATCTAACTCAGTTATTCAGGTCACTACATAATGATTATGTCAAAGCATATTCAACACCACATAATCACCTTTCCTCTGGTTGTTATAACTCAATTACAACATCCAAACAAAATCTAATATTAAAAAGTTAAGGGTAAAGAGCCCAACTAATACAAACACTGACCACTATAATGGTATAATACAACATTTGATTTTCTCCTTTTGGTGATTCTGCTTATTAACATCAGCTGTCTTCGATAATGGTCAATCATCACTGAATGAATCACTTAATTACCTCATTAACTTTAACACTGCTGCAGTGTTCATTTTAACACTCTTGAGTTTGGACTCAAATAAACTCCTGGGAGAGTTAATTTAACACTGGGCTTTTTGCTGTGTAGACATTACCTACTTTTTTTTAGTTTGTCATAGCTGTTAATTTTAGGTATTCTTTACTCAAATATATGGGATAGAATCTACCCAAACAAACTGAGTGCAAATTGTTACCTAATTTTATTGAGTGATTCTATAGGTCGTTTTTTAGAGTGTACATTTTTTCAGGATTATTTGATCAATAATAATAATAATAAAAAAAAAAAAAAGCTTTTGTAACATTATACTCTACAGCTTGGCATTTTTTTTTTTAAAGAAAGAAATTGAAGTAATCATAAAGACATTTATAATGTTACAAAAGATTTCTATTTCAGATAAATGCTGTTCTTCTGAACTGCATATTCATCAAAGAAACCTGAAAAAATTCTATACAGCTGTTTTCAACATAATAATAAATCTTTTTTGAGTAGCAAATCAGAATATTAGAATGATTTCTGAAGGATCATGTGACTGGAGTAATGATGCTAAAAATTCAGCTTTGAAATCACATGAATAAATTACATTTTAAAATATATTCAAATAGAAAAGTTATTTGAACTAGTAAAAATACATCAAAATTTTATTGTTTTTGCTGTACTTTGGATCAAATAAATACCAGCGAGAATTTGCGTCTATTCACATCTTTGCATTGACTTTGTGTGTAATCTACTTGCTTAAATAATTTAATTCGCTTTTGGTGTGAACACACCATACAAATCTGCCTTTAAACTTAAAAGAAATAGATCTAAAATTTATCATGATGATGATTACTGATATCGACTGATATGAAAAATATTATCCTAATAATTTTTTGGGCCATATTGTCTAGACCTAGTTAATATTAATTATTTTTCAATGTTACAATTCCCCCAAACACTGTTACAATCGCCTCCACCAAGGGGGCAATTTGTAACACTCTGACCTCTCGCATTTAACTTCATATTATACATTCCTTTATAATGAAAATATATCAACTGTATTATTAATTGTGCACCTATATTTGTTTCTTGTATCAAAAGATGACTAGTGTATTTCAAATAGTCTGTGAGTTATGAAGGACAGTGTAAACATTTTTTACAATTGGCCCAGTCTCCCCTACTCAGCATGCTGATTTAGGATTTGAGACACTTTTTAGCAATGTTTATACAAGCATATTTTTTGATCTTCACTATGTGATGAAATTGTTGCTTTGTTGTGTCAAACTCATACAAAAACTCATTTCTAAAGCAGTATTTTTTTCTATGAAATATCTAAACAATCCGAAAAGTGTTTACTTGAGTAGCAACATCAAGACTTCACCAGCATAAACCTTATTAAAATGTGTTCAGCCTTTTAGTTTCAGTTCGGGAACATGATTTTCTTCACATCTCTGCAACAGCAAAAAGTGAGACCCCAAACGGAACCGTTTCCTTTAATGTAAGAAACTATAAGAAAACCCACCTAATTAAAAACTGCCAGTTTCGACATCTAGCCACGTAGTTGCTTCTCTGAATAATAAGCTCTTTTAACTCCAGTGCTCTCCTGCCTCTTAAAGCCAGCGCAGCATGTTGACCGAGGTATTATCTGGTTAGTGCAGACCCACGATGCTTAGCCAGGTGAAACAGATACACAGACTGTACAAACACACACTCCATCCCATTCTTTGTAGCCTTCTTTACACATACACGCTTACGCCAGGATACTGAATGGGAAAACCGTAATCTCTGCAGTCAATTGAAGAATCACACACACAAACACACAAGCATATAGCAGTGTGTGACGTTTATACGCCCGTCACTGTTTCCCCTGCTATAACATGAAGGGCTCAAGGACACACAGGGCCCATTAAACTGATCTGACAGCTTTACGAGGGTCACATAGTGTTAGTAGCAGTTGTAGACATCATGAAGATAAAACCCCTGGAGTCTCACAATTCCTCTCCCAAACAAACCCAGCATGAAGAGGCCCTATCCACTCATACTGGCCTGCATAACATATTATGGAAGATTTATGTTATGTCTTTGTTGTCTCATTTAGATCAAAATAGACATGAGATGAAAACATCTAATATGAAGATGCGACGCTACGTGAATGTTTAACACGTTTAAACAGCTTTTTGTGGCAACGTGGTGCAGCTGGTGGCCTCCATGTGTCCATTTACATTAATTTACTCTGATATCTAAAGATTAAAGGGAGGATTGGGGTTTTGAAGTTCTGTAATGGGACGCCTGTGATAAATGGTCCTAAACAAGACCTGTCTGTGACACAGTATCTCATGATGTACGATCTAAGAGGCAGACCAGTGGTACACAGGAGTAAAAAAAGGTTTTTTATTATGTTAAAAATGTAATAATTGTATTATTATTTCATTGCAAAAACAGACATATTTAAATAATTATGTTTTATTGATTAAAATGTTGATAACACTTTACAATAAGTATGTTCATTCTTAGTTCACGCTAATTAAAGTAGTTAACTAATGAAACCTTATTGTAATGTTTTACCATAATGTTTAATTATAATTTATTAGATTTGTTTTCACACACTGAAAAAAATGGTGTAGAAATTGATAGTTCATTTCATAAACAATTAAACAATAACGAAGAAATCTCAAACATGAAATTAAAAATAAATTAATTAATTAATTAATAAATAAACTGAAATAGTATTTTCTTGTCAAACAAACTTTAACAATTGAAAAATCATTTTTACAGTGCAGTTAATGCATTCTGTTCCTTTTTAATGAAAGAAAATGTACATTTTATGCAATATTTTAGCTATAATTTAGCAGATTTAATAACTTTATACAATCTACAGAATGAACGTTGTGTAATAATTCAGTAACATATTCAATAATGTATACTGACATTCTGTCTTAATACTGAACATGATATCTGTTTTTTTGTCATTTTAAACCTAATAAACTTCTACTTTTGAAATGTTTTTCGCAAATGTTTTTTGTTCAAATAAATGGCACTTGAATTATGTCATCCTCAGTTACAAACATCCTGAATTACATCTTGAATTGTTTACTGAAACATTCATACACCCCCTCTGAAAAAAAATATAAAAGATGTATTTTCTTATTGATCACTAATATAATTGTAACGCCAAGCCAGCAGAGGGAGCCCTCACCCCAGTACTGCTTGCATGCTCCCTCTGCTGCTTCTATTGTTACTTCCTGTTTGTCACTATTTAAGGACTCACCATGTGCTCACTTCTTTGCGAAGTATTGCCAGTTCACCTGCCTTACCGAGCGCTTATAATATTACTCTGTTGGATTACCTGTTGCGACCTTGCTTTGTTTATGGACTCTTGATTTTACGGATTTCCCTTATTGGATTGTTTGCTGTTTCTGGACTGTCTTTACGGTATTTGACCCACTGCCTGCTTTATCTCTCTGCTGCCTGGATTACGTTTATGTGTTGTACGTTTTGGACTGCCTTTCTGGTTATTGACCCTCTGCCTGTTTCATCGTGTATGTTTGCTGTTGTTTATAATAAACTTCCACAATTGGATTCTACACCGCCTCAGCGTCCTAACGTTACAGAATACTTCGCCACCCCTGAATCCAGCGGAAGTTACGACATACACAACCAGAATCATGAACTCAGCCGTATCTCATCTCATCTGCCTTCGTCAAGGCGACCGGGCCATAGAGGAATATGTTGAGGAATTTTGTGGACTATGTCACCTGGTTGGTTTTAATGATGTGGCTTTGAAGGACTTTTTCCGTTTTGGATTGAACGAGCCCCTTAGTTCAAGTCTGCCAGGGGGGAAAATTTGTTGGTCACTGGAGGAATATATCGATCATGCCCTACTCCTAAGCGGATCACCATACACTGTTGGGATTGCGGACGAGGGACCCCGCAATCCCGCAGTAACCACCACACCACAGCCAGCTCAAGTCACGTCCACCAAGCCCAAACCTGTTCACGTCATGCCTACCAAGTCAAAGCCAGTTCCAGTAACTTCCACCAAGTCAAGGTCTGCTAACGTCACGTCTGCCAAGCCACAGTCTGCTCACGCCATGCCTGCCGCTCCAGGGCCTGCTCACGCCATGCTTGCCGCCACGCCAGAGTCTGCACGCAAGATGGCTGCCGCCACGCCAGAGTCTGCACGCAAGATGGCTGCCGCCACGCCAGAGTCTGCACGCAAGATGGCTGCCGCCACGCCAGAATCTGCACACAAGATGGCTGCCGCCACGCCAGAGTCTGCACACAAGATGGCCGCCATCCCTGAGCCAGTCCACAAAATGGCCGCTATCCCCAAACCTGTTCACAAGATGGCTGCCATCCCAGAGCCACACCACAAGATAATCGCTGTCTCCAAGCCCCGCCTCACGATGGCACACGTACTGGACTCACCCCTAATGGCTGTATGGGCAGCTAAAATGACAGCTACTGTTCCTGTACCAAGTCAAGCTGCAGAACCAAGTCAAGCTGCAGAACCAAGTCAAGCCACAGTTGCTGCTCCAGGGTCAAAAGCTTCCGAGTCCAGTCGAGTTCCAGGGTCAAGTCAGGTTTCCAAGTCCAGTCAGGCTTCCAAGTCAAGTCGAGTCCCAGGGTCAAGTCAAGTTTCCAAGTCCAGTCAGGCTTCCAAGTCAAGTCCAGTTCCAGGGTCAAGTCCAGCTACAGCGTCCGGCCAAGCTACAGCGTCCGGCCAAGCTACAGCGTCCGGCCAAGCTTCAGAGCCCGGTCGAGCTTCAGAGCCCGGTCAAGCTTCAGAGCCCGGTCAAGCAACAGAGTCAAGTCAAGCAACAGAGTCAAGTCAAGCCAAAGCTACTGTTCTCCATGAATCAAGCCAAGTTACAGTTATTCCCCATGAACCAAGCCAAGATACAGCTGTTATTCCCCATGAGTCAAGCCAAGTTACAGCTGTTCTCCACGAGTCATGCCAAGTCACAGCTGTGGTTCCCTACGAGTCGAGCCAAGTCACAGCTGTGGTTCCCCACGAGTCGAGCCAAGTCACAGCTGTTCCCCACGAGTCAAGCCACGTCACAGCTGTGTCCCACGAGTCAAGCCACGTCACAGCTGTGTCCCACGAGTCAAGCCACGTCACAGCTGTGTCCCACGAGTCAAGCCACGTCACAGCTGTTCTCCATGAGTCAAGTCAAGACACAGCTGTTACTCTCCACGAACCAAGCCAAGTCACAGCTGTGCCCCACGAGTCAAGCCAAGTCACAGCTGTGCCCCACGAACCAAGCCATGTCGTTCCTGAGCCACGCCATGTCGTTCCTGAGCCACGCCATGTCGTTCCTGAGCCAAGCCATGTCGTTCCTGAGCCAAGCCATGTCGTTCCTGAGCCAAGCCATGTCGTTCCTGAGCCAAGCCATGTCGTTCCTGAGCCAAGCCATGTCGTTCCTGAGCCAATCCACGTTACAGCAAATCTTCACAAGCCAAGTCAAGTTGCTGCTATTGTCCCTGAGCCAAGTCACGTCACAGTTAACCTTCAGAAGCCAAGTCAAGTCACAGCTGGACTGCACAAGCCAGGTCAAGTCACCGCCGTTCTTCCCGACTCAAGTCAAGTCACGGCAGGCCTCCCCGAGTCAAGTCTGGCCACGGCAGGCCTCCCCGAGTCAAGTCAGGCCACGGCAGGCCTCCCCGAGTCAAGTCAGGCCACGGCAGGCCTCCCCGAGTCAAGTCAGGCCACGACAGGCCTCCCCGAGTCAAGGCAAGAAACTGTTGTCCCAAGCCACGCAGAGCCCACGCTCCCAAGCCACGCAGAGCCCACGCTCCCAAGCCACGCAGAGCCCACGCTCCCAAGCCACGCAGAGCCCACGCTCCCAAGCCACGCAGAGCCCACACACCCAAGCCACGCAGAGCCTACATTCACAAGCCACAAGCCCATAACATCCACACCCTCAAGGTCACCAGACATCCCACTATCTACTGTGCTGCCTGTAATGGCCGTAGCCATTTTCAGTGTGTGGGCTGCACACTGTGTTCCAGAGGCCTCGCCGGTCCACGAGTCTACGCCAGAGGTCTCTTCTGTCAAGGAGTCTGCGCCCATGCCCCCAGAAGTGGCAGCTCCGGCTGCAGAACCTCTCAAAGGGGCGGCGTTTCCCCACGGACTCTCTGCCCGTCCTGTCACGGCCATAAAGGCCATTCATGACTTCCCAGCCTCACCTGCCCAAGCATCTGCGCCCATGCCCCCGGAGGTGTCAGCGCATGCTGTGGATCCTCCTATGGGGGCGGCGTCCCAAGATGAACTCTCTGCTTGTCATGCCACGGCCAAAGAAATCACTCTTGAACCCACCATTCTGCTATGGATGCCACTAATCCCACTGTGGATATCTCTGCTTCTGTCTGTTCTGCCTGCCCTGCAATGGCTACCTGCTATGCCTGCTCTGCCTGCCTCGCCATGGCTCCCTGTTATGCCTGCCCTGCCTGCCTCGCCATGGCTTCCTGCTCTGCCTGTTCTGCCTGCCCCACCATGGTCCCCTATTCTGCCATTGCTCCACGGCCCAAGTCCTCAAGTTCTACACGGTCTGCTACTGCTCCATGGCCCAGGCCCCCCAGTACTTCACAGTCTGCTACTGCTCCACGGCCCTGGTCCTCCAAAGTTTCACTGTCTGTCATTGCTTCACGGCCCAGGACCTCCAGGGTTCCACTGTCTGCCACAGCTCCACGGCCCAGGTCCTCCAGTGCTTCACTGTCTGCCACTGCTCCATGGTCCAGGTCCTCCAGTGCTTCACTGTCTGTCCCTGCTTCACGATCCAGGCCCACCTGCTCTACATGGACCTGGCCCTCCATCCCACCCCCTGCTTTGCCTCTGTTCCCCCACCCATCTGGACTGTTGTTTGAGCGCCAGGAGTCGCTCCTAGGGGGGGGATTCTGTAACGCCAAGCCAGCAGAGGGAGCCCTCACCCCAGTACTGCTTGCATGCTCCCTCTGCTGCTTCTATTGTTACTTCCTGTTTGTCACTATTTAAGGACTCACCATGTGCTCACTTCTTTGCGAAGTATTGCCAGTTCACCTGCCTTACCGAGCGCTTATAATATTACTCTGTTGGATTACCTGTTGCGACCTTGCTTTGTTTATGGACTCTTGATTTTACGGATTTCCCTTATTGGATTGTTTGCTGTTTCTGGACTGTCTTTACGGTATTTGACCCACTGCCTGCTTTATCTCTCTGCTGCCTGGATTACGTTTATGTGTTGTACGTTTTGGACTGCCTTTCTGGTTATTGACCCTCTGCCTGTTTCATCGTGTATGTTTGCTGTTGTTTATAATAAACTTCCACAATTGGATTCTACACCGCCTCAGCGTCCTAACGTTACAATAATTCATGGAAAGATGGCAAAATTGAAATTAAACATACTTAATAAAAACAACAAAATATATGCCAATATTTTCTGTAAAATAAGTAAATTTGCCAATTTTGCTGAAAGGAAGGATTGCAGAAATAAGTACACCCTAGATGAAATTCAGCAAATGCATAATATTTTAGTACTTGGTATGTCCTCAGTAACTTTAAGTATACTGCTCTGACTCTTCTTGGCACTGAGTGTACAAGTTCATGACAAATTTTCACATCTGTTTAACTGTTGTCCTGTTTAACTCCTGGAGGACGACCTCCTTAAATGCCCTGGTCTTTAATGGGAAGTTTTGCTCAGCTCATCTCTACAGACTCCCCCACAGCTGCTCAAAAGCGTTAAGACTGAGTGAAATACATGTCCACTGAAGGTATTTTCACCTTGGGAGAATGAATATCTTCATTGTCATGCTGAAAAAAATGCCCATTTAATGCAAGGAATGAGTGGAGAGTAGCTTCTGCAGTTTCAGTTTTTTGTATTACATCACACAGTGGTGTGTGAATTCATGACAACACTGATAAAGCACAACTCCCTCACACCTTCAGCACTCATACATCCCAATATAAGAGCTTTACTATCACTGAACGTCACTGTGGGTACCAGGCACTTCTCGCTGTACTCCTCCTCTAGCAACACCAGAACATTTTAGATGCTTTTGGATATGAAATGATTGATGTGGTCTCTTGAGACCAGAGTATGGATTCCCAGAAGTCTATATTTTGTAAATACGGGCCTTGGAAGAGGTTAAATGAGTTTATTGTGCTTTGGCTACAGTAGGTAATTCTAGTAGTGACAACAACCATGCATGTCACTTGTGCAGGCTGCATTGTATTCTATGAGATAAAATGTCACTCTTTTCATTGGTTTTGCTAGCTCTGAGACACTTGCATGTTATTTGTCCGGCATTTTTTCTAGCAAAAATTCACTCATCACTAAATTAAAACTTAAAGTGAAGACCTGAATATTTCAGGAGCCTTGTCTCAGCCTTGCCCGTGTTTCATTGTTGACAGCATTAAGTCTGTGTATGATTCAGTAAGCTATAAAGCACCTTTAACTGTCAGGAAATTACTTGTCTCTAAAAGTTTTGGTTCAATGTACTTGCCAGTTGATTTTGTTTAGTTTTATTTAGTAATTTTCAGGAGAGTGTACTCATTTTTGCAACACAACATTTTATAACTTTGATAAGAAAATCTTATTTTGCTGAATAACTCTTCTTTGGTAATTGATCAAGCAGGCTTATTGGAACATTACATCTCCAAAGAACCCTAACATGTCTTCTAAGTAATAAGTATTGCTAAATTTGTTAAGTTTTAGAGGGGATGTACTCATTTAAGCTGTGCACTATATATATATATATATATATATATATATATATATATATATATATATATATATATATATATATATACAGGGTGGGCCATTTATATGGATACATCACACATCAAACTTATTGGGAATTTCACAAGAAAAACAATGGTGTGCTTGGTTTTAACGTAACTTTATTCTTTCATGAGTTATTTACAAGTTTCTGACCACTTATAATGTGCCACAAACAGGACGTTAATATCACCAACCATTCCCATTTTATTAAGGTGTATCCATATAAATGGCCCACCCTGTATATATATATATATATATATACACACACACACACACACAATAATGTATAAAATTTAATGTATAAAATTTAATTCAAGATACAACACTACACAGTTTTTTTTTAAGAAATGAATATATTTATTCAGCAAGGATGCATTAAATTTGTCAAAAGTGACAGTAAAAACATTTTAATGTTATAAAAGATTCTATTACAAATAAATACTGCTCTTAATTTTTTAGTGCCTTTTTACAGTGTCTTTTTAAGTAAAGAAAATGTCCATTTATGTAATAGAATTTTCATTTTTATACATTATACAAAAAATTAAAACAGAGTTCTGCAATGATTTGAAAATCTGCAATAATTCAATAACAACATAACCTTTGTCCCCTTGATGGATGTAATATTTCATGTGTAATAAATCTCCCATGGTTCATTTCTACTGATATTTCAATTTTTGAGCTCCAATAAAGAGTAAATTACACCAGAGAGCAAATTATTTTACTTTTAATAAACATTCCATTTAGGTTTAATTTATTGACATATTATACATATATGGTTTCTGGAAAATGTCTCGGTCTGCTCTGAATGTTCCGGTTCATTTTTAGTAATCACACAAAACAGAATGAAACAATTAAAATGTCAAATTGAAGAAATGTGTTAACACTGCTAGACAGTGTTAAAATAACAGTATTAAACATATTTAATTAATTGCGTGCTCCAGTTTTTATATTTAACTAAAGGTCTGTAACACCGAAACACTACAAATCTCACTGAGTAATGGTTTTAATTCCCTGCAAACATCACACAAACACATAAAATAAACACACACACACACACACACACACACACACAAACAGCCACTGGCAAGACTAGAGCCTAAAAAGGGCCAAAAACCAAACCAAAGCGTGACGGATGTCCGTCTGCCTAAGCAAAATATCAGCCCCAGAGCGCAGACGTGCATAACGTTAAACAAAAGCCCAGAGAAACGTTCCCACTATGGGAATAATCAACATGCACATAATCAGAAGAAAAAGCAAACACAAAAGCATGTTACCTTCTACAATTACACATGGAAAATTAAAACAATCACACAAACACTTTCTCTCCCTTTCCGCTACCATGTTATAGCTGATAAGCCAATCAGAAGCCAGAATTCTTGGTTGTGAGCTTTGATGGATGGCCATTTGTAACATGCCAAGACCATCACAGGGGGAAACTGCTCTGATTAATGTTCAGGGAGTTCAGAACACACACACAAACAAACAACATAAAACACAAATGCACTAACAAATACTCCATAATTCAAAAACATACATATTAAAAAAAGATCCTCACGCATATTCATGCTTTGAAAAACGCATATGAAGAAATACGCACGTATTTGAACGGCATTACAGCACATTAGTACCACATTCTGACCAGGGGAAGGGAAGTCATCCCTTCAGTGATATTTATAGAGAGACTACGTCCCCAGAGAGAGTGTGCAAACACACACACCAGGAAAATAGTCATATGCATACACACATGGGTATTCGTTAAAGACACATTGACAAAACAGGAAAGCGCAAAACATATTGCTATTCGTGCAGTGACTCATCCATCCAGCGAAATGCATTGAGAAACGCTAATGTTTGCTGTCCAATAATTATTAATCTCTTGAAATCAGTTTCTTCATACACATGAACATACGCACGTACGCACATGCTTGTAATTTCACTAATGCTCGAGATAATGGACTGCAAATTTCATCAGAAGCACAAGGCTCTACTAAGAACAGGGTCGACACACCTGAGGCAAAGCCATGTTTGTCGTGTTGTAATGTAATGATTTTATGATCCCACCATACATCAGGCTTGCTGTCCTGCCTTCATCAAACTTTCAGGTCTCTGAAGAAAACACGAGCTAAATGTGATTTTTTGTGTGTGGGTCAGATGCTGGTCCGGGAATTAACGCTCGCCAAGAGCCAAATGTAAGTAAAAAGTGTAGAAGTCGCCAGATGGTTGGGAGCTCCAACATATGTATGGTTTAAATCAAATTATATAACGTTAATCAGACTCCTGGTGATGTAAGTGACATGAACGATTCAAATCAAAGACACATAAAATGTCTTTTAAAAAAAAGTCAAAACTTGCACTTCGTATAACAACTTCAAGCATGTTAGTGAAAAATTAACCAACAGATTTTTTTTGTTGTTCTTTTTTTGCCCTGTGGTGACACTTGTGAAATATTCCTCACATTAAGCTATCCAGAAGAAAAATGCAAAAATACATAAAAATCTGCTAAATAATTATACTGTCATAGAGAATCTGTATACCATCCATAAAACTGTATTATGCACTATTTATTAAAAATAAATAAATACATGAAAAATGTGTTTTATGGCTAGTAAGGAACAGTGTTGGGGAATGTTACTTTTAAAAGTAATGTATTACAATTATACTAGTATACGTTACTCCCTGAAAAGCAACTTTTTATGGAAAGTAATGTGTTACGTTACTTTTGCGTTACTTTTTAAATCTGGGCAGGGCTTGCTTCTTTTTTTTTTAATATAAAACAATTCTAATGTAAAACCCCTTTTACACCAAAAGTGAAATGAATTCACCTCAGGCTGAAAGAAAAGTACATTTATGCAGGAGATCACTCCTCAGCTATAAAAAAAAAAAAAAAAAAAATGAAGCACAAATGTTAGTTTATCTAAAGTAATTTTTGCTTGTTAGTATGGTTGAATTGCATCATCTAAGGTCAGCAGCAAAGACACTGGTTAATAAAATGGGATTAAATAAATAAAGGATATTTGTTTTATTTACCATATTTAATTATTGCAGGGTTGCTTCATATTCTGAGTTTGCATTTCACTGTTTTTATTCATTTGGAGGAATACTGAATCTGTTTTTTGTGAGTGAGATGAATTAATGCATGTTCACATTTAGTCTAGAATACAGTAACATCATGTTTACTCCCAATTTACCAACAGGAGACTTGTCATACAATAAATGGGAAAAAAATGACTGGCGTTACTTATTTGAAATAGTAACTCAGATATTTTTCTTAGACACTCAAAAGTAATGCGTTACTTTACTAGTTACTTGAAAAAAAGTCATATTATGACGTAACTCGCTTTACTTGTAATGTGTAACCCATAACACTGGTAAGGAATATATATGGATAGTACATTCTCAATGTTCTCAATTCACACACTATTGGCCACGTTCAGCTGGAGCGGCAATGAATACACAGAGCCGTAAATCACTGACAAGCTACGCAATATCATGTTCATAATTGCAGATGAATTGCATTCGATTATGAGTGCGATTTTGAGTAGCTTGTCAGTGATTTACAGCTCTGTGTAATCATTGCCGCTCCAGCTGAATCCACGTGATGGAGATTTACTACTAATCACAGAACCGGCTTTATTGAGGAGATGCGCATGACAATCGCATGCAATTTATCGTGCAGCCCTAGTTGCAAAAATGTACATTTTTGAACTGGTTCTTTAAAGGAGTCATTAATTGAGAAATCAAAATTCACTTGATCCTTTGACATAAGAGGTCATTGTGCTATATATACATCCTGTAAGTTTCAGAACTCAAAACTTTCACATTAGTCTAAAAACAGCTTATATTGAAGCCAATCTACCAAAATCACAGGTTGTGGAATGGGCCACTTTATGATGTAATAGTGCGGCTAAACACCGCCTCCACAGGAGAATAGCGCCTGCTTCTACATCACTGCCTGTTTAGCCCCGCCCACTGATTCTACATCAGTGTCTGTTTAGCCCCGCCCACCAATTCTACCTCACTGCCTGTTTAGCCCCGCCCCGCCGATGCTACATCACTGCATGTTTAGCCCTGCCCACCCATTCTACATCATTGCCTGTTTAGCCCCGCCCATCCATTCTACATAATTGCCTGTTTAGCCCCGCCCACCCATTCTACATCACTGCCTGTTTAGCTCCACCCACCGATTCTACATCACCGCCTGTTTAGCCCTGCCCACTGATTCTACATCACTGCCTGTTTAGCCCCGCCCTTAGCCACGCCCACCAATTCTACATCACTGCCTGTTTAGCCCCACCCACCGATTCTACATCACTGCCTGTTTAGCCCCACCCACCAACTCTACATCACTGATTATTTAGCCCCGCCAACCAATTCTACATCACTGCTTATTTAGCCCCGCCCACAGATTCACGCACATAGTGTAAATAACGAGACAATGAATGAATGAGACGAGGCAAATTGAGGTCAACACAGCCAAACTATAAACTTTATTTGATGTAATTTATTCTTAATGACTGTCCAGACCGTGTCAGTAAGTACAACTGTTCCATTTTAAAAAATATTATGAGATTATGAGATTAAAGTCGTAATATTTCAAGAATAAAGTCAAAATGATGAGAATTAAATCGAAATACTACGTGAATGAAGTCTAAATATTTCGAGAACAAAATCGAAATTATGAGAATAAAGTCGAAATATTATGAGAATAAAGTCAAAATATTTCTAAAAGTCAAAATTACGAGAATTAATTTATAGCAATTACGAGATTAAAGTTATAATATTTTGAGACTATATTCTAGCCTATTGCTCATGCAGATTGTGATTGGGAGCACTGGGAGATATTCCAAAGTCTCAGCTTTCAAATTCTGTCAGTTTTATAGCAAAACACAAACAATATGCTTTACAATAATGTGTTTTTCACGCTCGTTAATGTGACATTGACAAATCGCTGTATTCGCTTCAGTGTAAGTGGCATGTAAGCCAATCATCTTTCCAATTACAATAATGAGACATTCATTTCATTAAATTAGGCTATGCTGTTTTTTCATGCCTTCTGATGGTCCTTCACTTTTATATCTTGATATAAACTTGAATGAACATATTTATAATTTCTATTTTGTGATAAAACTGACAGAATTTGAAAGCTGAGCTGTGTTATATTAAAAGCAACAAAGCAGAGAATGATTGTGATTACTGGGTGGCTGGCACGCTACAAATAATGAATGGAAGGCGTAAAATATTGTGTCCAATAGGGATGGTTCGATACCATAATTTTGCCTTCGGTACAATACCAGAATGTGATACCTTGGTATCGATACTAAATCGACACCATAGGTAACAAATAGCCAGCCTCAAAAGATAAGAAAACTGAAAACAATTTAGTTTTGAAAACAACATACTAAACCCGTATTAGTTCATTTATCATTTATAACTAATTATTGACCTAGATCAATAAGTGCTGTAACACTGTAAGGTCAGCTTACCTAATGAATTTTAACAGTTTGCTTTACTGTAAAGTGTTATTCTAACAATCAAAGTATTCAAAATCACGTTATTATCTCTCTCTCTCTGATTGTTTTCAGATTTCAGACTCTGATAACCAAAGAAAAAGTATTAAATGTAAATCTCTCTCGCGCTCTCTTGGCTGAAACATTCCCTTTATATTAATGATACTATAATTAATCTACCAAAACTCTTGCTTCATTTAAATTCAAATAATATTTGATTGTTTGAAATGCAAGTGCAAATATCATGTGACCAAAAGCTAAACTGGTTCTAGCGTGTCACGCACATTTGAGCTTTCGTGTTTACTCTGTATCACATCTTAGCCATGTGCGTTGATCAGTTGTCAATAAAAGTTAATTGAAACTGAATTTCTGAATGATGAATGATGCACTCACCTGTCAATCTCTAAATGTGTGTTAAAGATCAGGATGAGCAAGTGACATATGGCAAATGCTTGGCAAGTCCTGTGGCAACACATGATTAATAGCACAGCTTGCATACAGGTGCAGTAAGGTCAACTTGTTCACCTTTATCATGTTTTGTATGCGAAAATAATGCCGTATTTCACTTCTACTGTTGTCTATATTTAGTAGTTTCAGGCGCGTTAATGTAGTGTCATCTGTTTGGTAATCCATTGCGTTGCTCTGTTGTCATGTTTACCCGTTTCGCAGCAATTTGGGAAGCACCTACAGGTGAACTTCGGAACAGCAGCGTATGAAATACCGTATTGATCAAAATAATAGTATGGAACCATTTGAAATAAAACATTTACCTGTATTTTTCCAGTACCAGTATACCGCACATCCCTAGTGTCCAATCATTTACTGTATTATACCGTGAATAAAACAGCTTGTCACTTAACATTACATAACTAAGAAAAGACAACAATATAACTTATGTTAATGAGTTGGAGCCCAGTTCAACCTTTAGAATGTTTTATTGTTGTTTTTTAAAAAAAATACATGAATGAGAGGTTGAATGCCACAGGTTTTTTTTTTTTTTTTTTTTTTTTTTTTTTTTGCGGAGTAGGTGGTGAAATAATCACAAAGAAAATAGTATAATTTACACTTCCAGAACAACAATTCACAAGTAATTTACTCACCCCCTTGTCATCCAAGATGTTCATGTCTTTCTGTCTTCAGACGTGAAGAAATTATGGTTTTTGAGGAAAGCATCAAAGGTCATCAAAGGTCACGCAGAATGTAGGTGGAACTATAGACCTAGTGTTTGCAAAGACTAAGAAAGTGCAAGTAAGTCAAACGCTGTTTACAAACAAAAAGGTCCAACGATGTCAGCCGATTCTGAAATAATTATTTTCTCACATTCACTTGCATTGACGATTTTTCAATCTAGAGGTCCAGTGGGGTTTTACGGATGGGCGGGACTTACCAGCTGTATATACTGTACCACAGTATACTGTAAGTAAATATATGTTTCAGTACATCACTGTACCAATGTACTGTAGTATTGTAATGGAGGGTTGGTCTAACTGTTTGTAGGCCTAGTATTCCATGTATTTTTTTGTAACTCCATGTTCTCTTTTTGTAGAATTGAAAGACTGCCACATGGGGGTGGGAGGACAGGTATGTTCTCCCCACACCAAGAGACCCTAATTGCTGATATGGTCCGTGAGAACAATGCCATTAAACTGAGTGAAATTCAGTAGAAGATCATTGAGGACCATGTAAATTTTGAGGGTATCAACAGTGTCAGCCTCTCTACTGTTGATCGTGTCCTCAAGCGCAACAGACTGCGCATGAAACAGCTATACAGAGTGCCCTTTGATCGCAACTCAGACAGAGTCAAAGAGCAAAGATTCCAGTATGTACAGGTTGGCATATATCCAGACACATTCAATGTTGATTACTCTAAGTAGTGATTTACTGTAGTGGCCTAAATCACTTTTTCCGTATCACTTACAAAACTATATCTATTTCTACAGAGGGTTTTTCAACTGGATGCAATGGAAAGACCCCATGAATACATCTACATGGATGAAGCTGGGTTTAATCTCACCAAAAGGAGAAGGAGAGGCCGTAATGTGATTGGCCATCGGGCCATTGTTGGTGTTCCTGGGCAGCGTGGTGGCAATGTCACATTATGTGCTGCCATCAGCAATCATGGGGTTGTCCACCATCATGCCAACCTGGGGCCCTACAACACTCACCAGCTCCTCATTTTCCTCAATTACATGCGAGATGCTCTGTTAGGGCAGCAGGATGAGCATCCCATCTATGTTGTTGTTTGGGACAATGTGAGTTTTCACAGAGCCCTCCAGGTTAGAGAGTGGTTCAATATGAACCAAGGTTTTATCAATCTTTGCCTTCCACCATACTCCCCTTTCCTAAACCCCATTGAGGAATTCTTCTCCTAATGGCGGTGGAAGGTATATGAATGCCAACCTTACACCAGGGTAAATCTCCTGCAAGCCATGGGACTTGCCTGTGGTGACATAGGTGTGGAGGCATGCCAAGCCTGGATACGGCATGCCAGGGTTTTTTTTCCCCGTTGCCTGGCCAGACAAAATGTGGCCTGTGATGTGGATAACGTCCTGTGGCCTGACCCAGTACGGAGACATGATGCTGTGGCTGAGTAATGCACTTATTTGTATATTTTTGTACTTTATTTTTACATGGGCTTACTGTACACAAGTGGCAAACGCATAAGATTTCTGTTTGTTTTTACAAGTGCTACATGTAAATGCACAAAATTTATGTTTTGTCTTTTTGTACATGTGCTAAATGCACAGTTTTTCTTTGTTTTGCAACATGCATTTAGCCTACAGTGAACAATAAACATTTATTTCTCCAGCTTCATGTCCTAAGCATTGTGTTTTCTATTTTTTCTACGTAGTGTTTAGTGACTGTTCAGTAGTGTTTTTAATTTTGATTGACTCGGGGCACGATTTGACAACATAGTTCAGTTTTGAGCACAGATTGAACTGTTTTGAGGTGAAAGTTTGGTTTTGGTTTTGTGAATGTAGCTTGAAAATTGGGTTTTGTGTTCACAGTTTAGAGAAAAGGAGAGCAGCTTTCAAGAAATGTGTCTTAGCAATCGAGAAAAACTGTATTATAAGACAGTTTGTATTTCATTATAAAACTGATTTTGAAAGCTGAGACTTTGTTTTATAATAAAAGCAACAATATTTGACTTTATTCTCGAAACATTTTGACTTTATTCTCGTAATTACGACTTTATTCTCGAAATAGGTTGACACAGAACAGTACAAAGTACAAAAAAACAAAAACAAAAAAAAAACAAAGGCAGTTCATGACCTCTTTAATGGTAGTTTGGACAGAGCTGCTAAAAACAATGTGAATAAAGTTGTTTGGATTATGCCCTATCATGTACTTGACTCTCTTACTTTGCATATGACATTTTTCTGTTTGGTCTGTAATGCCAGCAATCATTTCAGCAGCAGTGTCTCAGCATTGCCCTGTCTTGCCCTGATGAATAATATCCTGTACATGAATAATATGTATGAAATGACTCCGTTCATCACATTTTCTTGTCATTCAGTGTCAAATGCCATGTTTAAATCCTAAAGGCAATCAGTAATGAACTGTGAGATGACAAGACAAGCTTTACACTCTCCACAGAAGTCATTGTGTTAATGTCATTCACATAAACATACATTTTGTGTATCTTGCTTATAGAAAAGGTCATTCAGCTTGTTCAGTATATTGACATTGTGTGTTTATACTGAACATGATATCTGCTCCTTTATCATTTCAAACTAAATCTTCCTTTTGCGAATTTTTTTTTTTTTGCTTGACAAATGTGCATGTGCTATTTATTATTCAAATAAATGTCATTTGTATCTTTTGATTGTTATATAATGATTGTTATATAATTTATGAATGTCCAAATGTTTTAGAGGAATTGCACTGTATCTTCAATTGCGTTTATTATTCTTACCGTACTGTCAAAGTTGGTTTAACATGTTTTATGAATCGATTTATGCTTAAAACAAGAACAAAAATCAATAATTTGCTAATGTAGTAACTAAGATTTATTCAAGATATACTACCATTTAAATATTTGGGGTCAGCAAGATTTTTTTTTAAGAAATTAATAAATGTATTCAGCAAAGATGCATAAATTTATCAAAATGACAGTAAAGGCTATTCTGATTTATAAATGCTGTTGTTTTAAACTTTCTGTTCATAAAAAATCCACTGATTCTATAAAAATATTCAGAAGAACAACTGATAATAATAAAAAGAAATGTTTCTTGAGTATCAAATCAGCATATTAGAATGATTTCTGAAGGATCATGTGACACTAAAGACTGGAGTAATGATGCTGAAAATTCAGCTTTGCATCACAGGAATAAATTACACTTTAAATTTTTATTAAAATGTACAAGTTATTTTAAATTGTAATAATATTTTACAATTTTACAGTTTACTTTATTTTGACCCAACAGATGCAGCCTTGTTGAAAATAAGAGACTTACAAAAAAACATTTTAAAAATCTTACAGACCCCAAACTTTTGAAAAGTAGTGTCTAAAATACCGTATTATCTTGCACATATTTGTAAATTTAATTTGCTTTTGGGAAGCCAAAATCAGTTCGGCCCTTTTTAAAAAAGTCTGTTTTAGTTTTATCAAAATTTCAAAACTCTAACTGGCTTTTTATTTCTGCACATCAGAAACCACAAGGGACAAAAAGTTTAATTAAACTGTCTACAATAGTGCTTTCATAGCTTGCACTTAACAGAGGAAGTGATATACACCCTACCGTGCCATTTTCAACATGAACAAATAACAATAAGTGGTAAACACGCTCACTGATAACTGCTTTTATTCTATTCTAGGCAAATTTACCTTGAAGTGAATAGTATCTACAAATTACAGATGACAAAGATATAGTCTCATATAAATGTGTGTGTAAAATTCCCAAAAGTGCTCTGTGTTGTTGATGCAGTCATATCTCCACAACTGGAAATGGATTTACTGAACAACACGAGAGAGAGAGAGAGAGAGAGAGAGAGAGAGAGGAAGAAAGGGTAAGAGTGCTGCTAGATTTATAGACAAGAAGAGGCAGAGAATGAAACAGAGGAAGTCACTTGGAGAAAGCGAGTGCTAATTCCAGAAGTGGCTCTCTGGGACACAAAACACAACACAGGGAAAAAAGGGAGAGTATGACATACGCTTTAAAAGAGTGGAAGCAAAAAAAAAAAAGGGGAAAAAAAATCTATTAAAAGATGCATTTATGGTGGTATGAAGCTAGCCAGGAACCACTTAAGAGGCACGTTTTTAATTTCCACACAAAGAAATGAACAAACACTCGGAGAGCCTCTTCAGCATATGCTAATGAGCAGTGCATTAGAAACAGGCCAAACAGGAGAAAACACAATCAAGCTCTAGGGACGGCTGTGTCAGCCACAGGAAGTGCCACTACTGCCTGTTGTAAAAGTGATCCATTTTTTGGTTCCCACAAAAAAATTAAAACATGAAAATTTGGCCATTCACCCTCATGTCATTCCAAACTGTAAGACCTTCGTTCATCTTTGGAACACAAATTAAGATACAAATTAAGACCCTGCATAGACAGCAATACAACTGACATGTTCAAGGCCTAAAGGTAGTAAGAACACTGTTAAAACAGTCCATGTGACATCAGTGGTTCAGCCTCAATTCTATGAAGCTACCACAATACTTTTTGTGCGGAAAGAAACAAAAAAACTTTATTTAACAATTTTATTGTTAATTTGAAATGTGTAATTATACAGTTCTGCTCGTAAGTGTGCAGACTAGCCAATATGTTAATAATTTAAAAAAAAGATAAGAGGGTTCATAAAAACAGCATGTTATTTCTTATTTTGTACTTTCCTAAACAAGCTGTTTCATAATAGATGTTTACATATAATCCAGACCAAAAAATGAATTTTGTTGCACAAAACAACTGAACCAGTTCAAAAGCTTAATCGAATCTTACAAAATAAGGGTTGTAAAAAAAAAAAAAAAAAAACAGCTGTTTTTTATTTTCTGTGATATTTGTTCATGAGTCATTTGTTTGTCCTGAGCGGTCAACTGTTCTTCAGGGGCTGAAATTTTTCCCTCTTTTTGGTGATGTATACACAACTATTACAAAGGGTGTAAACATTCACTGATTGGGGTGTTTGGGGGGTGGGGGGGTGTTAACATTTCAGGATTGGATAATAAGGGTACTTATTTTGTCTTCTGGGAAACATGTAAATATCTTACTGTATGTAGCTTCTAATTGGCAATACTAAAAAAATAAATAAATTAATTAAAATAATTATCCTCCTGTACAAAAGTTTACACCCCCTTAACCCTAAAAGGGCAAAACCATAAAGAGACATCAGAAAATTAAAGTGCCCCTATTATGCGTTTTCAAATATGTCCTTTCATGCAGTGTGTCATGTAGCTGTATGTGAACATAAACTATCTGCAAAGTTGTGAAGCCGACAGTGCACGATAAATAAAGTTATTGTCTATCAAAAAAAGAGTCGGCTCACATTTGCCTGAACGAGTCGTCAGGATTTCAAATCTTTTTCTGTTACGGCCACACGTCACGAAGTAACATATTTGCTTAATGTCCACCCACGTTCTACGTCGCGAACAACTTGCCCGCCCATAAACAGTAACATTTCCATATGGTTTATGTCACATGGAAATTTACACGTACATTATACGGAAGACGCTGTATCATGCGCTGTGAGTAAAACTGTTTTATATTCACTTCCAAAAGATGATGAATCTACAAAGATTGTATTTTCTGGCGATCGTTCAAAATAAGTAGTTGTGTACGTTATGTTGTGTAACAGCACTGCACGTCATGTTAACCGGCTAAATCACGCTTCTGTAGTTCTGTTGTACTGTTGTTGTAGTCTGACAATTTGTGATTGAAGCAGCTTGACTGTCTGTCTGTCTCATTCGTTGGAGTAATGATAAAGGATGGCACACGAATCGGCTTTCACACCGCATGCGGAACGCGCTGTGCTATGAAACCCGTTCATTTCAATGCCTTCCGCCGTGCGAGGACGGCTTGTTTCGGTCTCGACCAAAGTTGACGCGCAGTGGAGCGCACACACCACGGACAAAGTTCAAATGAGTTGTTCAAATGAACTTTTGCCGCTGCGCTCTGAAGGGCTGAACTGAACCTAGCGGCAGAGCAGGGCTTTCCGCGTTCGGTGTAAAGCCGCTATAATGCATTATACATTGCTGAAGTTTACAACATAGAGGTGTGCCTGGTTCGGTTACAAAAGCAAATTGCGAGCACTTTCCACGGTAGTCCGTGCTAACTTATCGATCAGCCACTTCAGCCGTTTCATCCTCAGACTCTGGCTGGAATTGTTATGGTAAAATCGATGCCATCTTTTCTATGTATTGACAAGTATCCAGGACTGTCAGTCAGTTATGGCAGTGGGCGTTTCATTTTCCGACACGCTGTACGTGGTAGACCAATCATAAAGGACTGCACCATCTGACCAATCACAGCAGTGAGGGCTCACGGAAAGGAGGGGTTTAGAGAGACTGATTCTTTGAACTGCTTCGTACGAGTCGTTTACGAATCATTTAGAAATGGGGTAAAATTAAATCTATTTTTGGAGAAAACTGAAGTGTTTTTTGACCTTGCATACACGTAAACCTGTTTTGGGAGTCTGTTAAAACAATATTAGCAACCTTTAAAATGGCATAATAGGGGCACTTTAAAGGGTTACTCCACCCCAAAATGAAAATTTCATTGTTTCATTCATTCATTGTTTACTTACCCCCATGTCGTTCCAAACCCGTAAAAGCTTCGTTCATTTCGTAACACAATTTAAGATATTTTGGATGAAAACCGGGAGGATTTTGACTGTGCCATTGACTGCCAGGTAAATACCACTGTCAAGACCCAGAAAAGTATAAAAGACACAGTCAAAATAGTCCATCTGCCATCAGTGGTTCAATCAGTTTTTTATGAAGCGACGAGAATACTTTTTGTACACAAAGTAACGATAACGATTTTATGCAAAAGCTTTTACGGGTTTGGAACGACATGGGGGTAAGTGATTAACGACAAAATTTTCATTTTGAGGTAGAGTAACCCTTTCATTTATTGCTATTCTCCATCTTATTGGGACTCAAATAATACAATTTATTTTTTTTCCCAAACCTGACTCTTATTTTTTTTTAATATTAATTATATTTTAATGTTTGTATCCCCCAGGATTTGTCGCCCCTTCAGGGGTATAAATTCACTGAAAAAAGAACACTTGTTTCTTAATGTTTGTTATAACATTGCTGTAATTTCTGAATGCTTTGAAATACAGACCTAAGGTGTTTTAAAAGAAAGCACATAGCAGATTATTGCTGAAGTGAAAGCATTTCAAAAAAAGAAAGTATAAAAACATTACAGAAGTTTAAATTTACAGTAAATATAATGTAGTATACAATTTTTTTTATCTTCTATAAAATAAATATTTTATAAAATATGTCACACTCCAAAGTTTCTATACGTCTAACCAAGTTATGTTTCAAATTTGAAGTTGACATCACAAAAATTGTGGCTCCTGTGAGATTTTGTTTGGGCACTATACCAAGAATAACCACTGGGTTACACCCAAACCTATTTTTCAGTCACAAATCAATCTTTTTCTGTCACAATATCACAATTACAAAACAAATATGGAAACTTGACTGTCAGACCTTTCCAACAGTATGGGTTTGGTCAAGATCACAAAAAGAGTCTATATATGTTTTATATTTTGATTTATACCCCTAAAAGTGCAACATATCCCCAGAGATACAAACATTTAGAGATAGATTACAAAAATGGAAGCATTTAAGTCATAAAATATCAATGTAAACCCAAAAAATTATGCGGAACAGCTTTTTAAACATATATCCCCTCCAACATGTTCCAACATGTGAACTAGATCAAATTTTATCAGAGAGTGGGTAGATTCCCCACTACCTTCCCCACAATGCCTCCTGTGAGCTGAACAAAGAATGTAGAAACAAAGTCAATATGTTTAAATATTCACAACAAATACCCTCTCAAAATGAAACCATAAGACCTACACTTTCTCTGCTTCTCCCCATAGCTTCTCAAATATCTGTATCCCCCATACATCGCCCCTTTTAGGGTTAAAGTTGAGTGAATTTTTTCACTTTCAGTGTGATTCCATCAATTGTCCTCCGTGTGAAATGGATCTCATAATCATACAAGTCACTGTTGGAAAGTGTTCAAATGTGCAGAAAATGTAAAACCAAAGATTCACTTATATTTTGCAAATTCACTTATAATCATCAATAAATAAATTACTAAAATATAAAAACCCAATTGCATTTTCACCCTCCAATCAGAGCTTGTTTAAATTCTCCTGAAAACCCATTCATAATCCTCCATTTCCTGACTCCTGAACACTAATATTTTTACAAGCTAGATCATCCTGCCTAGGATGTTGTGATAGTCCCCTGAGGCATGGTCAGCTCTAGCTTTTGCACCACGCGTGCTTCGAATTCTGCCCAGAACTCTTTATCTTGGTCTTTCGGAGCGCGAAACATTTTCACACATCTAGATCAGCCGCTCTCACACCTCCCACCAAACTGCAGACGGGCTTTAGAACGGTTGATGTTTTTCCATCCACTCAATACAGGTCAGTTTCTACAGAACTCTTGACATTAGTCATGTTTAATCCACTCCAGTCAGCTCTTTCAGCCTGCCTGCGCTCTCTGTATTCCTCTTTTATTGATCCTCCCATGTTCACTACACTTTTCCTAGCATTTTCGACCAGCATTTTATCACACACCAACACAACGTCCCACTTTTTACAGAATGTCTTCATTTTCACACCTTCCTATTCACTTCTATAAACAGTCGTCACATTTGTCTTAGATTTATTGCACTGTCCAAAAAGCACAATGGCTTCTTGAAATATATTCACAGTTAGAGGCAAATGTGCCCTTGTTAGAAGATAACTATTCAAACTGAATTTTCCTTTTTTGACAACATCACTGTAAAAACGTTTATAGCTGTACATTTTTAGGAGGTTTAAAATGACAAGAAAGTGACAGTTTACGCCAATTCACTGTCATTTCTCAACTTCATGTCTTTCAGCTCAAGTTACCTTTATTTTTATAGCAATTTATACAATAGAATTTGTTTAAAAGCAGCATTACAGTATTAATCAGGAAAATAATCCTGACGCAAAGTTCAAGTATGTATGCAAATCCAAATTCTGCTGTAAAGCAGCTTAACAACAGAAACTGTATACAACCTGTATGGCATTTTGTTTTGTGTAACATGATATTTTATTAAGATATTTTAAGGAAGTTGAAGTTTTTTGTCCACTATCGTTTTGGACCCCAATGACTTTTGTTTTATACGGACAACAGCTGGAATGTTCTTCAAAATATCTTCTTTTAAGAACTTCTTTTTATCTACAGGAGAAAGAAAGATGGACATGAACTGAGCACATAATGACACAATTTTCATTTAAGCCATGACCCATATTCATTTGAACCTCACTGAATCACATGCAACCCAGATATCCTCATATTTATGCCAAACACTCCACAAACCCTGTGGTTTCTACACAATTATACTCTATGACAGTGATAGCTACAATCTGGTGCTTTTTTCCCCCATTTCTTTTCTTTTTTGTAGGTGAGGGCTTTTAAACTCAATCCTCATTGTCATTGTATTGATTAGAGCCACTGACTCTAATTGCCCCACACAGACTTCCTTTTCTGTTCACAGATACAAAGGAAAAAATCCAAATAAAAAAAAAAAAATAATAATAATAATAATAATTTTATGAACACAATCTATGGGTCAAAATCATCGATTTTTCTTTTATGCCAGAAATCATTAAGATAATAAGTAAAGATCATGTTCCATAAAGATATTTTGTAAATTTCCTACCGTAAATATATATAAACTTATTTTTTGATTAGTAATATGCATTGCTAAGAACTTAATTTGGACAACATTAAAGGTGATTTTCTCAATATTTTGATTTTTGCACCCTCAGATTACAGATTTTCAAATAATTGTATCTCTGCCAAATATTGTGCTATCCTAACCATGCATCAATGGGAAGCTTATTTATTCAGCTTTCTTTTTTTTTTTTTTTTTTACCGTTATTACTGGTTTTGTGGTCCAGGGTCACATTTAAAGAAAATTGGGGGCGTGCATGATTGATATTTAATAAAGTTATTAAGCACAATAAGCAGTGAAAAAGAACTCAATCCACTGCTTGGCTGACTGACACACAGCTGAAGTGTGCACTGAAAGCCCCTCTCTCAGACAGCATGCGATTGCGAAAACAGATCTCTTTTGTGTTTTATCATACTTGAATGGTCAAATATGCACACAATAATAGCAAAATGCCCGTTGTGTGGAGTATTCATGTAAACAGTCGGTTATGTGTAAAATAAATGTAAACAGTTATAAGTATACTGGATTCGTGCAGATGGTCTTAAAGGGACAGCGGTCTATTTTACCTGTTGCTTTCTGTCATTAAGTTGGCTTGAGAAAGCCATTTTACTGATCTACTATTTAAGATTATTATTCTTCTCCTCAGCCAAATTTCGGTATCTATCTCCTCCTAGAGCTTTCAAGCTAGAACCACCAAACTCGGCCCAGACCTTCAGACTGGTCTGACTCGGTGTGCTATCCGGCTTACGGTTTTCCTAAACCAGACTATCAAAACCACCAAAAATCCCATAGACTTACATTGACAGAATGTTCAAATGAGCCAACACTCTTCAACACTTCCCAGAATCCCTTGAGCCTCATTTAAGCTTCCCTTCTATGTACTATTTCTAATCAATTTAGACTCATTTAAGCTCCCACTATAATACTTCTAATATTTCTAATCTATCTAAATCATGCTAACAACATGCTAGTAACATGCTAATCATGTTAACAACATGCTAGTAACTTGTTAATCATGTTAGCATCGTGCTAATAACATGCTAATCATGCTAATAACATGCTAGTAACTTGCTAATTATGATAGATACAAGCTTGCAACGTGCTAGTAACAAGCTAATCATGCTAACAACATGCTAGTAACTTGCTAATTATGATAGAAACATACTAGCAACGTGCTAGTAACATGCTTATCATGCTAACAACATGCTAGTAACTTGCTAATCATGCTAACAACATGCTACTAACACGCTAATCATGTTAGAAGCATGCTAACAAAATTCTAGTAACATGTTAATCATGCTAGCAACATGCTAGTTACATGTTAATCATACTAGAAACATGGTAACAACATGCTAGTAACATGCTAATCATGCTAAAAACATGTTAACAAAATGCTAGTAACATGCTAATCATGTTAACAACATGCTAGTAACTTGTTAATCATGTTAGCATTGTGCTTATAACATGCTAATCATGCTAACAACATGTTAGTAACTTGGTAATCATGGTAGCAATGTGTTAGTTACATGTTAATCATACTAGAAAAATGCTAACAACATGCTAGCTACATGCTAATCATGCTAGCAACACGCTAATCATGCTAACAACATTGTAATCAGCCTATAAAAAACACAAGCAACAATCTAATCATGCTAAAACATGTTAACAACATGTTAAAGGGGTCATCGGATGCCCATTTTCCACAAGTTGATATGATTCTTTAGGGTCTTAATGAAAAGTCTCTAATATACTTTGATTAAAAATTCTCAATGGTTTTGTAAAACAACACCCTTTTTACCTTGTCAAAATGAGCTCTGCAAAAATCATCTCATTCTAAGGGGCTGTTCCTTTAAATGCAAATGAGCTCTGCTCGCCCCGCCCCTCTCTTCTGTCTGTGGAAAGACGGTCTTGTTTACATTAGCCGCATTTAGCGTGTTTAGCCGCTAAACTTGTTAACTACCACGTTATAAGGAAAGGTGATCGCAAAGATTCATTAAAAAAAGCTTATACTCACTTCTGTAAGTGAAGCTGGATCATGAATGATTCACGCGAACATAGATGGATATATGTAGATCAGGAGGTGCATTCTATTCACAAACAAACGTAATTCACTGCATCTTCAGGCTCAGATGTCGGGAGTAAATGACGACCACTATGTTCATTATTACATCCAGCAACACAACACCTCAATCGCTCAATCGGAGATATTCTTGTCTAACTTACATCCCTGCTCTGGCATCAAAACATGGAAAGTTACTGGACTTTGACAGCTGGTCTAAGGTAAGAGCTCATGTCAATCAACTATTGTGGGAGCGGCCTCTGTCGGTGTGACGGCACACCGACAGGCATCTGAGAACGGCTCGATTTGAAAAAGATGATATTATTTTTACAGATTAATTAAAAACCACTGCATGGATTTTTATAATTATAGGGTAGATTTGTACATACACTGCCAACACACATTAACGTTCAATCAACATGAAAAAGTGAACTTAGCAGCCGATGACCCCTTTAAATCATGCTAGCTGCTTTCATTCTTTTACAACTGCTTCAAACTTTCAGGCTAGGCTTTCTCAAGCCAACTTAAGGTTTGTTCTCAAACTTTATTCATCTAGTTATTAATGTTAATCACTCGTCACACTTAACTGAATCACTTCTGAATCTTTAATAGGAATTAGTTCATGTTTGATACAGTGAAGACTATGCAGGTGTCAGTGCTTTGGATCCGTTTGCCTTGTTTTTTCACTGTCTTAGTTTCTGTTTCTATATTTGGTCATGTTCCTTTCCTCGTTTAGTTTAATTATTATTCCCTGCACCTGTGTTCTTAATTATCCTGTGTATTTAAGTTCCTGTTTGCTCTATGTTTCTTGGTCGGGTCTACGTGTTCACTTGTGGAATACGTGTGTTTGCTATCCTCTGTTGTTTATTATCCCCTGTGTTTGTTCATTAAAGACTGTTTAACGTTTCTCCACATCTCCTGTGTGCTGCCTCCTAAACAGCATATTGTGACAGCAGTTTTTTATTTATACACTTTATACATTTTATTGATCCTCCCATGTTCGCTACAAACACTTTTTCTAGCATTTTCGACCTGCATTTTATCACACTCCAACACAGTGTCCCACTTTTTACAGAATGTCTTCATTTTCACACCTTCCTATTCACTTTTACAAACAGTCATCACATTTGTCTTAGATTTATTACACTGTCCAGAAAGTACAATGGCTTCTTGAAAAAATTTACAGTTAGTGGCAAATGTGCCCTTGTTAGAAGATAACTATTCAAACATTTTTAGGTGAAAGTGACAAGAAAGTGACAGTTTACGCCAATTCACTGTCATTTCTCAACCTCATGTCTTTCAGCTCAAGTTACCTTTATTTTTATAGCAATTTATACAATAGAATCTGTTTAAAAGCAGCATCACAGTATTAACTAGATAAAAAAGTTTGTCAAGACAAACTTTAAGTTGGCTTGAGAAAGCCTGACCAGAAAGTTTGAAAGAGTTTGAAAAGTTTAAAAAGTTTTATAGCATGTTTCTAGCATGATTAGCCAGTTATTAGCATGTTGCTAGCATGATTAGCAAGTTGTTAGCATGTTGCTAGCATGTTTCTAACATGATTAGCATGTTGCTAGCATGTTTCTAACATGATTAGCAAGTTGTTAGCATGTTGCTAGCATGTTTCTAGCATGATTAGCAAGTTGTTAGCATGTTGCTAGCATGTTTCTAGCATGATTAGCAAGTTCCTAGCATGTTTCTAACATGATTAGCAAGTTGTTAGTATATTGCTAGCATGTTTCTAGCATGATTAGCAAGTTGTTAGCATGTTGCTAGCATGTTTCTAACATGATTAGCAAGTTGTTAGCATGTTGCTAGCATGTTTCTAGCATGATTAGCAAGTTGTTAGCATGTTGCTAGCATGTTTCTAACATGATTAGCAAGTTGCTAGCATATTGCTAGCATGTTTCTAGCATGATTAACAAGTTGCTAGCATGTTGATAGCATGTTTCTAACATGATTAGCAAGTTGCTAGCATGTTTCTAGCATGATTAGCAAGTTGTTAGCATGTTGCTAGCATGTTTTTTAGCATGACTAGCATGTTGCTAGCATGTTTCTAGCATGATTAGCAAGTTGCTAGCATGTTTCTAGCATGATTAGCAAGTTTGCTAGCATGTTTCTAGCATGATTAGCAAGTTGATAGCATGTTGCTAGCATGTTTCTAGCAAGATTAGCAAGTTGCTAGCATGTTTCTAGCATGATTAGCAAGTTGCTAGCATGTTGCTAGCATGTTTCTAGCATGATTAGCAAAGTTGCTAGCATGTTTGTGGCATGATTAGCAAGTTGCTAGCATGTTTCTAGTATGATTAGCAAGTTGCTAGCATGTTTCTAGTATGATTAGCAAGTTATTAGCATGATTCTGGTTGCTAGCCATAGATAGATAGATAGATAGTTAGATAGTAATGGTTAGATAGATAGATAGATAGATAGATAGATGAGTTTGAATGAGTTTGAAAGGATTAGAAATACAGTACATAGAAGGGAAGCTTGATTGAGTCTCAAAGGATTCTGGGAGTTTTGACATTTGGAGTTTGAAAAGTGTTGGCTCATTTGAACATTCCGTCAATGTAAGTCTATGGGATTTTTCCCAATTTTGATCGGCATTTTTAGGAAAATCGTAAGTCCGATCAGTTAGAAAAGATATAGCAACTCGAGTCAGACCAGTCTGAAGATCTGGGCTGAGTTTGGAGTTTGTAGAGTTAAAGCTCTAGGAGGAGATACAGTCAGAAAATTTAGTCTCAGAAGAATAATAATAATAACTAGATAAAAAAGTTCGTCAAGACAAACTTTAAGTTGGCTTGAGAAAGCCGGACCAGAAAGTTTTAAAAAGTTTGAAAAGTTTGAAAAGTTTAAGAAGTTTTAAAAGTTGCATTTGGATAGTTTTAGTCTGAAATAGTTTGAAGTTTAAAGTAGTTTTAAAAGTTTAAAGTTTGAATTGCATGTTTCTCAGACAGATATTTAGATAGTTAGACAGATAGAAATATAGATAGATTAGATAATAGATAAATTTGCTAACATGTTTCTAGCATGTTGTTAGAATGTTTCTAGCATGATTAGCAAGTGTTAGAATGTTGCTAGCATGTTTCTAGCATGATTAGCAAGTTGCTAGCATGTTTCTAGCATGATTAGCAAGTTGCTAGCATGTTTCTAGCATGATTAGCAAGTTGTTAGCATGTTGCTAGCATGTTTCTAGCATGATTAGCATGTTGCTAGCATGTTGCTAGCATGTTTCTAGCATGATTAGCAAGTTGCTAGCATGTTTCTAGCATGATTAGCAAGTTGCTAGCATGTTTCTAACATGATTAGCAAGTTGCTAGCATGTTTCTAGCATGATTAGCAAGTTGTTAGCATGTTTCTAGCATGTTTCTAGCATGATTAGCAAGTTGTTAGCATGTTTCTAGCATGATTAGCATGTTGCTAGCATGTTTCTAACATGATTAGTAAGTTGCTAGCATGTTTCTAGCATGATTAGCAAGTTGTTAGCATGTTGCTAGCATGATTAGCAAGTTGCTTAACATGTTTCTAGCATGATTAGCAAGTTGCTAGCATGTTTCTAGCATGATTGTCTAGCATGTTTCTAGCATGATTAGCAAGTTGCTAGCATGTTTCTAACATGATTAGCAATTGTTAGCATGTTGCTAGCATGATTAGCAGTGGTTAGCATGTTTCTAGCATGTTTCTAGCATGATTAGCAAGTTGTTAGCATGTTTCTAGCATGATTAGCAAGTTGCTAGCATGTTTCTAGCATGATTAGCAAGTTGCTAGCATGTTTCTAGCATGATTAGCAAGTTGTTAGCATGTTGCTAGCATGATTAGCAAGTTGTTAGCATGTTTCTAGCATGATTAGCAAGTTGTCTAGCATGTTTCTAGCATGATTAGCATGTCGCTAGCATGTTTCTAGCATGATTAGCATGTCGTTAGCATGTTTCTAGCATGATTAGCAAGGTGCTAGCATGTTTCTAGCATGATTAGCAAGTTGTTAGCATGTCTGCTAGCATGTTTCTAGCATGATTAGCAAGTTGCTAGCATGTTTCTGGTTGCTAGCCATAGATAGATAGATAGATAGATAGTAAAGTTTAGATAGATAGATAGATAGATAGATAGATAAATAGATAGATAGATAGATAGATGAGTTTGAATGAGTTTGAATGGATTAGAAATACAGTACATAGAAGGGAGGTTTGATTGAGGCTCAAAGGATTCTGGGAGTTTTGACAGTTGGAATTTGAAAAGTGCTGGCTCATTTGAACATTCCGTCAATGTAAGTCTATGGGATTTTTCCCAATTTTAATCGCCATTTTTAGGAAAACCGTAAGTCCGATCAGTTAGAAAAGATATAGCAACTCGACGTCAGATCAGTTTGAAAGATCTGGGCTGAGTTTGGAGTTTGTAGATTTAAAGCTCTAGGAGGAGTTAGCAGTCTGATAATTTTAGTCTCAGAAGAAGAATAATAATAATAAGTTTAAGTAGCATATCAGTAAGTTGGCTTTCTCAAGCCAACTTAATAATAACTGGAAGTTTAAATAGCAGATCAGTAAGTTGGCTTTCTCAAGCCAACTTAATCAGGAAAATAATCCTGACGCAAAGTTCAAGTATGTATGCAAATCCAAATTCTGCTGTAAAGCAGCTTAACAACAGAAACTATACAACCTGTATGGCATTTTGTTTTGTGGAACATGATATTTTATTAAGATATTTTAAGGAAGTTGAAGTTTTTTGTCCACTATCGTTTTGGACCCCAATGACTTTTGCTTTGTACAGACAAAACAGCTGGAAGGTTCTTCAAAATATCTTCTTTTATGTTCTACAGGAGAAAGAAAGTTGGAAATGAACTGAGCACATAATGACACAATTTTCATTTAAGCCATGACCCATATTCATTTGAACCTCACTTAATCACATGCAACCCAGATATCCTCATATTTATGCCAAACACTCCACAAACCCCATGGTTTCTACACAATTATACTCTATGACAGTGATAGCTACAATCTGGTGCTTTTTTCCCCCATTTCTTTTCTTTTTTGTAGGCGAGGGCATTTAAACTCAATCCTCATTGCCACTGTATTGATTAGAGCCACTGACTCTAATTGCCCCATACAGGCTTTCTTTTCCATTCACAGATACAAAAAATCCAAATAATAAAAAAAAAAAAAAGAATACAATTTTATGAACATAATGTATGGGTCAAAATGATCAATTTTTCTTTTATGACAGAAATCATTAAGATAATAAGAAAAGATCATGTTCCATAACAATATTTTGTAAATTTCCTACCGTAAATATATATAAACTTATTTTTTGATTAGTAATATGCATTGCTAAGAACTTCATTTGGACAACTTTAAAGGTGATTTTCTCAATATTTTGATTTTTGCACCTTTAATTTCTGTAATAGTTCTTACTACATAAAATTACATTAATTCTTAACACTGCATTAAATAAACCTAGCCTACAGTAGCTGAATAAATTAAAAGTTTATTTTATATTTATTTGTTCTGTTGTGTTTGTAATTTTTTTTTTATTTTATTTATAATAACCAAAAAAAAAAATAAAAATAGTATATCGTTATTGTGAAATAAAATTTCTCATACCGTGAAATAAGATTTTGGTCATATGGCCCTCCCTTGGAGGTAAAGTTTTTTGTTTGTTTGTTTTTCTAATTTCATGTCCCAGTCACATTTTCTTGGTTAAATAATCAGAAAAAGTAAATATATTAATTATATTCTAATTCTATTTTTATATTTTTACATTAACAATATTCAATCAATATTAATTATTAATATTAGTTACTAAAGTTTTTAAAAGTGTTTTTAAGCATTGTACAGTTATTCCAAAATAATAACGGTGGTTTTCACGAGACTCACCGGCGCATGCGCAATGCTGACGTCATACGTCAACGGTTTGTGTACGACTAGTTGGTGCAAACTAAATTAAAGTTATTACGTTTTGGATATGGATATTTTTCTTACAAAAACAGATCGTTTTGCTAAAGGAGGTCTTTATTCACCCCCCAGAGCTGTGTGAGGCACTTTTTATTATCGATGGATGCACTTTATTGGACTTGTTTTAGACTGATGAAGAGAAACACCTGCCTATTGTAAATCTAAAGCTTGGAAGTGCCGGGATAATTTATAATATAACTCCGATTGGATTTGTCTGAAAGAAGGAAGTCATATACACCTAGAATGCCTGGAGGTGAGTAAATAATGGGCTAATTTTCATTTTCAAATATCCCTTTAAATATTTTCAAATTTTTTTAGCTCATCGTTCATCAAAGCTTATAAATATTACTCTTAGACAATGGAGATTTAATTGAAACATACTTCACCATGCTGATTACTTCCTAAAAATTGCCACAGATCATGTTTTCAGGCCATTTTAACACAGGAGACAGGATTTATCATATGAACCAATCACAGCCAAACATAACCAGTCATAATCCAATCCTATCACGATTGCTTCCTCTAAAGTTATTTCCCCACATTCATTGTCAGTTACCCCCCACCAAACGCTTTAGGGAGTCTTTTAAAACTCAATGAGCTCAAGGGAGGCGAGAGAGATGTGGACTCCTGCTGTAACTTCGCCTGCTAGTGTTGCTGTTGGGCAATATTTCTTTAGAAAAACAAGTGAATTATTAAAGTTTTAATGTTATATTTTTGTACAATTTTTTTCTATCTATATCTATCTATCTATCTATCTATCTATCTATCTATCTATCTATATATATATATATATATTCTCTGCTGTTGTTAGATGGCTGCATGACAGCTTGCCACACGGAAAGTTCTATTTGACACTGGCTGTAATTCCTTGCACAGCAACATGGGTGTTAATACCAGCAACTGCCAAGGCTCTACTATATGGAGGTCAGTCAGGATTTCAGGATTTCACCTCATCAGCTCTCTCAGCAGTAAACATGTCTGGACAATTTCTTGGGAGGGCTTTTGATCTCTCCTACTTGGAGATTGTGTCCAATTTATTTCATTTAAATATGCCTATAAATCTTGCGTACAGAAACACAGATAAACAAATAAAGGCGGCGTATTTCATTTTCATAGAACACGTTAGGGAGAGATGCAACTGTAACTGTCAAATGTTGAGGTAACAACTGCATCTAAACTGGAGGTTAACAGAAGCCTAGTCACACCTTCACAGACAACCCACAGACTGTTTATTTAAATATAGCAAGTGCCAGCTAAAATAACCAGTTTGGATCTGCTTGGCTGGTGTTACCTGAGTTGGGCATAAAGCACAGTTTCATAATAGGGTCTTTTTTCATGAATGTGAATTTGAACTGAGGTGGCCACAAACCACAGAATGTTTAATTGGAATATAAACTAAAATAATCAAAGGAGGAATTTTCTGAATTGTAATTCCAAGAAAGTCACCACAGTCACATATCCCAGGACTTAGTCCAACATGAGTTTTATGCCAAAACATAATTACATCATTGGTTTTCAGCTAATTATGGCTATTTATTCCCAGAGACATATTTAACTAAGCTCAGTACTGTCAAAAAAATTTGCATATTCATTTTGACTAATTATTGATATTTATTTTCTCTAAAATGCAGAATATATTTTTTCCTGATATTTCTATAAACGTCAATACTGTCAAAACAATTAATATAGTCATAATTGCTAATAATAAAATAAAAATGATGTTTAATAATGATATAAAATTATATGTGACCCTGGGTCTTAATGTACTGTATTTCTTTTTTTTTTATTTTTTTTTTTTTATTCAAAGCTGAATAAATAAGCTTTCCATTGATGTATGGTTTGTTAGGATAGGGCAATATTTTGAGATACAAATTTGAATATCTGGAATCTGAGGATGCAAAAAATCTAAATTGCCTTTAAATATGTCCAAATGAAGTTCTTAGCAATGCATATTACTAATTTAAAAAAAAAAAAAAAAAAAAAAAAAAAAAAAAATGATATATTTAAGGTGGGAAATTTCTTAATATCCTAATGATTTTGGCCTAATTGATTATTTTGACCCATATAATGTATTGTTGGCTATTGCTACAAATATACCCATGCTACTTATGACTGGTTTTGTGGTCCAGGGTCACATATTTGGCAACACTTTACTTAAACCCTTTATATATAATGCATTATAAAAGTAGTTTTAATGCATTAATTATGCCCTGTAATGCACTTTATAATGCATCGTACAATCTCATAAATACTTGTAACCACAGTTACAATATACTATAATACTTATCTATTCATATTTACACCTACATAAGTACACCTACGTTTTACAGAAAGTATAACGCATTAAAACATATGACAAACAAACCTGCAAGTTCCTTTGAATGGGTGTTTTCCAAACAGATTTACTATTACAATATAAACTATTTCTGATTAACCTTTTTAAAATCTGGCTACATGAGGCTAATAGACAACCTCTTTTCAGTTTTCTTGTCAACAGACAATGAAAATTTTTTTGCAAGCCAAAACATTTCTGGTTGAGGCTGTCACTCTCTGACAGATAGTGGACAGTAATAAGGTGCAAAATTCAGTTCAAATGACACAAGCACATTTTGGGAAAGTTGCATGACAATGGTGCCCAGCCAGATGGCACGGCGGATAAAAAGAAGATGCCTGCAGAGGATAGAAAGATCCACAGAAGTGGTCAAAAACACATTACTGTCATCAACAGCTAAATCCAACAGTAAATCAACCTTCCTGGACAATTACTCATTAGTGACAGCAGTGAAGATCAAGTTCTCCGGCTTGATTTGAGATGACCCAAAGAGCATCTGCACAAAAGACTTTAACGTGATCAAATTTACATCATAAATGCTCTTTGTTTTATATTTTGGAGTCCTAAAACTGTTTATTTCCAGGCTTGAACAAAAGAAATCACAAATGTGGTCTCACAATTTTCGGACTCCACTAGACATGAACTCCTGCCCACCCACTCATGCACAAACATCTACATGATTGCACAGAAAGGGTGCAGTGGTAATCAGTGGCCGTCTCCAGGTTGTTGTCCTCCTGACAGGCTTAATGGCAGAAGTGTGATCTGCTGATAATGCAGCAAAACAATGAAGATCTCTGTATGCCATTGTGCCTCAGAGTTAGGCCATCACCTCCTTTTTTTTTTTTTGGGGCTTTTGCGCATGAATTTGTTAGAATGTGGACTGTGTAACTGCCAAAACAAGGTCAGCCCTCCTGACAGCTGAAAGTCAGCCAGCAGCACAATACTTAAATAGACTTACAGATACAAAGAGTCATATTATTGTCTGCATGTTTGGGTCTGTATGCATAAATGACTATCAATCAAAGGGCCACATGACCGGATTCATGCGTCTGGGTAGATTGAAGACACAAGGATCTTCTATGGTGCTGGAGTGAGTATTTGCAGGTAATGGTACTGTAATGATGTAAGTACACATTTAGGATGTAAAAACATAATCAGTGTATGTACACTTAAATGGCCCAGGGTCATTTTTTTAAATTTTATTTCAACATTAAATAATGTACTGTATATATGGAAGCCTGTTTCCGCCACCGAATAAAATATTAAAAAAAAAAAAAAAACTCACAATTCAGATTTTTTTCCCCACAGAATTGTGTGATATAAAGTTCTAATTTCTGATTTCTGTGCAATTGCGTGTTATAAAGTCAGAACTGCGAGATATAAACTTGCAATTCTAATAAAAAAGTTCTTTCTTGCAATTGCGAGTTTATGTCCCAAAATTCTGAGAAAAAAAGACAGAATTGTGAGTTTATATCATATGGAAGCCCGTTTCCGCCAATGAATAAAAAAAATGTAAAAGTTAATTGCGTCTTTTTATCTCCCAAATCTGACTTTTTTCTCGCTGTTGATTTTCACATAAAATTGTGTGATATAAACTTGCCGTTCTAAGTTATAAAGTCAGTATTGCGTGATATAAACTAAAAATTGCAAGAAAAAACTCAGAACTGCAAGATTTAAAATGCAAAATATAAACTTGCAATTTACACCTTGCTATTTTGAGAAAAAAAAGTCAGAATTGCAAGTTTATATCTCATAATTGTGACTTTTTTTCTCAGAATTGCATGACATAAACTTGTTGTGAGTTATAAAGTCAGTATTGCGTGATATAAACTATATGGAAGCCCATTTCCGCCAATGAATAAAAAAAAATGTAAAAGTTAACTGCGTCTTTTTATCTCCCAATTCTGACTTTTTTCCTCGCAGTTGACTTTTTTCATAAAATTGTGATATAAACTCACTGTTGTGAGTTATAAAGTCAGTATTGCGTGATATAAACTAAAAATTGCGAGAGAAAACTCAGAACTGCAAGATTTAAAATGCAAAATATAAACTCGCAATTTACACCTTGCATGATATAAACTCAAAATTGCAAAAAAAAAAAAAAAAAACACCTCAGACCTGTGAAATATGTGAGAACAGAAGTCAGAATTGCAAGATATAAACTTGCAGTTCTGAGGAATAAACAAAGTCAGAATTACGAGATATCACAAGTCACATAATCTGACTTTTTGAGTTTATATCTCATAACTGAGACTGTGAATTTATATCTCGCAAATTCTGACTTTATAACCCACAATTGTGAGTTTATATCTCACAATTCTCTTTATTTTTGACAATCATGACTTTATTTCTCACAAGTATGACTTTATATCCCGCTATAACTCGCAATTGAGAGTTTATATGATGCAGTTTTGGGAAAAAAACTGAGAACTGCAAGATGTAAACTCGCAGTTACCTTATTTTGTTTTTTATTTAGTGTCGGAAACAGGCTTCCATTGAATTAATTGTATGCTCACAAAACCATGAGTCATTAAAAAAAATCTATTTGAAATGTAGTGAAAAAGACTTGCAGAAAAAGTGACAAAAAATATAGAATTCCTTAGAGGTGTGTGTTTATACATTGTTGGACATTGTTAATGACTGAATTAAATAAAATAATGAGAGTGTAAAGTGTGTGCTTAAAGAAAGTTTATTTTCACAAAGTGACATGGCCAAAAATGTCCATATTTAAAGAAACACCCATATATTGTAGTTCCTGTAGCCCAACTTGCAATGCATCACTGTAGGAATGACAACGCAATGGCTTCAATTCCCAACTAACGCACGTCCTGAAAATATAAACGCCTGTCACAGTGGAAAACGTCTGCCAAATCCATAAACGTGATCTACAGTCATTTTCTGCATCACCTAAATATTAATAACAGTCTATCACTGCCTTTTCGTCTTTGCTGGCATCCCTCGCTGTCTCACTCTCCATGGAATTCACTTACATGTTAATTTCCCATCATTCCAGATTTTATTTTTTTTCCCCTTTGCTCTACAGTTGCCATGGGAGCTTGTAGCATAGCAACAAAGTGACTCATTCATGATGTCACCACTATAAAATCAAACGAATTTCAGCAATCCTACTGAAAGATCACTATCAAAAGGACACAAAGTATAAAAGTTTACCTGATCATCTAAGAGCAAAGGAGGTATTTGTTTTTTGAGGATGACATTAGTAGCAGTAAAGTCACTTAAAGGAGAAGTCCACTTCCAGAACAACAATTCACAAATAATTTACTCACCCGATTGTCATGCAAGATGTTCATGTCTTTCTGTCTTCAGTCATAAAGAAATTATGGTTTTTGAGGAAAGCTTTTCAAGATTTTTCTCCATATAATGGACTTCATTGGTGCCCCGATTTTGAACTTCCAAAATGTAGTTTAAATGCAGCTTCAAAGGGCTCTAAACGATCCCAGCCGTGGAAGAAGAGTCTTATCTAGTGAAACCATTTTTACGAAAAATAAAAAATTGTATACCTTTTTATAGGCTCACAGGCTCTGGGATGCGTGTCCATGATGCTATGAATTAGTGATGAGTCGTTCTTGAATGATTAGTTCATTCAGAACAACTTCAGAATCGTCCGACATCGTTGTATTTTTTTGTTTGCAAACAGCGTTTGACTTACTTGCACTTTCTTAGTCTTCGCGCGTTCACTTTGTAAACACTGGGTCTGTAGTTCCTCCTACGTTCTGCATTACCTTTCGTTGTAATTCAATAGTAAGTAGCGTCATGAACGCGCATCCCAGAGCCTGTGCTACATGAGCTTTTGTGCTTAAAAAGTATACAAATTTTTATTTTCCAAAAAAAATGACAGATCGTTTCGCTAGATAAGACCCTTCTTTCTCAGCTGGGATCGTTTAGAGCCCTTTGAAGCTGCATTTAAACTACATTTTGGAAGGTCAAAATCGGGGCACGAATGAAGTCTATTATATGGAGAAAAATCCTGAAATGCTTTCCTCAAAAAACATAATTTCTTCACAACTGAAGACAGAAAGACATGAACATCTTGGATGACAAGGGGGTGAGTAAATTATTTGTGAATTGTTGTTCCGGAAGTGGACTTCTCCTTTAAAGTCAGCACTTAGCCAAACGGTCTGATCTTTTCAGTAATCACCTGACTGTTCAAGGGCAAAATGGCAGCAGAAACAAACAAATCAAAGCTAATGACACATTTTCAACTTTTCCTCACTCATGATAAACAATAGGCTCCAAACACTGTGTTCGTTCTGTAGGGCTCAGTTTATGTCTTTATGTCCTCTAAAGGACAGGCCACATTAAAGGATAGGCGCTTTAAGCATTCTGGGCACCTTATTCCTGTCACTAGAATTTTACTCTTTGATGTGAAATGTTTAATTTCTCCTCAAAGCAGACAGACACATCAGACTTAGTAACGCAGCACAGCCTACAGATTCTCCAATAAGCCGCACTTACATTGCTAGAGCCAGAAGTGACTAAGGAGGCACGTGGCTCCTGTTTGAAGTCAAACTTGAGTTGTCTAAACTCCAAGTAATAAGTGTTTTACACTGCCATTAGAAGTTTGTGTGTGTTTGTTTGTTTATGTGTCGTGGTACGCTTGTGAATGCACGTCAAAGGCATGGAGGATAAGAAATTGTATAATGAAGTTGTTATTTTTGTTTTCCTTGCACTCCAAAAGTATTTTCTGAGCTTTGTAAAATTAAGGTTGAACCACTGATGTCACATGGACTATTTTAACAATGTCCTTACTACCTTTCTGGGTCTTGAACGTGTCAGTTGCGTTACTGTCTACGGAGGGTCAGAAAGCTGTCGGATTTCAACAGAAATATCTTAATTTCTGTTCTGAAGATGAACAAAGGTCATCAGAGTGAGTAATTAATAACAAAATTTTCATTTTTGGGTAAACTATCCCTTTAAAATGTCATAATAAAACAGAAGTTATATATTTGTTACTTTATACAGCGGGTTTTTTTTTTCCATCTGACACCAAGTTTGCTCACTAGAGTCTGGCACTGGTACTCTTTCAAAAAATAGGTGCATGATGTATTTTGCTAGGACTGTGTATTTTCCATAGCCCTTTTTGGAAATTTGTGTTACAGCTCCATCCAACTGCTATCTATTCATCTTGCCCATCTAGTCCCGTTTATATTCCGGGCAGCACGTCCACAATCAGGAGTAATGGAAGCTAACCATGAGGGAGAGCGCTTGTGTGTTCTGTAGTCTGCTGACTCACTGCTCATTTATCTGCATCCAGGAAATGCTTTGGTATTTGCTCTGACTTTGTCAAAAACATCAGCTTGGACATCTGACAACTTATAAAACACATTAATTAATCCACATGCACCAAACTGCCAGTCAAACAAACTTTAATCTTATTACGCATGTTTGAGGAGTGAAAAGTAAAGCCCAAAGGGAAAATATGTTGTCAGTCTTTGTTCGTAATCCGTAAAACAATTTATAGCTGGGGTGCGGACAGGAGCGGTGGTTGGGGGCTGTCCATTTGGAACAACACAGGAGCCACTAGAACATTGGGGCTAGTTGTTACAGTTTTTACTTTAGTGCATATTACTCAAGGTACGTCATTTTTGAAAGTCTACATATAGGGACATTTCCATCAATACTGTCCAAGAAAAAAAAAAAGTTCCATGCAAAATGTTTCAGTGGAAGACTTACATAAATAATAAACAAAACAAAAAAAAAAAAAATGAAACAACACATAATAAAGGTAAAATTAAATGAATATAAAACGTGTCTTGACAATTGTACTTAGGGCTACACGATTTTGGGGGAAAATATAAATTCTGATAGATTTCTGATAAAAAATTGTGACTGCTTTTTTTTGTTTGTTTGTTTTAATAAATGAAAGCAGAAGTCCACTTCCAGAACAAAAATTTACAGATAAGGTACTCAACCCCCTTGTCATTCAAAGATGTTCATGTCTTTCTTTCTTCAGCTGTAAAGAAATTGTTTTTTGAGGGAAACATTTTAGGATTTTCCTCCATATAATGGACTGATATGGTGCCCGATTTTGAACTTCCAAAATGTAGTTTAAATGTAGTTTTTAATGAAAATAACAGATCATTTCGCTAGATAAGACCCTTCTTCCTCGGCTGGGATCGTTTACAACTGCATTTGGGATCATTTGAAGCCGCATTTAAACTGCATTTTGGAAGTTCAAAATCGGGGCTGAAACGTTTCCCTCAAAAAACATAATTTCTTTACGGCTGAAGAAAGAAAGACATGAACATCTTGGATGAAGGGGTGAGTTATTATATTAATTAATGCACTTTGGGCTAACAAACAAACAATGAACAACTATTTTTATTAACCAACATTAACTAAGATTAATAAATTGTGTAATGTATTTTTCATTGTTCCTTCATGTTAGTTTAATACATTAACTAATGTTAACAAATGATACCTTATTTTAAAGTTTTACCATTGTAGTTAAATAGCTCTATTAAAAAAATAAAAATAAAAATATAATAATAAAAATAAGGGAATTAGCACCAGGTGCCAAATTATTATCATTATTATTATTATTATTATCATTAATAAAAAACAATATAAAAACCAAACCAAAATACACAGGTGGATAATGAGCTGCTCACGTGTAAATGAACAAAATGCAGTGCTTCACTCTGAAGAATGAAACAACACATAATAAAGGTAAAATTAAATGAATATAAAACGTGTCTTGACAATTGTACTTAGGGCTACACGATTTTGGGGGAAAATATAAATTGCAATTTTTCTGATAAAAATTGTGATTTTTTTTTTTTTTTTTTTTTTTTTTTTTTATAGGAAAAGTCCACTTCCACAACAAAAATTTACAGATAATATACTCACCCCCTTGTCATCCAAGATGTTCATGTCTTTCTTTCTTCAGCCATAAAGAAATTGTGTTTTTTGAGGGAAATATTTCAGGATTTTTCTCCATATAATGGACTGATATGGAATATGATAAAATTCTGAAAGTGGAAGTTTGGATTAAAATATTACTGTTACTGAAAAACAACCCTTGTGAGACTTCCCTGTGTGACAACTAGTCCCGGTCAAGCCTTTATTATAGCTGTAATAAAAGATTTAACCAAATAAAAGACGTTCAACCAAAAATACTACAAACCTGCACTGTGTGGACTATGCAAAATAAAACAGTGTAAAAATAATATATCCATGCAAAATGCAAATTCACCAGAGTTTGCATCTCACTCAGAATTCCATCTCATGGCTATTTGATCCGCAGGCTAGTTGATAAGCATGCCGGATGGAGGCACCGAGACGATGCCATTACTCAAGCTGTTAGGAAGTACTTATGCACTAAAGTTTGCTGAACAGGAAATACAGCCATTTTATTGCACACTCTCACATACATATCTTACACTGTTTTCAATCTATCAGCTCAGTCGTCTTTTTGTCTGACACTCTCTTTGTCCTTCTCTACACTTTAAAGTGATACCTCACCAAAAAATGAAAATGTCATCATCAAAACTTTTTTGATCATTTACTCATCCTCATGTCATTTCAAGTTGTACTTTTCCCTCTGTGAAACACAAAAGAATAATTTTAAAAGAATGTCCTTGTCGTGTATTTTTCTATAATGAAAGTGAATAATGATGAGTGATCTTAGCGCTGCACAAAAAAGCAGTATAAAAGTGATTCATATAATTAGTGTGCTATATTCTAAACCTTCTGAAAATATACAGAATTGTGTTAAAAGCATTTTCTTTTTCGCTGTAGCTCTCCGTTCAAATATAGTGCTTTTGAATGTGATACAGTCAAATATGTTAGCTTTTTAAAGGAAAATAATCATAATGGTGTGAAGGTTGAGTAAATGACAGAATATTATGCAAATATTCAAGAATATTAATTTCAAGCGTAACTTTTATTTTATACAATGCCAGTCAAAAAACTTTGAACAGTAACATTTTTAATGTTTTTTTTTTTTTAAAGTACAGCAAAAACAGCAACATTTTGAAATATTTTTACTATTTTAAATAGTTATATATTTTAAAAAACAATTTATTTGTGTGATTTCAAAGCTGAATTTTTAGCATCATTACTCCAGTCACGTGATCTTTCAGAAACGTTCAAAATCTTACAGTTCAAAAACTTTTGACTGGTAGTGTAAGAACATTTTCTACATATTTTCTTCAGTTTTCATATAGACTCCTATTACTGCTGGTCAGAGTCAAAGTTTGTGCTTTTAAGATATAAATAATTGGAAACTGATAATTTCTGAACTTTTATTGTGATTCTCTAAGACCCAAATTTGAAGCTGAATATTTGAGAAAGAGCAAAAGATGAAAATTATGAATCTCTATCTGTCCATACTTGGTCACTAGTCTGTTTTTAATTTTTTAATTAATGATTGGCATAAAAGAAAATCTAGGAAATGAGTCTGATGTAATAAAATTAATTAATTCCAGTATAATTAGCCACCCCAATTTTTTATTATTTGCAGCTGTATTAACTAAATATCTGAATATGGTTTTATTAGGTCCAATTTAGACTGAAAGCTCTAATCTCAGCCACTGCAATTGCATTGCAAAAATCAGCCACATTATTCAGATTTTCTTCAGCCTTCCACAGAAGAAAGAGTCATACAGATTTGGAACGACGTGGTTGAGTAAACGATGACAGAATGTTCCTTTTTAAATGAACTAATCTTTTAATTTTAATGACCTATTCAGTTTTTAATGAGTGAGCACTAGATGTTACTATGGGTGCTTCATAGATCAAAATTCTCACCACAAACCCTCAAACAGTGGAGAGTTACGACATCCATGTGCACTGCTCAAGTGCTCACTGACTTCACCGAAATGCCCCATCACTTCTTTGCCATTTTTGACATTTCACTTTCACTGGCTTTTATGACTTGATGGCATCTCTACAGCAAAAAAAACATTTGTTCAAATAGAAATCAGTGAATCACAGCACAGTCTGGAGTGTTCGTGACTGGGTGCCATGGCCCATGTGTCTCACACAAAGAGGTAAATGGTATCTTTGTCATTAGCTGGGTTGTTTGCAGCAGCGAATTGCTGCCATATGTGTGGTTAAATACGTTCGTAAATGTTGCTAGGTGGAAATCTTAAAGTCTGAGGTAAATAGGCTAGCAGTGGCGTAATGTGTTTTTGTGAACTCTCTTGAAGACTGAAAAATCTTAGCTGTTTAGGTTCTTAACTTTACCTGTACTTTTTGCCAGGCAATCTCCGTCAACACGAAAGTAAGCTGTTTTCTGTGAATGTGCGAGACTTCCGGTTCATTAGCCACTCTAGGGAAATAATGAGAAGAATAACAAAGTGTAGTAAACGTTAAAACTGTTTGCACTACAAACCAGTGTGTTCATAAACAATATACATTAAAACAATATAATAAGACACCAGTTTGCCATATTAAACAGCAAAACGAGCTGTTTTGTGCTTTATGACACCTAAAGCCTCACACATCAAATTTACAGATGGCCGTTATTTGAAAAATAACTACTATTCAGACCAACAACTCCATTTCTAATATGATTTCTTTATATATAGTACAACAATTCTATAAACAAGAGGATAATCGTGTAACTTACATTTTAGACACATCCTAATTACTTTGTGTACTTTTCCAACGAAACGAGTCCCCACGAAGTAAAGCAGTATCCACTAATGCAGCAGCAGTAACTTCCCTACTGAACTGTTGTTGAGTGAATGATTCAGTTCACTCATGCAGACTTTGCTTGTTTCTTTTCTGAATGAATCAGTTTTGCTGAGTGAATCGGTTGGTAAACGACTCATTCACGGTGTTTCATTCTTGAATGTCTTTTAACGAATCGGTTGAGGTAATGATTCAAAGATTAATTAATGAATTCGTTCAAAAACACTATTCATTCACGAAGACAGTAACTTGACTCCACCTACTGGCCGGTATATGTAATAATGATGACTGTATTTTCGAATACGCAATCTTTTAGAAACTCTTCGTCTTCTCTTTTCTTATTCTTCCGTTTCTACCTTGTACTTATTTGAACAATGCCTGAAACATGGTATTATGAGCACTTCCGGTGTCTATTTTCCTCTTTAAGATGAATTTCTTGATGTATTCCCCAACTGTAAGTCGCCTTAGATAAAATCTAAATCTAAAATAAATCTAAAAAAAAAAATAGAAACTGAGCGTTTTATGACCGTTTAAAACACCCCAAACCTAGTATTTCATACATGGACTGTGGTAGCTGGTACCAAACTTATTTCTGAACTCTAAATTTGTCTTGTGCTGTGGGTACTGCTGCCTTTCTAACCATTTTGATATACTGTCATGGAAGAATTGAGGTGTATTACACTGATTCCTGCTGAATCTGTAGCCTTTGCACCTGAAGCCTAACCTGAGCTGTGTATACTGGTCATGCCCACTTGTGATAATTATTTTGCCTCCACATCATCTGAAAAGTTTGTAGCAGAGAGCCCTGGACTTGAAGGAGGTCAGCATTTTCAGACCTTAAAGTGCCCACTGGTCTATGACCATCCAATATCAGGGTTATTGCAGCCCTGACTTTTGGAAAATTATTGATCAGCAGATAAAACTAGAAGGCACAAACTTTGAAATCTTAATGAGAAAGAAATCCCTCTGCTAAATGAGCTTAAGCAAGGATCAAATTAGCAGTGGGGGTATGTTATTCTCGACTGTGATTCTGTAGAATAAAGAAGCCAAAAAAAAAAAAGAAAAGAAGAGATATATATAGAATGTAGGAAAAGAAACTTGTTAGTGCAATTTTACATTGTGAAGATGATGTGAACTCCAATGAGTGAATGAACTAGAACAGAAACCGGCTTATGGCTGTAATAACACAATTTACATTTAAATAACAGGGGAAAATAGGATAGTAACACAACTGCATCCCCAATAAATCTCATTACATGGAGCTTATAATGATTCCAATTGTGTTTTGACCCTTGTGCTGGAGGCTGAAGCAGTGAAGATGACTAGAACAAGCAAGCAGAGTCACTGCTTATTCTTGTCTTATATATTTAACATTTGTTTTACTGCATTCTGTCATGTCACCCTGGTTTTGAAATGCTCTTGCTTACCCTAGTTGTTTCAGGCCCTGTATGTCCAAAATATTCACATCTGTGCTTTGTAATCCAATTAGTATTGGCATAGTTTCCCCTTGTGTTTTGTATAATGGTGATTTTGTAAGTTTGTGTTGGTTACTCAGGGGAGAGTTGCTTCTTTGTACAATTTGCTAAGAACAAATGGCAGTGTAGCAAATTAGCCCTAAAAAAAGAAATACGGGATTTAAGCAGAGTTTTTTTAAAAGGGGTCATTGGATGCCCATTTTCCACAAGTTGATATGATTTTTTTTTAGGGTCTTTATGAAAAGTCTATAATATACTTTGGTTAAAAATTCTCAATGGTAGTGTAAAACAACACCCTTTTTACCTTGTCAAAATCAGCTCTGCAAAAATTATCCTGTTCTGGTCGAGGCTGCTTTAAATGTTAATGAGCTCTGCTCACCCCGCCCCTTTCTTCTCTCTGTGGAGTGACGAGCCTGTTTACTTTAGCCGCATTTAGCCACTAAACTTGCTAACTAGCACGTTATTAGGCAAGGCGATCGCAAAGATTCGTAAAAAAAAAACCCTTATACTCACTTCTGCCATAAGTTAAGCTGGATCACGAATGATTCGCGCGAACATAGACGCATTTATGTAGATCGTGAGGCGCATTCCCTTCACAAACAAATGTAATCCACTGCATCTTCAGCGGCTCAGATGTCGGGAGTAAATGACGACCACTATGTTCATTATTACATCCAGGGACACAACACCTCAATCACTCAATCGGAGATATTCTTGTCTAACTTACATCCCTGCTCCGACATCGAAACAATGGAGGTTGGACTGTTACAGCTTATTTAAGACAGGTCTGAGGTAAGATGCTCATGTCAATCAACTATCGTGGGAGCGGCATCTGAGAACGGCTCGATTTGAAAAAGGGGATATTATTTTTACAGATTAATTAAAAACCACTGGATGGATTTTTATCATTATAAGGTAGATGTGTACATACACTGCCAACACACATTAATGTTCAATCAACATTTAAAAGTGAACTTTGCATCCGATGACCCCTTTAACTGATGACTTAAAGGGATAGTTTACCCAAAAATGAATGTTAGCCTATTTACTCACCCTCCAGACATCCTATTCAGTTCAATTTAAGTTTATTTGTATAGTGCTTTTCAAGGTAGCTTTACAGAAAATTAAAGTTTCTACAATATATTTAGTAGCAGCTTACTAGTGGTGACTATGTTAAGTCGGTGTACATATGGTAGAGATGCATGGTAAAAATCAGTTAATGATGTAATAAAACAGACAATGAACAGTGTTAACAGTAATGAATCATATGTTGCAATCAAACTCATAGCAAAATTCGGTAGTGCTATATGTTGTTTCAGGGTTGGCATCATTCCAGGTATATATGACTTCCTTCTTTCAGACGATGCAAATGGGGTTATATTTAAAATGATCCTGGCACTTCCAAACAGTATCCATAAGTCCATCCATCCTTTTAAAGGGGTCATCGGATGCAAACTTCACTTTTTCATGTTGTTTGAACATTAATGTGTGTTGGCAGTGTATGTACAAATCTACCCTGTAATGATAAAAATCCATGGAGTGGTTTTTAATTAATCTGTAAAAATATTATTCTATAGATGGAATAATATTATTCCATCTATGTTCATGCGAATCATTCATGATCCAGTTTCACTTACAGCAGAAGTGTGTATAAGCATTTTTTATAAATCTTTGCGATCGCCTTTCCTTATAACGTGGTAGTTAGGAAGTTTAGCGGCTAAATGCGGCTAAAGTAAACAAGATCATCATTCCACAGAGAGAAGAGATGGGCGGGGTGAACAGAGCTCATTTGCATTTAAAGGAACAACCCCTTAGAATGAGATGATTTTTGCAGAGCTCATTTTGACAAGGTAAAAAGGGTGTTGTTTTACAAAACCATTGAGAATTTTTAATCAAAGTATATTAGAGACTTTTCATTAAGGCCCTAAAGAATCATATCAACTTGTGGAAAATGGGCATCCGATGACCCCTTTAAAGAAATTCTGTCTTGTTTCTTTTGAGGTTCAAAAACAGCATTCATGAAAGAATGCACCTAAAATAGTGACTGTTGTTTATAGTTGGTTCCCTAAATTCAAACAGTTTGTGAAGAATGTTTGAACAATTAAAATGTTGTACTTAGCGTTAAAATGTGGTGCTTATACTTTCAGTTAATCAATAACTTGTTACATTCAGTATAAAAATGCAAATATGGTGTGGCATTTGCAGATTTTACTCATGTAAATTCCTAATTCTCTGTAAGTTGCTAAAAATGCGTTGTGTGTGGGCAGACCATGATGCCTAGATGGTGACTCACTATATGATGTAGATAGGCTCTTGAAGCTGGTGTCCTCCTCCATCTTAGGTTCTCTGCAAACTCTAAAGTACGCTCTTAAAAATAAAGGTGCTTTAAAAGGAACCATTTTTGGTTCCACAAAGAACTCTATCTATCTATTTCTTAGCCGTTTACTATCTGAAGAACCTTCTTTCACCACAAAGAAACAGAACAGTTCTTCAGAACAGTTCTTTATGGAACCATGGTACAGTGGGTCTTGTGAGTTTCATGCTGACTCTATTTGTTGTCAAGGGCACCGGGTAGTCCATTTTCAGAATCTGGGTCTAAGAATACTTTTATTAAGGTTGTTTCAGCTGCTGGTTGTCTGATTTGATGTTCTTTGACTATCAGGCTAGGACGCCTTCAGGCTGGAGGATATCCAAATTAGATAGAGTATATCTTGAATGGCCATTATTTCCAGATAGAAGTCAATATCTCACAGGTAGGCATGGACGTTATGGTCTCCTGCATCGTGTGGTGCAAAGTGGTCAATGTTCCTGGCCAATCGGTTGACGTCTTTGAGTGTCACTCCACATGCCATTTCAGAGTTTGTCTGGCTTATTCCATTTTCTTTCTGTGGCTGTAGAGCTTTCAGAAAGCTGGATGATGAGGGATAGTCATTAATTATTCACCCTCATGTCTTTCCAAACCCACAAGACCTTCATTCATCTTCAGAACATAAAAGATATTTTTGATGAAATCCAAGAGCTTTCTGACCCTGTATAGACAGCAACGCAACTACCACATTCGAGGCCCAGGAAGGTAGTAAAGACATTGTTAAAATAGTCCATGTGACATCAGTGGTTCAACCGTAATGTTACGAAGCTCCAAGAGTACTTTTTGTGCGCAAAGAAAACAGAAATAACAATATTATTCAACAATTTCTTCCCTTCCGTGTCAGTCTTCACGCGTGCTCATGAGAGTGACGCAGGTGAGTCTTTAATGAATTTTTTGGGTAAACTATCCTTTCAAACAGAGGGCTAACTGACGAGTTTTAATTGATGACTTCAGACACTTTTTTATTGTTTTACTAATGGTTCACAACGGTCTTGCTCTTTGAAGAAATTCAAAACATGGAACATGTAATTACATTTAGATTTAATTAATAGAGTAACTGCAAAAATCTGAAAGTGAGAAGAAACCAGGAATTGGGTTAAGAGGAAATGTTTCAAATTACTCCACATAAAACAAGCTGTATTTAAAGGCGTCAATTAAATGATGCTAACCATTATCTGCTGGAGTTTTTGGGTAGATTGGGCTCTGCCAGAGGGCTGCTTGATTGTGTTAGCTTTATAGCCACCTGAGGTGGTTTGTTTATAATTTGGCAACCTGCTTTGTTCCAGAAAGCAGGTTATGTGACATACCCGGGTATGTTTAAGGGCAAGTAAGTGGATAACCGCTACAATAACATATATAATATATATATGAAGAGTTCAGATGCAAAACCAGCTAAAAGCCATCTCGGTCAAAAATGAGATAATGATATTGAGTGAATGCTCTTGACATATATTATACGTCCATCAAATACTTTTTCTTCAAATTCACTAAAATACCAGCCTCAGCCCAATCAGAAGTACCGGTACTTACATAGAAACCTATACATCTGAGCCTGATAAAAATGCATTTTTTAAAGAAAGACGTCAGATGGATTTAGCTGGTTTTGCATCTGAACTCTTCATATATATTTGTGTATATGTATATATATATATATATATATATTATATATATCATATAGTTTTATGATATGTACACTAATATAAGTAAAATATAAGTAATATTATATAAGGTAATATTATATTATTCTAATATGTTTATTATATTTATTCTGTTGGCATATAGTTATCTGTAAAAATTAGAAAACACTATTTGGTAATGTTTATTTTATATTATATATGTTTATTATATTTTATTATCATCTCACACATCATAGATCTGCATTTTCTATAATGTATTTTTATAATAAAAATACATATCTGATATGACATATAATTTGCATCAAACAAACAATATAATTGTTATTCTCAAGGGTTAAATATTAAATGAAAAACAAAAAAGATTGCACAATGCCAATTTGTCACACCACTGGACTATTTGTATTGGTTTTTCCCTCATGTGTCCATATATGGTTGTTCTTGTTCCTATCCTCGTTGAGTCATTATTAGTTAATCACCATCACCTGTTTGTGTATCATTAGCCACTCTTTATAAGTTGTTTGAGTTCAATGCTCTATGTCTGGTCTTGTCAATGAATATGTGTGTTCCTGGCTCCCATGTGTGGCTTTATCTTTACCTGTGTAGATTATATTAAAGACTTTACGTTACATTTCATCATCGTGTTGTGCCTTCCTCCTCACGTGTTGTGACGCAATTAGGTGGCGATATGCACTAAGTATTTAAATGACCTTTTGAACGATGGCAAGTTAACCTTACTTTCTGGATTACACCCCTGATAACATATGTGACCCTGGACCACAAAACCAGTCTTATGTTGCATGGGTATATTTGTAGCAGTAGCCAAAAATACACTGGTTAGGTCAAATTTATCTTAGTAATAGCATTGCTATAAACTTTACTTGGATAACTTTAAAGGCTTTTTTTTTTTTTTTTGCACCATCAGATTCCAGATTTTCAAATGGTTGTATCTCTGCCAAATATTGTCCTTTCCTAACAAACCATACATCAACGGAAAGCTTGTTTATTCAGCTTTCAGACGATGTATAAATCTCAATTTCGAGAAATTTACACTTTTATGACTGGTTTTGTGGCCCAGGGTCACATATGTGCTATCTGTTGTACAACAACAGGGGAGCTTGACTAATTCTAGTAAAAAATTGACCTTAAAGAGAGAGTTCACCCAAAGGTAAAAATGACCCCATGTTTTACTCGCTCTCAATCCATCCTAGGTGTATTTGACTTGCTGCTTTCAGACAAATACAATTAGACTTGTATCAATATATGTACTGGCTCTTCCAAGCTTTATAATGGCAGTGAATGACTGTTGAAAGTTTATCCAGTATGGTGCATCTATCCATCATAAGTGAATAAAGGAAAACCAGTCTCCTCTTGCCCTATATCAAAATCCTCTGACATTTTTCTTTACAAATGCTCATTTAGTACTGCTTCTTCGTAACCAGTGTTTAGTTTTGCTCTATCCTCTGGATTTCCATGCCGTCACCTCTCATCGGAGTTTATGCTACATCTACATCCTACGTCATCCACTTGTGTTTTTTTTGTAAATGCGTTTATGACAGTTGGCAAAAGCTGGAGATTGTTTTTCTTAAAGTTTTAAAGGGGTCATAGGATGTTAAAAAGAACATTATTTGGTGTAATGCAATGTGTTTAGACAGTTTGAGGTTCAAACTGATGGAAATGTTAAGCCCCTTACCATGTTGTGATGCTGTGTCCCAGTGCGACAAAAACAAAAAGTCAAAAACAGTAAAACCCATTATAAATGAGCCATTTGTTTGTGGCACATAAACATAACATCATGTCTGCATTTGTTATCATAGAAACAAGAAACAACAAGCACTACTCTACACTACTCAAAAATGTCTGAACAGTCAGTAGCAAATTCTTTAAATATGAAAATGTACTTACAGGCTGTCAGTCAGAAGCGCTAGACTATTCTTACAAAGTTGGAATTGCCCCACTTTATAATGTGCACAGCCGGCATTGTCGGCTAAATGTGCTACACATACTCGAATATTTGCGTTCAACTGTTCTGGAATAGTGTTGTAAATATAACTTAACCACTGATTTTTAGTTGTGTACTCATTTGGAAGGCCAAACAAAGTACTTTCGCTTTAACATTGAAACACACGGCGTCTCCACGACATGTTGGCAGCTGCAACAATACTATAGTGAGAATAAAAGTTATGCCGCCTTTGTTTGCGCAGGGGAGTGTGGGGCACAAACTAATGCGGGGTTAGTTGAAACACACGTGGTTTAAATTTTTCCACACATGCTAGCATAACCAAATAAATGGTATTTACTAGTTGCCATAGCAACACTATACAGAGAAAAAAAAGTGTGACAAAATTCAAAAGCCTTTTGAAGATATCGCTTAGGGTTGTGTCGATAGACAATAGTATGGTGTATCGACCATAGTCAGAGATATCACCTGTTGCTGATGCCTTCCCTGGTGAAAAAACTAGCATATGCTGGCAGGTATGTTTTGATGCTGGAATGCTGGTTAGGTATGTTTTGATGCTGGTTTAAGCTGGTCCTTTGCTGGTTTATGCTGGTCCTTGACCAGCAACATGACCAGCATAAACCAGCATCAAAACATACCTAACCAGCATCCCAGCATCAAACATACCTACCAGCATATGTTGTTTTTTCCACCAGGGTTTGATGATAGCAAGACGATTATTATTATTATCCTCAAAAATAGACTAGGTACCTATCTTTAGCGATACAGTGCAGAGAGCCGCTTCTGGGGCGCTTTATAAACTTGCAGCGAGGTGGCTGGTATAAACACAAAGGCACAAATCATGGTGAGCCGGAGGGGTGTTTCGGATGGGAAGAATGCAATCTGTAATTGCGTGCAGCTGCTGACGCTCGCTTTCTTATGCGCACTGTTTTTCCGGTTTTACTTTAATTTTTGAAATTGATCCCGTTTAGCAAGGAGGGGAGAGGATGGAAAAGGGGGTCACAGTAACTCGTTTTGGGAGGGGAATGGCCCCCCTTCACGCCGCAGACGTGTGCAGGCAGTGTAAATAAGGGGTACGAAATGTATTCATCATACAGTGATGTAACTATTGTATTCACTTATGGTAGCGGGAGTGTTTTTTTAAAGTGCATAAACTCACGCTAGGCTAGGCTACTCAGTGTTGATGTTCTTTGCTCCTTTTCTGTAGCTGCTTTTAGGATAACTAATGAAATGTAAACGTAAGTAACTTACAATGTTTCTATTAAACTGATATCATGTTAAACACAAATTAAGTCATACTGAAAACATTAGGCTGCTTTTAGCCTTATGCTGGTGTTGGTTCATTTGCTGGCAATGAAAGTGAATAAATAAATTAGCACGATAATATCGTGTATGGGCGATCTCACAGGCTGATGATAGGGCGATCTGAAAATTGAGGATATCGCCCAACACTAATGTCGCTAAATATATATTTTACCAAAGTTAAAGTATAATTCTGTCTGAAGTAAATTTTTCATCTCAGTTTTTAGTATTCATTTAAAATGAGACAAATCTGCTATTATTTTAATCTCCAATCTGTTATTTATCAGTTTAGATAGTACATTTATGCTTTGCAAATCACCTACCCCCTACAGGGCATGTTGTCACATTTCACTTCCTTTCTTTTGAGGTAAATAATGAAAAACATATACATTGTAATTATGAAATAAAGCAACATATTTGTACTAGACAAAATTGACATGGATAAAAATTATACTCTGAACTGAGATTTCAAAGAGTGTTAGGCTGTGCCTTGCGCTCCCCTATACATTTGGGCAGAGATATGCAAATCTTCCCATACCATGACATAGACATGTGGGGGCATGTTTGAATGAGCCGTTTTAGGAAGGCTTGGCTGAGTCTTAACTCTTATAAAGAATATCTTTTTGGGTTTGAGACTTCACAGCTTTGCAACTTTACAGATCGTATATATATGCACAAACAGCTTGTAACCCTCCAAAGACAAAGGAAAACATGAAAATCGCATTATATGACCCCTTTAAATATAGATATTTTTCTTACAAAAATGCATCGATTCACTTCAGGAGGCCTTTATTAACAAGATTCAGCATTTCGAATTTCTAAATGGCATTCTCTGTCTTTTTTCATGTCTTTAACTCTGTTATATAAACCTGGACGGTTTGGTTGTTGATTTATTTATTTACTAACGTATCTTCTCAAGTTTGATGTTGTCACTCTTGTTTGAACTGTTCATTCATTCATATACCCATATTATTATAGATGTCAGTCTATTTCACAAAAATCCACCAACCTGAAGATTTCTGGCCTCGTCAATGTTCTTTGGTCCATATTATTCCTAGTAAAGAAATGCTTGGTCTTTGTAATGTTTCATTGAAATGTAATGAGTTGTGCCATATCTGAAATTGTCTTTCTTTTCAGCTCACATCACAAATTCACCTTCGATCACCTGTCGTTTTGGATGAACCTACCTGATGCTACCCAAAGCTCATCGGACAGGAGTAAAGGACCGTCCGGTCACTCGTCAGTCACCTAATGCGCAACAACAAGGAATAAAAGAAAAGAGCTATAGGAATAAAAGAAAAAAGCCAATTTACCATGATCCAATCAAGCCCATATGGATAAAAGAAGTACTTTAAGGACAGCAGAATGACTTTGACTTTCTGTAGTTTGGATTTATCAGGTAGGCTGCATTAGCGAACACTGTACACTTTCTGAAATCCTAATACATAAGCACAAATAGGATTAGTGTCCACAGCAGTATGGGGACAATTTTTCCCTCCACTAGCTTTTACTTCATTGAGCTGTCATTACTATACAGTGCAGATGAGAAAACGCATAATTTGCGTAGCTAGTCGAAATTACAAATGTGAATTATTCCTACACAAGGAGGAGGATAAAAGACATCCATTTATTTTATAATCACTGTCTGATGTGATAAAATTATTCAGAATTACCACAGCATTCCTCGATCGACTGAGACACTCTGGCTTTACGAGATGTGATTACAGACAATTAAATGCCAATGAAAGTTCACCACCCCTGTCATTCAGAAGAGCAGGTTAATGTCATTGTTCATTTTCCACAAAGTGACTTCACTGCTCCGCCAGCGACTCTGGACCTTGTATGAGCCAAGGTCAATTAAAAAAGTGAAAGTTAAGGGAACAAAGCAGCACATTGGAATTTTGCTCATATTCCAACATGGCGGAAAAGCAGTGGGAGGAAAGTTAGCACGTTAATGCTAATGTTAATGAGCTCGACTCTGACACGTTTGATCTGATGCTGTCATTCTGAAATCAGATCATCACGACGTCCTGTGTGAAATGTGAATGTTAGTTTGAGGTACTGCACTTTGCATGAGAGGGTGATGTGAGTTTACAAGATCATTTCTGATAGAGGTATGGATCTGCAGTTTAATGAGCTGCACAGCTACAGATTATTGATCGTGTAGCTGTTCAAACACTTAGCCATTTGCAGGCTTGACAAATAGCTGCTATGAATTATGGTGTCACTTTATCCTTTGAGGCTTTACTCTACAATGAGAGCTTTGAAGAACTGAAGGGTGCAGGGGTCAAAAATTACGGTTATGATCGACATTCTTTCAAATTAAAAGAAGCCGCTGTTACAGTTATTCAAAGACTCACGCTAATGAATAGCAGTTGAATGTCACTTGAAACGATAACCGTCTTTTTACCTTACTAATAACTGCTTTTAAAATGCAAAATGTGTGTGTGAAAGAATTTAATACTTTGATACCACAGCATTAAACTGATCAAAAGTGTGGGGGAAATCAATTTCAAATAAATGCTGTTCTTTTAAACTATGCTAACTATCTTTTTACCTCACTAATATCCACTTTTAAAATGCAAAAATGTCTGTGTGTGTGAAAGAAAATTAATACTTTTGTTGCACAGCATTAATAAATAAATACAATTTTAACTAAATGAGAAAGAAATGAATTTCACAGCATTAAACTGATCAAAAGTGACAATAAATAAATAAATAAAAATCAATGTTTAAATAAATGCTGTTTTTTAAACTATGCTAACACATCTTTTTAATTCACCAATAACCACTTTTAAAAATGCAAAATGTGCTTGAAAGAAATGAATAGTTTTATTCCACAGCATTAAACTGATCAAAAGTGACAAAAAAAAACTATTTTAAGTAAACGAGAAAGAAATTAATATTTCTATTTAACAATTCTATTTCTATTTAACTGTTCTATTTTGATCTGATCAAAAGTGACGATACATAAATTAAAAAAAAAAAAAAAAAAAAAAAAAAAAAATTAGGGCTGTCAAATAAGAAATCACGATTAATTGCATACAAAATAAAAGCTGAGTTTGCCTAAAATATGTGTGTATACTGTGTAGTTATTATGTATATGTACATACAAACACATTCAAGTATATATTTAAAAATATATGTATTTATTTATATTTTTATATAATTTATATATATAATAGTTTGTACTTAACATATTTATCTTAAATATATACATTAATTTGTGTGTATTTATATATACATAATTGCACACAGTACACAAACGTAGATTAAGCAAACCCACACTTTTATTTTGTATGCGAATAATTGCGATTAATCGTTTGATTGCCCTAAAATAAATAAATAAAATTGTAAATAAATGAGAAAGAAATTAATATTTCTATTTCACAGCGTTAAACTGATCAGAAGTGATGGATGGATGGATGGATGAAATTGCAAATAAATAAGAAATTAGTATTTCACAGCATTAAACTGTGTGTGTGAAAGAAACTAATTAGTCCACATTAGTTTTAGTCCACAGCATTAAACTGATCAAAAGTGACAAATAAATAAATAAATAAATAAATAAATAAATAAATAAATAAATAAATAAATGTCTAATTTTAAATAAATGAGAAAAAAACAATGAATATTTCTGTTTCATAACATTAAACGGATCAAAAATGACAAACAATAAATAAATAAATTAATTAATTAATTAATTAATAAAAAAATTAAATAAATGCTGTTTTTTATACTATGCTAACACATCTTTTTTTTAATCTTACCATTAACCAAATGCAAAATGTGTGTGTGAAAGAAATTAATAGTTTTATTTTACAGCATTAAACAGATCAAAATGGACAAAAAAAAACAAACAAACAAAAAAATAAAAATAAATAATAACACAAATATATATATTTTCAAATAAATGCTGTTCTTTTAAACTGTTGAAACTTTTTTTTTACCTCAGTAGAAACCACTTTTAAAATGCGTAATGTGTGTGTGTGTGTGTAAAAGAAAAGAACTTTTTAAAATTAATACTTTTTTAATTAATCCTTTTTAATACACAGCATTAAACTGATCAAAAGTGACCAAAAAATAAAAAAATAAATCAAATAAATGCTGTTCTTTTAATCTTTCTATTCATCAAAAGTGAATCACAATTTAAAAAGATATTAAACTTTCTAACTGTTTTTGAATATTAGAGAAAGAGACAGGATCACAAGCATGAAGTGTCCATTAGTTGAACCCTTCTGGAAATGTTTGGTTAGAAGAAAAAAAAAAAAAAAAAAAAAAAAAAAAAACTTATAAAATGTAAATGTGGCAACCAACATAGAATCCTAATACATTCTGCAAATTGACTTGGTAGAATGTCCTCTTTCAATCGATATGTTACCATCAGCATGTTTTTAGTGGTAAAATGAAACATTTGGGAAATTGTGCAGTTATATTTTTCACTTGGGTACTGGTGTATTTATTATCAAATAGGAGGGAGATGTTTCAACTCTAGCTATTCCGCGCTATAAATGAACAGCATATTTTCTTGCCTGTGTTATGGTTTAGCTGTGTTTGTGTCTTTCTTGTCATTTCTTGTCATTTGTCCTGTGTTTCCCACATCGTCCTGCTGAATCACAGGTATTCTTGAGCAAAGGAAAAAGTGAGAAAGATGGAATTCTGTGGTGTGGAAATGTGTGTGTGACAATAAAGCAAGGCTGAGGAAAGAAGCAAGAAAGTAGGTCTGTTTGGTCAGATACGGCTAATCCGCTCACAGCTTGACAGAACAGGAGCCCAGAACTTTCTCCTCCAAACCTAACAGCCTTCAAACTTAAAGCTTTTTTTCTTGACAACATTCCTTTAAATGATCTTTTTGGATAGGACATGGGAAATTTTATTGCTATTTCAAAGCTCAAGAGACTTACAGGGCATGTGAGACGTGTTTCATTTAAGTATCAACTATAATTCGCCTACTTTGTCCTCACATTGCTACATTTTTGGAAGAAATAAGACACATTTAATTTAATTTAATTTGAAAAATCTAAATTGAATGAGTTCTGAGAGCTTTTTGATGGCATACTTTGGTATCTTCACAAGTTTGAATAGTGTGAGAAATGCCCCATATTTGTGTTTGTGGAACATCAAAGGTGTCTGTTTACAACATGTTTTTGGGCGGCTTTAGCCAATCACAGACATATCTGTTGATTTCTTGAACACAACGGCCAATCAGTGGTGTTTAAAGGGATAGTTCACCCAAAATTAAAATTTTGTCATTAATTATTCACCCTCATTTCGTTCCAAACCCGTAAGATCTTCATTCATCTTCGGAACACAAATTAAGATATTTTTTAATGAAATCCGAAAGCTTTCTGACCCTGCATAGACAGAAATGCAACTGACAGGTTCAAGGCCAGAAGGGTAGTAAGAACATATTTAAAATAGCCCATGGGACAGCAGTGGTTGTTATGAAGCTATAAGAATATGTTTTGTACACAAAGAAAACAAAAATAATAACTTTATTCAACAATCTCTTCTCTTCTGTGTCAGTCTTCAATGCACATTAACAAGAGTAACACGATGCATGAAAGCTCTCTCGGATTTCATCGAATATCTTAATTTGTGTTCTGAAGATAAGCTAAAGGCTTACAGGTTTGGAACAACATGAATGTGAGTAATTAATGTCAGAATTTTCATTTCTCTGTGAACTATCCCTTTAAGGTAAAATCCTCTCAATTCTAAAAACAACTTTTTGTCCAGAGCTAAGTTCTGCACACTTGTCAATCATATAAGAAAAGGAAGAACTTTGTGAGATCGAGATGAAGTAGGTTTTTAAGTGAATCATTCTTGAAATTGCAATGACTGACATAGTGATAACCACAACAATGGATGAGAAAAATAAAAGTGCATTAAATGGATAGTTCACCCAATAAGGAAACTTCTGTCATCATATTACCATAAAGTTAAAGCTAGAGCACTTTCATTACTTTCGAAAGCATTCTAACTGATTTGATTCCGAAACCGAGCCTGGATGTTAAATGAAGTTTCTTCACTTTTGAAATGCAAAATATCTAGCAAAATGTATATTTTAGTCAGTATTATTGCACTGCTATTATATTGGACTCCATCTGTTTGGTGTGCATTCACACGCTGCCGCTTCTTCAGTGAACGGATTCTCACTTAATGTCAGAACAAGCCTTTTTGCAAATTGGAAATACTCTCATGAATTTACAAACAAGGATAAAACCATAAGATGTAAACCAGGGGTCTCCAACCTTTTTGGCATGACGTGCCATTTTTAATTTTTCTGGTTAACCACTGTGCCAATCTGCATTCTGTATTTACATAAACATACTTAAATTATATGATTGAAAAAAAAAAAAAAAAAAAAAAAAATATTTGATTTTCATGCAAATAGTTTCTGAAGTCTTTTTTTATAAATTGCTTTTTAAACTTTTCAAAAGTTTCTTTAAAAACAGATATGCAGTGTGACTATACTGAACACTGCTGTATGTGTGTGTGTGTGTGTGTGTGTGTGTGAGACAAGGCCAATGCATTAAAACCTTTGTTTAATCACCTTTCTATATTAATGCGCTGCTTTGAAGGAGAAGTCCACTTCCAGGAGTTTACAGGTAATGTACCCCCTTGTCATCCAAGATGTTCATGTCTTTCTTTCTTCAATCGTAAAGAAATTATGTAAACATTTCTGCATTTTTCTCCATATAATGGACTGATATTATGCCCCGAGTTTGAACTTCCAAAATGCAGTTTAAATGCGGCCTCAAACGATCCCAGATGCGGTTGTAAACGATCACAGCTGAGGAAGAAGGGTCTTATCTAGCGAAACGATCGGTTATTTTCATTTAAAAAAAAAAACAAAAAAAAAAAAAAAAACTTTTTAATCTCAAACGCTCGTCTTGTCTTGCTCTGCCTGAACTCTGTGTATTCTGGCTCAAGACAGTTAGGGTATGTTGAAAAACTACAACTACTCGTATTTTCTCCCTCAACTTCAAAATCATCCTATATCGCTGTTTTACCTTTTTTTGTTAAAGGAACACTCCACTTTTTTTGAAAATAGGTTCATTTTCCAACTCCCCTAAAGTTATACAGATGTGTTTTACCGTTTTCGAATCCATTCAGCCGATCGCCGGGTCTGGCGGTAGCACTTTTAGCATAGCTTAGCATAAATCATTGAATCCGATTAGACCATTAGCATCTCATTATAAAATGACTAAAGAGTTTCGATATTTTTCCTATTTAAAACTTGACTCTTCTGAAGTTGCATCGTGTACTAGGACTGGCAGAAAATGAAAAGGTGCGATTTTATAGGAAAAATAGCGAAACTCTTCAGTCATTTTATATAGTGAGATGCTAATGGTCTAATCGGATTCAATGATTTATGCTGAGCTATGCTAAAAATGCTACCGCCAGACCCAGCGATTGGCTGAATGGATTCAAAAATGGTAAAACACATCTGTATAACTCTAGGGGAATTGGAAAATGAGCCTATTTCAAAAAAAAGTGGAGTGTTCCTTTAAGGATGTTTGATCTTCTTTACATGTTCACTTTGCAAAGACTGGGTCGCAACTTCTGCAGTGATGTAGGATGATTTTGAAATGATTTTTGAAGTTGAGGGAGAAAATACGATTGGAGTTTTTCAACATACCCTAACTGTCTTGAGCCAGAATACACAGAGTTCAGGCAGAGCAAGACAAGATGAGCGTTTGAGATTAAAAAGTATTTAAACTGTACTTTTTTTTAAAAGAAAATAACCGATCGTTTCGCTAGATAAGACCCTTCTTCCTCGGCTGGGATCATTTATAACTGCATTTGGGATCATTTGAAGCCGCATTTAAACTGCATTTTAGAAGTTCAAACTCAGGGCACCATATCAGTCCATTATATGGAGAAAAATCCTGAAACGTTTTCCTCAAAAAACGATTTCTTTACAACTGAAGAAAGAAAGACATGAACATCTTGGATGACAAGGGGGTAAGTACATTATCTGTAAATTGTTGTTCTGTCAGTGAATTTCTCTTTTAATTGATGCACAAACACACACCACTCGCACACAGATCGGCGATAGCGCCTTGCAAAATGTAACATTCAGAAGCTCATAAACCTGTTGTCAGCGATGCCACAAGACTTTTAGTACTTGATACTAAATCGCTACATTATATTTCTCAGAAACGAGGAAGGTAGAGTCGCTGTTTTTAAGTAAACTCATCTTCACTGTTTGTACAGAGACAGACGCAGGCAATTCACACACATCTCTCTCTCTCTCTCTCTCTCTCTCTCTCTCCCCCCTTAAAAATGGCCATATCTGAGAAGAAAAAGCCAAGTAGTTTGCATCACTGGATATAGCTGTCGGTCATTTAACATTTCTATTGTAAAACAGTGACTAACATTAAATGATTTGCAGCTTCTTACCTTGCTCTCTTTCAACGTCAAACCAATGCTTCGCGCTCTCCTTCTGTTAACAGTAAACCCCGCCTACTTTGATCTGATTGGCCATCTCAGTCATTTTGACATTGATGAGCGCCGTTCAACTGCTGAGGCTTTGATCTGATTCTTTGATCTTCGATCTACGCGCACATCCGTAGACTAGTGCAAGTTAATTCTTTAATAGTATTTATAGCTCCTAACAGGCTGTGTGACAATAAGTTACCTCACCATGTACGTCAGTATGCAGTTTTCCATATTACTCGCATGCCAGCGATTATCCTTCTGCGTGCCACTGTTGGCACACGTGCTGTAGGTTGCCGACCCCTGATGTAAACTATATACACGGAGCAGGTGTCAGATGCATTAAACAACACACGTTTCTGACAGCGTGTTAAATTGTTAATGTAAATGAAGTTTCTGCACACATGCAGTCATTAAAGTGATAGTTCACCCAAAAATGAAAATTCTGTCATTAATTACTCACCCTTATGTCGTTCCAAATCTGTAAGGCCTTTGTTCATTTTTGGAACACAAATTAAGATATTTTTGATGAAATCTGAGAGCTGTCTGACCCTGTATAGACAGCAATGCAACTGCCACGTTCAAGGCCCAGAAAGGTACAGTAGTGAGGACATCGTTAAAATAGTCCATGTGACATCAGTGGTTCAATTATAATGTTATGAAGCTCTAAAAATACTTTTTGTGCACAAAGAAAACAAAAATGACTTATTCAACAATTTCTTCTCTTCCGTATCAGTCTCTGACGCGTGTTCACAAAAGTACCGCAATGCATGATATCTATGCAGGGTCAGAAAGCTCTCGAATTTTATCAAAAATATATTCATTTGTGTTCTGAAGATAAACGAAGGCCTTACAGGTTTGGAATGACATGAGGGTGAGTAATTAATGACAGAATTTATTAGAATTTAATTAACGACTGTTACACTCCCTTTAGACAATGTTAAGATCTCTTCTAAAACTATATCTAAATCTCAGAAAAATGTTTCTGTCAAAAAGAGGAGAAAGTTTTAAGCAAAAGAAAAATCTTTTAATTAGATTTCCATTTAATCCCATACTGTCTAAGATAAACATTAAAGGTATTAAAGAGATCTAATTTGAGATTTTACTTCCCTGTGGAAGTACATGTATAGGCAGTCTAACCTAACACTTTTATATTGCAGAATTTTTGAGGCTATGTGTTGTCAACATTCAAACACTGAGCACAAAAACACCTACTGCCCAGGGGGGACAGATAAATTCAGCTTTGGTAAATCAGGGGAGATTATGTTCCTTTCTAATACAGCTTATCAGTCAACTTTAAAACAGCAGTAGTGATAAGTGCCATATCACGCTACATCATTCAGTTATGTCACACAAGCTAAACAATATTACACAAAGATCCTGCCCTGCAGCTTGGAATTAGTGTTTAAATTATACTGGATATTGCTTCCTGTTTATTGACTAGCATATATCATAACTGAGGGTCACAACTGAGCAGAACAATTATTAATAACCACCTAAAGCACATTTGTATCTCTCATTTCTCTTTTGAAACACAAATATAACAGCCTGTCAACAGACGAAATACCAGTTTGTGCAGCTTCCAACTGTGTCCATGAACAAATGCAAGTATCTGTGAGCCAAACCGCAATGAAATATTAATTTTCTGCAAATCTGTGAAAGGATGAACTGTATGAATTCAGAAGCCAAGTGTACAGCTATTCAACACTTGAGTTTTCTGACACATTATTACTCTGCAAAACCTTGCGTATTCACACATGACCACTGATGTGCTTCCTCCTAGATTATGATAGCTGCAACTATTGTTGTTATTTTATTAGCGTCACTGACACAATAATGAAGCATAATTATTTAGCAGCTATCAGATGGGACCGTGACAGTTGCGCTGCTCGTTTCAGCTTCCATTTGCACATAATGCTGATGCCTCTCATCAACTGCCACAAAACAGATGACTTCGTTGAAACACTAGATTTATTGTCTGACAATTGATTGTCTGTGGCGGCATAACAAACTTTGATGTTTCGCCATGAAAAAGGAAGCTGTTATAATTCAGGCATACATTTCCGATCTACCATAAACTTCGCCTGTTTGATAAGAGTCCTGTCTTGAACCCATGCCCATGACCATATTCAGTTATAGTCATAGCACCATCTGCTGACAACAGGAAGTGGCATGTTTTACGCTCCAACGAGCTCCAACAAGATTTAATGACTTCAACATTATACTTGGTCAGTCTTATCTAAATGCCTATGTGATGTTAAATTGCGAAGATCTTGAGTTTTCGTTGAAGGGCGTGTGCGTGGCAGTTTCGACATGGGAATAGAAGTTGTTGTAACTCAGGCGTACAATGTCCGATCTGTCCCAAGCTTCACACGTTTGATACGATTCCTGGCCTGAACACATCTAAAGGGCAATATTCTGTTATAATCAGTGCCACCTGCTGGCAACAGGAAATTACTTGTTTTGAGCTAACTTAAACATGCAATGTCCAATCTGCACCAGCCTTTATGTTTGATAAGAGTACGGGACTGAAGACATCTAAAGGCCAATATTCTGTTATAATCATAGCGCCACCTGTTGACAACAGGATATGTCATGCTTTGCACTAATTCAAACATACCATGTTTAATCTGCACCAAATTTCATATGTTGATATAATTGCTGGACTACATGGCAATATCCAGGTATAGTCATAGCGCCACCAGTCCTGGTAGCAGGACTTTGATATATTCCTTCTATATTAAATGCATATTGACCACCGTTCGCTGTTTTGCTAAAGCCACCAGGTGCGAGGGCCCTTTCAATGCTGCTTGCAGCTTAAATTTTTGTTTTGTTTTTGATTTGCTGCACCATTTTATTGATTGATTGATTCCAGGTTGTTCTCAAGGCAAAAATCCATTAGACGTTTGCTTTTGGGGCATTAATCCCCCTTTCCTCAACTTTGACTTTTAAGACATGCATAATTCCATTCATGCATCATGCAAATGCACACTTTTTTTCTCCTTTGCACAAATATGCATAAATATCCTTTGCTAAAGTTGTCAAAGTGCTGTATAATCATAAATCACAAGTCCATGCTACACACATACACACCCGTGTGAGCTGATTCAGCATAAGCATTTTTCTGTACCACTGCTTTAGTATGCTGCCACAGTCACAAAGAGCAACACTTTACAAATATCTCAGGAAGCACACTTTATAACACACAACGTCTTGCTAGTAGAGATTCATTCAACAACCCCCCAAAATAACAGCTTGCACTGCCACTTTCTGTAATAAAAGAATTTCCAATATAGCGAGAAATGAACATCACTTTGAGTCATGAAACTGTGTTCCACTCAATAAAGATCCAATAAAGAGGCAGAAGAAAGTCAAAGAATCCTGAGGTTTCACCAAATAAGTGGCAGATGAAAAGGTGAACAAGTAAATAAAGTACATTTGGCAGATACTCAGTGTGAATATTATAGCTGAATGAAGCACTTGCACATGCAGTGGATGATGTGTGACTCTGTGGAAGACCAATTCTGCCATGGAATTAAAAACGAAAAAGGTTATTGCAACTTTCTATCTAACATTTCAGAGATAAAAAAAAAAAAAAAGTCAGATTTGCGGGATTTAAACTCAGAATTGTGAGATATAAACTCATAACTTTTTTTCTCGCAATTCCACGTTTTCACAATTCAGGTGTTTTGTTTGTTTGTTTTTGTTTGGGTTTTTTGGCAGCGGCTATTTGCACTAGAGGCTATTTATATTAAGTGAAAATAGCATATTTTATTAGTGATAAATGCTATTTACACTAAGTGCAAATAGCTATAGATTCTATTTACACTGCTGAAATAGCAGGATTTTCTACTATTAATACTACTTCTTGAAAATTGTGGCAATTATCTACACCTCAGTATTGTAGTACATTATTAAACAGTATGCAATATTAAAATATTGAGTGTGAATTATAATTTTAATTCAAATTATTAAATGGATGCCACCTTATTGGGACAATAATGCCCTCCCTACACCTACCCTAATGCTACCTGATTCTTTATTTTCAACTTTTTGATTATTTCCTTAATGTTGATTGAAAATAAATGCCTTTCTGATGTGATATGAGATTTGAAAAGGGAGAGAAAAAAATTTGGCAAACGGCAGATTTAAACTTGGGTCGATTGTGTTTTAGCTACGCCATTGGAGCCAATATTTGGCACTCGTCTTTTGTAGTGTTGACTAGTCCAATCAATGGTGGGCGGAGTTCGTGTAAATAGCCTCTGTCAACAAGACACTCAGTCCCCCCCGGAATCACGAGATAAAAACTCGCTGCTGCAAGTTATAAAGTCCAATTTTAAGGGGGGAAAAAAAGACTAATAGATTCTCAGAATTGCGAGTTTATATCTTGCAAATATGACTTCATTTCTCAGAATTGTGAGTTTATGTACTTTATAATTTGCAATTGCAAGTTTATATCATGCAATTCTGAGAACAAAAAGTCTGATTTGCAAGTCACATCTCACAATTCTGACTTTATAACTCTCAATTGTGAGTTTCTATCATGCATTTCTTACTTCATTTCTCAGAATTTACATCAATTTTACATCTCGATGTTACATCAATTGCTATTGTGTGTTATAAAGTCAGAGCTTCAAGATATATAATTCACAATTCTGAGAATCAAAGTCACAAATGTGATATCATCTCACATATATAATATATATTATAAACTAGCAATTCTGAGAAAAAAAAAAAAGTCAGAATTGTGAGTTTATATCTTGCAATTCTGACTTTATTTCTCAGAACTGTGAGATTTACTTTTTAACTCACAATTGCGAGTTTCTGTCACACAATTCTGACTTCATTTTCTCAGAACTGTGAGTTTATATCTCACAATTCTGAGAAAATAGTCAGAATTGTGAGGTAAAGAGTCACAATTATCTTTTTTTTTTTTAAATGTTTTATACAGTGGCAGAAACTGAGAAAAATTTCGCTTTCGCCCACCCAAGGACGCCAATTAATGTAGTGAATTTTGCTTTCACCAACCTAGGGAGGTGAAATAGGGTAGTGATGGGAACTCATGTCACAGCTGATGTTATGTGTCACCACCGCGGTCTCTGTGGCTCCCTCCAACCGCCGCCAGCGGGAACTATCACCGGACTTTTAGCACTACATTACCCATCACCCCGTACCTGAGACCCCCACTTCCGGTTCCGGGTTTCCCGGGTCGCTTCCGTCAGTCGGCCATTTATACCTCGCCTTCGCGGGCAATTCCTCGCGAAGTTTTGACTAGTTTCACTATCAATCCTGAGCGTTTACCTTTGTTCCCATTGCCTACTCGTTGCCGACCGGATTGTTTATTCCCTTATTGTCGTTCTGCCGCCTGCCTTTTGACTACTCGCCTGGATTATCGTTTACTCTCTTTGGACTGCCTGTATTGCTCCCGTTTGCTGTTGTTGACCATCGCCTGTTTGACTACGTCAATAAACGTGTCGCACATGGATCCCACGCCTCCGCCTCATTCTATGGCCGCGTTACAGAAAACTTCGCCGACTTCGGATCCAGCGACCGCCCATCCGGTCACACCAGATTCGGCCTCGCCTCCCACGGTGCTGGAGCTAACATCGGAGCTTTCAGCCCAGGCCTCAACGCTCGCGGTACATCAGCAGCAGCTGGATCGCCTCACCGATCTCACGGGGCAGCTGGTGAGAGCACTACAAGGGCCTGCAACTGACTTCCCCGCCTGCTGCACCTCCCGCGACCATGCCCACGCCGGCAGTAACTCCAGCCACCGCCAGCCCGCGACTCGCCTTTCCCGAGAAGTTTGACGGCACCGCCGCGAAGTGTAAGGGGTTTTTGCTGCAGTGTTCTCTCTTCGTCAGTCAGCAGCCGCATCTCTATCCCACTGACGAGGGTAAGATCGCGTTTGTTTGTTCACTTCTCACGGGGAAGGCTCTGGACTGGGCCACCGCTGTTTGGCGGCTGGACCGACCTACCTTTCCGACGTTTGCCGCCTTCCTGCAGCAGTTCAAGGGGGTCTTTCAGCCCAGTTCCGAGAGCGGTGAGGCAGGGGAGGAGATCATGGCACTTCGGCAGGGCAGGAGGCCCGCAGCGGATTACGCCCTCACTTTCCGTACCCTAGCGGCGCAGAGTGGTTGGAATGATGGACCACTGAAGCTACATTATCGTAAGGGTCTCAATCCCGAGCTCCAGGTGGAGCTGGCCTGCCGGGACGAGGGCCTTTCCCTGGAGCAGTACATAGACCTCTCCATCCGGGTGGATAATGTAATGAGGGCACGTAAGTCCAGTCGTTTCACCTCCTCACTACCCCTACCGACACCCTCCTCTGAGGCGCCCCTTGAGCCCATGCAGCTTGGGAGCACCAAACTGTCGCTGGAGGAGAGAGAGAGAAGACTGCGGAACAATCTATGTCTTTACTGCGGCCTGGCTGGACACGTCCGAGCTAGCTGTCCCACTCGACCTCCACGTCAACCTTCCTCGGTGAGTTCTGATAAATCTTCTTCCAATAGTTGTGACATATCTGTAACTCTGGAATGTGGTGACACTATTATCAAGACTACGGCTCTGATTGACTCTGGCGCCGCTGGCAACTTCATTGACGCCGATTTTGTAGCCAATAACCACTTACCCACTCTATCCTGTTCTCCTCATGTGTCAGTGGCCGCCCTCGACGGGAGACCGCTAGGATCTGGCAGAATTCACCACACCACCGACGACCTCACACTTCATATTGACCCCTCACACCGAGAAACCATCCGCTTCTTTATCATCTCTTCTCCCCGATCACCGGTCATCCTAGGCTACCCCTGGTTGAATCAGCACGAACCGTCCATCTCCTGGGCCGACCGCACCATCACCCGCTGGTCAACACACTGCCATCAACACTGCCAGCGCACTCAAGTCACGCCTGCAGGTGCTCTCACCCGTCACACCTCCTCAAGTTCCATACCCACGGAGTACCAGGACCTGCTGGAGGCATTCAGCCGCACCCGAGCTACTCAGCTACCTCCTCACCGACCCGGGGACTGCACCATCGATCTCATCCCCGGGGCCACACCTCCCAGGGGACGTGTTTTTCCACTGTCTCAGGCCGAGTCAGAAGCCATGCACAAGTACATCCAGGAGGAGCTGGCTAAGGGCTTCATCACACCCTCGACCTCGCCCGCCTCCGCGGGCTTCTTCTTCGTCAAGAAGAAGGACGGCGGTCTCCGTCCTTGCATTGACTATCGTGGGCTGAACGAGGTAACCGTCAAGTATCGTTATCCTCTCCCCCTGGTTCCATCCGCCCTAGAACAGCTGCGCACGGCTAAAATTTTCACCAAACTGGATTTACGCTCGGCTTACAACCTTATCAGAATCCGCGCCGGGGACGAGTGGAAGACGGCCTTCTCCACCACCTCAGGGCACTACGAATATCGGGTAATGCCCTTCGGCCTGGCCAATAGTCCGTCATGTTTCCAGGCCTTCGTTAACGACGTCTTCCGGGACATGCTCAACAGATGGGTGATTGTGTACATAGATGACATCTTGATCTACTCCAACTCGTACTCAGAACACGTCCAGCACGTTCGGTGTGTGCTGCAGCGCCTCATCTCTCACCAACTTTTCGTCAAGGAGGAGAAGTGTGACTTCCACAAAGACAAGATCTCCTTCCTAGGCTATATTATCAGCTCCGAGGGGGTGGCGATGGAGGAGAAGAAGGTTGACGCCGTTCTTAACTGGCCACGTCCCAACACACTCCGTGAGCTCCAACGATTTCTCGGCTTCGCCAACTTTTACCGCCGCTTCATTCGAAACTTCAGCACGGTGGCGGCCCCTCTCTCGGCGATGGTGAAAAAAGGTACCACCCGTCTCACCTGGTCCCAAGCAGCCCTCCAGGCCTTCGACGACCTCCGTCGGAGGTTTAGCACAGCTCCCATTCTACATCATCCCGACCCGGAAAGGCCTTTCGTCGTGGAGGTGGACGCCTCCAGTACCGGCGTCGGGGCCGTCTTGTCACAGCGACAGGGGGATCCACCCAAGCTCTATCCCTGCGCCTACTTCTCCCACAAGCTGAGTCCGGCCGAGTGCAATTATGATGTGGGCAACCGTGAGCTACTGGCCATGAAACTGGCGTTGGAGGAGTGGAGGCATTGGCTTGAGGGCGCCAAACATCCTTTTACTGTCTTAACGGACCACAAGAATCTTGAGTACCTCCGCTCTGCCAAGGTGCTGAACCCTAACCCTAACCCTAACCCTAACCCTAACCCATTCGCATCGACACCATTAATTTCATTAAGGCCTGCACCTCATGCAATACCACTAAGGTTCCACGGCGCTTACCCGCCGGTCTCCTCCAACCCCTACCTGTGCCTGAACGCCCCTGGTCCCACATAGCCATTGACTTCGTCACTGACCTACCACCCTCTAACGGTTACACCACCATCTTGTCCGTCGTCGACCGTTTCTCCAAGGCATGTCGTTTCATTCCCCTACCGAAGCTCCCTTCGGCCCTTGAGACGGCCGAGACCCTATGCAATTGGGTATTTAGACTCTACGGCCTGCCGGAGGATATCGTGTCTGACCGAGGACCCCAATTTACTTCCCGTCTCTGGTCCAACTTCTTTCGTCTCTTAGGGGTCAATGTGAGTCTCACATCTGGCTACCATCCGCAGGCCAATGGCCAAGTCGAAAGGCTAAACCAAGAACTCATCCGCTTCCTTCGCACCTATTGCCAGAACCGCCAGAAGGACTGGAGTCAGTACCTGTTCTGGGCTGAGTACGCCCAGAACTCCATCCACAAACCATCTACCAATCTCACCCCGTTTCAATGCGTCTTGGGATTCCAACCACCCATGTTCCCCTGGTCTGGAGAACCATCGGAGCTCCCGGCAGTCGACACTTGGCTACGGAACAGCGAGGACACCTGGAACCAGGCCCACGTCCACTTACAGAGAGCTGTGCGACGCAACCAGACTCAGGCTGACCGCCGGCGCCGCCCCAATCCTGCTTACGAGCCTGGACAGTGGGTCTGGCTTTCTACCCGCGATCTGCGTCTCCGCCAACCCTGCAGGAAGCTAAGTCCCAGGTACGTGGGTCCCTTCAAGATAATCAAACAGATAACACCTGTATCATTCCGTCTTGACCTTCCTGCTGAATATCGTGTCTCACCCACGTTCCATGTTTCTCTGTTCAAGCCCGCTGGCAATCCGGAAGGAGTGGAGGACCTAGATGAGACCGCTCCCCAGGGACCACCCCCCGTTGTCATCGGCGGCGAGGAGGTTTACAGAGTGAACACCCTCTTGGATTCCCGACGTCGGCGAGGCCAACTTCAATACCTGGTCGACTGGGAGGACTACGGCCCCGAGGAAAGATCTTGGGTTGCCGCTGGAGATATCCTCGACCCCTCTCTCATCACTGACTTTCACACCAATCACCCAGATCGACCTGGCCCCCGAGGAAGGGGTAGGCCCCGGCGTCGGGCACCTCCTCGCGCCAGGAGTCGCTCGCAGGGGGGGGGCTCTGTCACCACCGCGGTCTCTGTGGCTCCCTCCAACCGCTGCCAGCGGGAACTATCACCGGACTTTTAGCACTACATTACCCATCACCCCGTACCTGAGACCCCCACTTCCGGTTCCGGGTTTCCCGGGTCGCTTCCGTCAGTCGGCCATTTATACCTCGCCTTCGCGGGCAATTCCTCGCGAAGTTTTGACTAGTTTCACTATCAATCCTGAGCGTTTACCTTTGTTCCCATTGCCTACTCGTTGCCGACCGGATTGTTTATTCCCTTATTGTCGTTCTGCCGCCTGCCTTTTGACTACTCGCCTGGATTATCGTTTACTCTCTTTGGACTGCCTGTATTGCTCCCATTTGCTGTTGTTGACCATCGCCTGTTTGACTACGTCAATAAACGTGTCGCACATGGATCCCACGCCTCCGCCTCATTCTATGGCCGCGTTACATTATGATTCTTGGATCACGTGTCAATTAATGTGTGGTTATGAGTACATCACATAAGAAAGATTGGTGGGATCTCTAACTTGTAGAACCTCTTACTGTATTATCAACACAAGGAAGACACAAGTTGTAATAAAATAGATTTTATTAACAAAAGATAGACAAGAGTAATCAACAACTACTAAATGAATGCCATGAATGAAAAAGTAGTAAAGTGCATAAGATGCATAAAATGCAAGTGATTATGTTGGGTGTTGCTATGTCAGAGCTACGTTATCTAGAAAGATAAACTGTTGCTACTCTGAAGCAAATAAGGTGCAGCAAACAAATACGTGTAAGATTTGTTATCAACTGCAGTCAGCTATATAATATCTAATGTAAATTAGAAAATCATATACTGATAATATACAACAATGCCAAGGTCTCTGGAAGAGGTTTGGAAGTGATATTTACATTCGCTGTAGTTAAGTGAGCAGTCCGGTGGCGGCGGCGACTTCCACTGGTTGCGCTGGTAGCCGTACAGTGGGGGAAGGAGCAGGAATCCGTTTTGACAGCCTTGAACATGAAGCGCTGTAGAATGCTGATCTCCTGGAGCGCCAAAGGGTCCTAAGATCTGGAACACGCAGATGTGGCCCTGGAGTAGGTGCTGAAGGTCCTTAGCTTGGAACACAAGCAGAAGTACCTTAAAGTGAAGGTTTGCTCGCCAGATCTTAAGCTTGTTGCAAATATCTGTGCGTCTTCTGGCTCTCTGGGCTAGAGACTCAGAACTTGGTCAATCCGCTTAGTCTCTCTAGGATGGAGACTCGTACTGCATCTGTTGTCCCGCTGGACAAAGACTCTGAACGTAATTATCTCTTTCCTCGCAGGCTGGAGGCTCAGAACATGGTTGTATCTGCTGCTGCCTCAAAAGCTGGAGACTCGGACTTTGTATCTGTTGTTGTCTCACCTTTGCGGGTCGCAGACTTAGAACTGGTTGATCTGTTATTGTGTCCTGGACGTGCTAGAGGTGCTCTGTTACAGTCCTTTCCTTGACAGTACTCAGACTCAGAAAGAAGGTGATCTGTTTCTGTCTCTTTCCTTACCGGACTAAGACTCAGAACAAGGAGTGTCTTTTGGAAGGGTACCTTTATCCCTTTCTGATGAGGAGGAAACTGCAATTTGGCGCTTCTCCATTTCCATGCTGTGATTGGCTGGTTCCATCAGAGTGGGGGGGACACGTGGTTGCCCACCCTTCTCTCCTCCTGTTGAATTGATTTGCATAGTTCAAACACAAAGTCAGAAAAGTGTCACTAAAGTTTTACCGGTGCATTTCTCACTTTCCAAACCTTGACCAGAATGCATGTGGCAATGTTACAAACACATTAAGTCCAAACATGATGGGGAAAGATTGAACCGTCATGCATGCATTCATTTCATTCATTCATTAACAGCTGAGTTTGTGTAAGATGTTGCACTACACGTTGCTGTCACCAAGAATTCTTATTTCTCAGAATAAGTATAAGATGTGTGTGTTGTAGTGTGCATCAGTTTTAAGGTTTGAAAACCTATTTATGAATGGATTTGGATGGATCTTTGTGATCTCTCCCTGTTTCACCCACTGCTGCTGCATCTGGAGGTCCTAAGGAATTTTTATGGTCGGTCACAGGCCAAAGCCTTAGGAATCAGTCTCAAGGTGGGTGGAGGGCAGAAACTGCATTTTGACCACTTGGACATTCTGTCCTTCCCGGGCTTTGTACCAAAGGTCTTCTTCTTGCCCTCTAAGAGGTGTCTGGCTGTTGTCCTGGCATCTTTATCTGATGCCATTAGACAGTTTGCTTATGTTAGCTCACCAAGATCCAATCAAAATGTAGCACTATTGTGGTCAGGGAGGGGCCCCCTTGCCATAAACTGGGCCGTGGAATGTGTTGTCCACTACACGGGCTTCCATATTCCACAGTAACTGTGATCTAGCAAAGTCCTGAAAATTAAACTGGCGAAATGTGTCATAATATAAAATTTTACAATATTAAATTACTATAATTTTTCTAAACGTGTAAAAGTTGGTTTGTTTGCAATGAATACAAAACACACATGACCTGAGAATTCATCCTCAAACATAAAACATAATTGGTGCTCTTCTCATTCACATGTGAATTCATATTTTGGAGATGCCAGTGAGTGGGAAGCCCATAAAGAGATGCTAAGGATGACTCATAACAGCAATTCCAGAGGCACCAGTGAAATGACAATATCACAGCCCCTCAACACCTATTAAAGAGAAGAATGTCAACATCATTTAGTAGCCTCCCAATAAAACACTTTCATTTTGCGTAGCCATGGAGCACATTATTGGCTCATAAAATTGCCAGTATTTTTCATTGTTCTCTTTCGGCCTCTTTGGGTTTTGTTAGTCTGTCCATCATTTTTGTTTCCCATACCTTATCTTTGTCCCATATGGAAAGCTATTGTTTGAATACACACAGTGAAGTATGTAGTTCTCTGCATGAGTTCTACTCAAGCCGAAAACCTCAGCGGCGATTCTCTGTTTCCATGGTTTCCACTGTTCAAACATTATGTCCACAGTGTCTGTCATGTTTGACTGGTATGGTAGACCACTGCTCAGCAGCATTCCTTGGCCATACACCTCCAAAGGTCAAGTAAATAAAAAGGGAAATAATCAATGAAGTTTTGTTCGCCGAAAATGGAGAACATTAAGTTCTTAAACAGAAACTATAGACAGGCAGTAGGACAAGGAAGACTAGGGATTGAAAATCTGGGTTTTTTAACCAGTTTATTAACTGAACGTTTTATGATTGTTTTAAACAAAGAAAAGTTATGACATAAAATAAATAAATGCTAATATTGCCTACTATTTCTAGACGTGACTCTGCACGGAGGTACAAATGATCTGATCAAAATACAAAATAGAAGCATTTTATGCCTCAGACATTTGGACCACACTGTATGATATAAAGCAGTACTAATATAGATTAAGACTTTCATGGGAGCTTGTGATCAGAAGCACAAGCAAAATATAAAATTGTTTGAACTTCAAAAGGTAATTCCTGGGCAGCACATTAGTCTGGCTGCATTGGAATTTGTCCAAGCTTTCTCTGCAATCTTAATGAAAAAGTAGATTCAGTGTACAGTTTTTGTATTAATTAATTGCTATGGATTTGTTAATGTTGAAATGTATTAGTAGACACATTGGACACAGCTGACTTTGCACTGGCAAATTTGCACAGCAATACATTTTCCATTGTCTTGCTTAAAGTCTCAGTTCAGTGATGCATTGGGTTTTTCTCAGTTGCACAAAAGCAAGAAAATGTTGCGGTTATTATTAAAGCATACTTGATTGACTCTGGTAATTGCTTTGCATGGTTGTCTAAAATCCCAAAAGCATTTACAGAAGAACCAGCGAGTAAAGCCAATTGATTTGGTAATGTCAAGTGTAACGTTCATGAATCAAAGTTGGGACAATCTCTCTCATGCTGTGGCTTAATGATAATAATCTGTCTCATAATTATCTGTCACAGTAATTTTACACTTATTAAAAGAGAAAATAATAATACCAATAAAAATTTAATCATGCTTAACATTTTCTCACCCTCAGACCATCCAAGATGAGTTTATTTCTTCATCGGAACAGATTTTAAAAATGTTGCATTACATCAACATTGCTCACCAACTGATGACAGGCAGTGAATGGGTGCCGTCAAGAATTAGAATCCAAACATCACAATAATTCACAAGTAAAAGCTGCTTTTTTGTATGAAACAAATTACTTTAACCATTGGTTCTGGACAAAATACGAGTCCTCTGTCCGTAATATTGCTTTCTCCATTGAAAAGTCATCTCATGTGAATTAGAAGAGAAATATGTACAGATCAAGGACTGTTTACAAGTGAAAACAGTCCAAAACAAATATTTTGATGTCAGAGGACAACAGGGGATAGACTTTTTCATTGGAAAAGGTGTTTTAGCCAGATAATAGCCAGAATTTGTTTCTTACAGACATGCAGCTTTTCACTTCACAAGATGTTAATTGATGGACTGGAGTTGTGTGGATTTTTGTGATGATTTTCTCTCTCATTCTGATGGCACCCATTCGCTGCATGTGATCCATTGGTAAGCAAGTGATGTGATGCTAAATTTCTTTAAACTTGTTTCAGTGAAGAAACAAACACATCTAAAGGGTGTTATAAAATCTGTTTTATTTTTTCCCAAATTAAGTTTTATTTACCCATTTACTGCAAATTGTTTTTTTCCCCCCATTTTTTTCTACATTTCATTTCTTATAGACTCTGTTAAACTGTTACATTAAAAATATTAATAAAAAAGCACAAGTAATTAAGTGAAATCATGAAAAGCTTTTTTTTTCTCTCTCTCTCTTTCTCTCAAAATTAGTTTAATTTTTTACCAAATTCTTTGTCTCCATTAATTTTCTGGAATTCCACTTTCATGGTTTCGTAAAAAGTTAATAATCAAAAGCATCTCTAATTAACCGGTTTTATAAAATATATATAACTGGATTTATAAAATATTTATATACATATCTGTCATGACAACTCTCTGAGGGATTGGCATGGTAATGTACATGACAATGTTAATGTATTTGGTCTTGGTGGAATAGATCTGCTACGGTGCTGCTGCTGCCGGGGAGAATTCCTGCTGCCAATGTATCCACAACATGCTGCTGTAAGCATTTAAGAAATATTGCTGCTGCACATATAACATATATGAATAACCCCCTTAGCATACATGAATCACCTCGTAGCAGATCTACACAGGTGGAGCTGGGGAAGGTGGAGGGTTTCTGAAGCAAGCTGCAAAACTGCTGCAGCTATAGCACTAGTCATATATTTGAATGCTGAGAAATGAGCTTATTGGCTACTGATACAGACCGACTTAATGCTAGTGGCCTAGGACTATGTGAGCCTGGGCTACCACGCCGACTGCCTTAACTCTAATTATAGACGCGCACTATGTGTAATGTTAATTAACAAAATGGATATACATTGCAATCTGATAGATAAGACCCCCAGCATCCTCCTGAGCAAATATCATAATTTAGTCATTTGAAAACTGCTGTTATTTTCTCCACTTCACCGGTCCCTGGGGCAGCATAACAGCTTATTAATTTGTTTGTGCAATGATGAGACGGACAAGATAGCCGATACATGCCATTTTACTCTCTTGTGCAGATGAAAGTTATAAGGGTTACAGGGCACAAAACTCCTGGGTGGGTTGACTTGAATGAACTGAAATAAAAGCAGTGGTGGCGTTTCACAAAACCATAGGGTATGGCAGTGGTGTAAGGGGATAGAAAGGGGAAAATGCTTGATTTATTTATTTATTTATTATTTTTCCAATAATTAAACACTGCATGGTCAGAGTTGGGATTGAGCTTTATCAGATACTTGCACTTAACATTTTATGAAAATCAATTATTAACTAAGTTTTTTGACCAACGAATGACAGAGATCTGCATTTGTCTGTCATTAGAACGGCTGTATCAAGTGCATCGTATAATACAATTTATAACTTTTATTGTAGCTATATGGGCGCTTAAGTTTTTTTTTTTTGGTCTCATTTCATACACTTGGCCAAACAATAAAGAGCTATATCCACAGGATATTTGAAACGTACAAAAGTATATTGGTTACAAATAGACGGCAAATGCTAAGACTCTTCACCGCTCTTCAAACACACACACACACAAAAAAAAACATTAGCCTTTGCAGACATAGTGTTTGAGTAAAGAAAATGCTGTACTTATTCATACATCAGTTATTTATTTACCCTTGCATTGCAAACAAGTGGAGAGCTGTCTCCAGGCTGTGCGCACGGTGGAGTTACGAGGTTTCACTGACACTGTTTGAGGATCCAATGGTTTAGTGACAAGCTCTTTTGAATGCTTTTCATTGGTTAAACATTTGTAAAACCCTCAAACAGACATAAGACCAACAGCACTGATTTCAATAATAATAATGAAATATAATACAGATATGAAGTTTGGATAATTTTCCATGGCACACCTGACTGGACTAGGGTATGGCGATTTCCATACGGAAACACCACCCTTTCTACACAGTACAGCGAAAGCACATGTCACACGAGCACATTTCTCCAAACTACTTGACTCATAATACATTTCACTACAACAACCACACTGTAGATAGTGATCTTAGGTGATAGCTCTTACTTCCTCCTCCTGCAACACTGTCGTTGATATAACTATGATAAGGGTGTGCTCCTGACACTGCGTGCAGCTAAAATAAACCACACACTCACCACAGGTAATGAAAACATTGACCTTAAAGTAATGAACGTGAACACTCAAATTATGCCTATGTATATGGCGAACCCCAGTTGAAATGCAAACACAAGAATGCTTATTTCATTTAACCTGTTTTCATCTCCATACGATCGGCATGTCCTCAGAACGATTACATGCTCAAACTGCATTTGCTCAAGCTGTATAAACACAGATGCTAAATGCTCCTGCTATGCATATATTATGCTAGATTTCACTGCTGCATACAATGCAAACTGCTAACATGACACTTAGTTTAAACTTGTTTATGGTTGCTCATTTTAGAATTCAATTAGGCAGACCACGCAATACACAGCAATATGGGTTAAAAAAAACAAAACAAAACAAAACAAAACAAAACAAAGCATGCTGCAAAACTGCTACAGTTAGCACTAGTCATATATTTGAATGTTGAGCAGTGAGCTCATTGGCTACTGATACAGGAGAGAACCAATCAGCTGTGCCATGTGATAATGATGTCATTACGTCAGATTGAGCTAGAACTATCGGACTGCACCATGCCAGAACTCTGTATAGGGGTGTAACGGTGCACAAACATGTCAGTTTGGTACGTACTTTAAGTAGTATTTTACGGCTTGGATGGCCTGAGGATGAGTACATTTTCAGCAAATTTTCATATTTTTGTGAACTATTCTATTAATTATGACTGACCATGAATAAAAAAATTCTACAATGCTTTTGCTTGATGCTACTGTACATCCATACCAGCAGGTGACACTATAAGTTGAACTTAAACAAAAAAAAATAATAAAATTTATATGATCAACTATTTCTTTTTTATTCTTGTGCAAAAAGGTCTAGTTAAGTATTACGCTCATTCTGGGCCAATAACGCAGCAATTAGCCACTCCTGTCCTCCTCCACACGAGTAGCTAGGCAGGAACATTGTCTTACTTGTATCACTTGGATGCCTCTGCGTGCACACACTCATTACTTACTGTACCAGCACTGAGGAAAATGTGGTAATTTGCAAACCTTTCATTTGGGCTCTTGGTAATTATACACTATCTTCTGACTGCAGTGTGGACACTTAGTGATGTGTGAATCACCATATGGTTTCACCAAGTGTTAAGTCATCATAACAGATGCCGAACATGCTGTCATTCCTCCCTCAGGTTTGGAACTGTGATATTTGTTTGCGTTGTCACTTAACGTAGCGCCTCAGTTACGCATCTTGTAGAAACAGCTTCATTCTGGGCCTTTGCAGATGTCTCAGTAAAACTTGTGAAAGACAAGTCAGTGTTTTGGCTTGTCGGTGTTTGTGAATGTATTAGAATTTGATTAATTAGCTGGTGTCATTCATGTCTTTAGCCTGCTTGCTGGGAAAGAGACGTTGTGGGGAGCAGGAAGTACGCTACAATAATGGCTTTAGTTTATTGACAGAAGGCAAGACGCTCACAGGCTCGGATGAAGACTGGGGATTCTGAAGAAATTCTACACAGCAGTCATCGTTCTTCACACATGGAGAACTTCGGCTGACCCTCACCGTACAAACAAACCAACCCGCCATTCATATCAAACATTCATGACTCTGTCATCTTCACAGTCACAAACTGGGTTTTAGTAGATGACAGCTGCAGTGGGAGGTTTCTTCTTGTCTTTTTTCTTAAATGGCTGCATTGCTTTACTACATGCAAGTTTATTTTTGAGGCCTAGTGTTTTAAGTTGTGAAGTGTATTCTAGACTTGCATTTCAGACTTTAAATAATGTTACTGAGCGATGATTTAGTAAATAATGTCTGAATTGTTGTTCTCCATACACCTTGTGCTTAAATGCTTTCATTCATCAGCAGATTTTTGTGCTTTCTGTCAACTCAGATCTGTCACAGACTGTTTGCAATTTGACAGGAACATCTTCCATCTAGATCAGACAGATTACTCATCCTGATGAATAGAGGGCGTCTCATACACATAATCAATTTAAAGGCTTTTACATCTATCAATACAGTGAAATGCATCCCATGATATTATCATACATTTATTATCATAAATTTATCCAAGCTATTTTAACCACATTTCTAATTCCCCAAAAAATGAACTATATTCAACTATGTGGATTAGTAAAAAGATCAAAACATATAAAAAAAAATGTGTACATTTATTATGTTGGTTGCAGCACATGACTTTTTATGTTTTTTAATGCTAATGTATGTTGATTGCACCACATGAAACTTTGATTTAATAGTTTTTCATGTTTGAGTCTGTTGGCCACACCACATGACTTTGAATTTGTGTTTTTATTCATGTTTCTGCATGTTGGTCACATCACATGACTTTGAATTGGTGATTTTTAATTTGTGTTTCCATATGTTGGTCACACCACATGATTTTGAATTTGTGATTTGTTTATTCATGTTTCTGCATGTTGTCCACACCACATGACTTTGAATTTATGGTTGTTATTTATGTTTCTGTATGTTGGTCACATCACATGACTTTGAATTGGTGATTTTTAATTCATGTTTCCACATGTTGGTTACACCACATGATTTTGAATTTGTGATATTTTTTTTTTATTCATGTTTCTGCATGTTGGTTGCACCACATTATTTATTTTGGTTTTCATTTATGTTTCTGTATGTTGGTCATAACACATGACTTTGAATTAATGGTTGTTATTTTCATTTCTGCATGTTGGTCGCACCACATGACTTTGAATTTATGGTTGTTATTTATGTTTCTGTATGTTGGTCATAACACATGACTTTGAATTAATGGTTGTTATTTTCATTTCTGCATGTTGGTCGCACCACATGACTTTGAATTTATGGGTTTTCATATTTGAGCCTGTTGGTCACACCATGACTTTTTATGGTTTATTCATGTTTGTGCATGTTGTTAGCACCACATGACTTTATATGGTTTATTCATGTTTCTGCATGTTGGCCACACCACATGACTTTGAATTTATGGTTGTTGTTATGTTTCTCCATGTTGGTAGCACCTTGTTATCTATTCTAGTGTATTTGTTTTCATTTGATCAATTTTGCCTAATTTTTTAATGTTTACTGGGGTTTTTAATTGTCCCAAGTTTTGGTAAAAGTGCTGAAAAAAGCAACATCATATAGGATATTTAAAAAAATAAAATCATATTTTATTCAGAATGGAGCTTCTGCAGTTAATTATAAACATTTCGAAAGGTAAAAGGGATAGTTCATCCAAAAATCAGCCTCACATCCTTTCAAACCCATAAGACCTTTGTTCATCTTCGGAATACAACTTAAGATATTTTTGATGACCCTGCATAGACAGCAACGCAACTACCATGTTCAAGGCCCAGAAAGGTAGTAAGGACATTTTTCATATAGTCCATGTGGACATCAATGGTTCAGTAATGGTTGAATAAAGTTATGTTTGTTTTCTTTGTGCACAAAAAGTATTCTCATAGATTCATAACATTATGGCTGAACCACTGATGTCGCATGGACTATTTTAATGATGTTCTTACTACCTTTCTGGGCCTTGAACATGGTAGTTACTTAACCGTCTACGGAAATTCAGATTTCATCTAAAAAAATTAACCAAGGTCTTACAGGTTTGGAGTGAAATGAGGGTGAGTAATTAATGACAGAATTTTCATTTTTTGGTGAACTATTCCTTTAAGGAACAGTAAAATAAATAAATTTAGTTCAGTGTATTATTTGGTGTTTCTTTGTAATTAATTGTGAAATTTACTAGTAATTTGTGAGTGAAAATGGTTCTGTTTTTTTTTTCAGTGTACATTATATGGCTCTCTCTGTTCTGCGTCTTGCTGCATGAACCCTTTCCTGATCCCTCTCACTCCCATTGCATTTCATTTCCCCTCTGTTCTGAGCTGTCTCTGCTTCCAGCTTCCTGTCCATCTCTTTTTCTTTATCCCAGTTTTTGTTCTCATCTCTCTCTGTCAAGCCTCTCATCTCTCCAGATGTCTCTTTAGTCTTTTTTTCTGTGAGTCCTATCTCACACGACAGTCACCCAGGGACTTTTTTTTTTTTTTTTTTGTGCACGCCCCAAATTGCCTCATCCAGCCTTTCTGATTAAGACACACACTTTCCAGATCCACCCTCCCTACTTCTGTTATCCACAACAGCAACAGCCATTTTTAAATTCTATAATGTTATGGTGCATCCACACGGCATAAATATTCATGGGTGACTCTTCTTGTGCGAGTGCATGGGAGAATCAGGCTTTTCGTAAATGATGTTCACAGCAATCTGTGCTGCTTTGGCTCAAGTTCAGGCCCTCCAAGCTACTGTTCCAGCTCTCCAGACTCACTGCTAAAAATGTAAACACAGAAATGCTGGAAATTTAGATGTTTTGCCAACAGCTTTCCTTGTATCAGCCAACAATTTACTTCCGAAGAATTCAAATATGACAATCAGTCACACCGCTCCAAGCTGTGTTGCAAATATCCTCGTGCTTGAAAAGTTTGACTTCAGCATGGTAATTTATCCACTGCCCTGGTCATTTTTGTCTTACATTGATAATTGGTGACAGTGACTTGTGGGTGAATGGAAATGTGAGTGTACTTAATCATTATTTCATTAAAAAAATATATTATTAAATTAGAAATTAATATTTTGATTTATATTAAATGAATATGTAATTCATTTTTTTTAATTTTATTCATGTTTCTGCATAGTGGTTGCATCATGCAACTTTGATTTAATAGTTTTTATTCATGTTTCTGCTTGTTTGTCACACTACATGACTTTGATTTTATGGTTTTATTCATGTTTCTGCATGTTGGTTGCACCAAGTGACTTTAATTTTATTGTTTTCTTCACATTTCTGCATGTTGGTTGCACCACATGACTTTGATTTTATTTTTATTTTTTTCATGTTTCTGCATGTTTGTCACCATATCACTTTGGTTTTATGTTTTTTATTCATGTCTCTGCATGTTGATCACACCACATGACTAATGTTTTTTTTTTTTTTTTCATGTTTCTGCATATTTGTCAGACCACATGACTTTGAATTTATATTTTTTCTTCATGTTTCTGCATGTTAATTGCACTACGTGATTGAATGTATGGGTTTTATTCAATTTCTGCATGTTAGTCACACCACATGACTTTTTATGTTTTTTTTTCATGTTTCTGGATGTTGGTCGCACCACATGACTTTGATTTTGCAAAGTAAAAGTTTAATAAAATAGTATTTTTTATACTGTCAAGTATATAGTAGTTTTTTTTCTTCATTATGATTTCAGAACACTCTGATATTTTTTTATTTTTGTTTATTTTATGCAACAGTTAGTATATCAATATCAGTATGAATTCAGAAATTTACATCATGCTCATCAAGATTTGTATGTATTTTAAAATAAATTAATAGAACCGAACAAAAATATGCCATTGTCCTTGATCTCCTTCAGTTATCACAAGCACTAATTCATCATTCTTTTCTCATTTTCGGTATTCTTTCCTCATTTCTTATGCTCTGCCTTGTTTTTTAAATGTACAATGTTTTGACAAGATAATCCCTATTAGTTACACTTTATTTTGATAGTCCACTTCAGACATTCTACTAACTATAAGTAACTTTGCAGCTACATGTCAACTAATTCTCATTAATTTGCAACTACATGTCTACTAACTCTCAGAGCAGACTGTTAGGTTTAGGGTTAGTAGAATAAGTTGACATATACTTGTAAAGTTTAGAAGAGTGTTAGAAGATATTAAGGTGACAGTCTACTAATACTCTAATGACTAGTTGACATGCAGTTGCAAAGTCACTTACTGTTAGTAGAATGTCTAAAGTGGACTATCAAAATAAATTGTTACCTCACTATTAGTAAGAAAAAGTCCCTTAGATTTTCCCTCAGATAGCAAAGTCACCACTGAGGTCGAGTGCTGTCCTAAAAGATCTATCCTCAGTGGATTATGATACAGTTGTTAGACATGATGAGATGTGGTACGTGATGAGGCTGTGACTGAACACACTTTGTATTTCCTGTTTGATTGTCAATGCCAAAAAACAACCCCTCCTCCTCCTTCCATCCATTCCCAGCCGTGGTCCTGCTAATCCATTTTCAAACGTACTGTAATAGTTTGCTCACCCAAACACATGAACACTATAGAATTTCCATGGAAGAGAATTTGGGTCAGGGGTAAGCCTGGAGGAGAAAGGACATACTGCAGAGCTGACATATCAGACTCAAGACATTTCTGAAAGAAAATGGACAAACTGTGAAATGCTAAATGGATTATCTCTTGTTTACAGAATCATACAGACATTTTTAAAGACAGCTCTATGGGTTTATGAGATATATGTGTAGGGGTGAATCTAATGTTATTTTTTGAATGGTATGATTTATGATTAGTACAGTACAGAGAGGGTAATAAGGGACACTTCCTAAGAGGAAGTGTAACTTGTTGAACTTTTTGAACTTGTCTTCTCTACACTCAAAGCAAAGACAATTGGTCAGTGAAGGACATGAGATAATCCTAACATTTCTTAACATTTTGATTCATTACATTTTTTAATGCTTCCTACATTAAATATATATAACACACTGTTATGATCTTTCAGTGACCTTTTCTGAAGGTTACAGCATTAACCTAGTAAGTGCCAACAAGTCTTTATGAGGGAGTAATTATTAAGTCATTCATTTAATCGATTTGTTAAAAAAACTAAATGAAAACAATGAGACAATTATTAAAGGAGAAGTCCACTTCCAGAACAACAATTTACAAATAATTTACTCACCCCCTTGTCATCCAAGATGTTCAAGTCTTTCTGTCTTCAGTCGTGAAGAATTTATGGTTTTTGAGGAAAACATTTCAGGATTTTTCTCCATATAATGGACTTCACTGGTCCCCCGATTTTGAACTTCCAAAATGTAGTTTAAATGCAGCTTCAAAGGGCTCTAAGTGATCCCAGCCGAGGAAAAAGGGTCTTATCTAACGAAATGATCATTTTTTTTGAAAAATAAAAATTTGTATACTTTTTAAGCACAAAAGCTCGTGTAGCACAGGCTCTGGGATGCGCATTCACGATGCTTCAAATTAGTGATGGGTCCTTCTTGAACGATTCGTTCATTTTTAACAAATCTTTAACGTGACTCTGGAAGAACGAGTCGTCTCGGGGAGTGATTGTCATGTGATGCTGATTTTACTAAAATGATCGAAATGAATGTTACGACTCAAAAAAAGATTTGTTCATTTTGCTGAACTAGACTCTAAGGTCCATGTCAGTTTATCGTCTGTGTACTCCGGCTTAAAAGGGTACAGTATGTAGAAAAACTTCATCAACTTCAGAATTGTCCGATATCATTGTACCTTTTTGTTTGTAAACAGTGTTTGACTTACTTGCACTTTCTTAGTCTTTGCGCGTTCACTTTGTAAACACTGGGTCTGTAGTTCCGCCTACTTTCTGCGTGACCTTTCGACGTGATTCAATAGTAAGTAGCTTCATGAACGCACATCCCAGAGCCTGTGCTACACAAGCTTTTAGGCTTAAAAAGTATAAAAAATTTTATTGTCCAAAAGAAATGACAGATCATTTCACTAGATAAGATCCTTCTTCCTCGGCTGAGATCGTTTAGAGCCCTTTGAAGCTGTATATAAACTACATTTTGGAAGTTCAAATTTTCAAACCAGTGAAGTCCATTATATGGAGAAAAATCCTGAAATGCTTTGCTCAGAAACCATAATTTCTTCACGACTGAAGACAGAAAGACATGAACATCTTGGATGACAAGGGGGTGAATTACTTGTGAATTGTTGTTCTGGAAGTGGAGTTCTCCTTTAATGACATACTAACATACTAATGTTATTTCTGCTAAATTAGCAATTTTAAGAGTATGCTATTTTGAATTAAAAAGCTGTCTTTGTCACTGAGCTTCGTTCATTAAAACTGCATATGACTGTGACTGCAAAAATTTAGCAAAAATAGACAATATTGTGTCTAATATGTCCTGCTGTCTTGCTGATAATTTGAAACAACATCTATCCTTGCTTGTGTGATATTGCTTGTGTCATATTTATAGAGTGCAAGTCATCTTTCCCCCATTCATTTTACTCATAGGGATTTAAAAAAAAAAAAAAAAAAAAAAAAATCCATACAGAGTTATAAGCAGGGGTGCACATAAGTGGTCTGCAGGTCCGCATACACGACCAAAATAAGAAATGCGCTGTGAAAATAAGTTTAAAGCGCGCATTTGTGTACCAACATGGTTGACAGCTGTTAATGCACAGTTACAATTTTAGATAGACAAACTGTAATACTATATAAGATTTCTATTCAAACTGAAAGCATAAATCAAGGCTATCTGCTGCTGTTTTCAAAGCACAATTCAAAAATGTGACATTTCATTCACTGAAGCTCTTCTCTAAACCCACCAAAATAAAAGCTTGCTAATTTTAGGTTTGAAAATGGTGAAAATTCATATAAAAAAGTAAATATTATCATTCTATTTTTAAGTTTATTATAAAACAATTGTATTTTTATTTAATGCTCCCTTTTTATTTAAAATATAATAGTATTACCACACTATTATTTTGTTTATTATTTTATTTAAAAAATAAAATATAGTCCAATCATATTATTATCACTATTATTAATTTATTTTTTTAGAGTTATATTTACTGGGTCACACTATGTGCAGTGTGAGGACCAAACCAAATCTCCAGGTACTCTTTTGAGAGCCAGGCCAAAAAACGTATGTGCACCTCTGGATATAAGCCAAGAATCAAACCAAACAGCTACGAGGTAAATCACATTACAAACATTGTGAACTTTGCAAGGTATTTAAAGAAACGCTTCACCCAAAATGAAAATTCTGTCATCAAACACACCCATATGTAATTATCAAGTGCTCCTTCAGGTCCTAATTAGTTGGTTCAGGTGTGTTTGATCAGGGTTGGAGCTGAACTCTGCAGGAAGGTAGATCTCCAGAAACAGGGTTGAGCACCCCTGATGTATTTGTTGTTTAAAAACAGTTTTAAAGCGGGAAAGAACTACAGTCCCATGATGCATTGCAAAGGACATAATCAAAGTAGAAATATTTAGGTAGTTTACCGCAGGGAGACTCAATTACGTGATTCACAGTGCTCCATGGGAGTAAGCAGAAATTAAATAGTTAGTTTGGCGGGATTTGCTTGTTTCCGTGATTGGTGGACATTTCTTTGGAGCATCATGGGTAATGTAGTTCTTCACCAGTGATTATTTAAAAAAAAGTATGTTGAAGGTCTGATGGCTTCAACAAAAGGATATATCACTAATTAACAAACTCATATATCACATTAAGTCTGTCTTTAGCGGTTTAAAAATTGAAATGAAATTCAATAGGATTTTTACTTCTACTACAGCGCTGCATTCTGATTGGTCAGTCATGATATTGTGAAGTCTGTTATTCCCTAATAATGACCAGCATCATTAGCAACACTGATCGCTCTAACAGAGCGCTTATTAATAGTGCTGTAATGTTGTTATTTGTCGTTGTATTCTTCCTCTTGCCATTAAGATAATAAACAGGTACATAATCATTATGATTAATACATTAAATATTCATCTTGTTAGAACTTGCCTCACTTGCTAGGAATTGTTTTTCTTTGCAAACGCTTTGTTTAGTGAGACTATAAAATATTTAAACTCAAATTAACATTTTGTGTCTGTTTGTTTACTTACATGGCAAATAGCCATGTAATAAGCAAGATAATGTACATCCAGCTGGTGGGTTTTGATAAATAAATCCCCTCAGGGTAATACAAGATTATCCATTAGATACTGCAAACATTTAATTCCATAGAGGATTAAAGAATTTTTTTTTTTTTATTATGTACATTGCAAACAAAGCTCTAAAATTATGGGAAGTTTTCTTACGTTTTACATCAACCGTAAGATTCTGCTGCTTGACCTTAGAGTTCTGCTTTATTGTCCCAAATACATATTTGGATTCAGCTCATTTACTTTATTTTGCAAAATGAAGCTGGGCTTTGGATGCAAAGACGTGTTTGCATGTCTTCTAACAGCAACCCCACATTGCCAGCCTCTTACTCAACCGCTAATTAGGATCTGTTGTTTAAAAAGTAGGTCTCAAATATTTCCCAAACTTTTCGGTTCCAGCATTAACCGGACCAGTGTTTTTCTGAAATTTGCCAACAGCTTGTATTTTGTTTATTTGAAAGATGTTCTTAGCAGATGTTTCCATTTTTGTAGACGAATGAGTTCAATTTCTCTGCGAGTCTAAGCAAAGCAATCAAGAGTTTGAGGCTTTGCAGAGTGCATGACCTTACAGGTAGACGCTACCTGGAAAAGAGTAGGCTACTAACTCATACAAAATTATTTACACGCTTCATACAGAGACTTCATCAATTATTAAATGCAGCATCTCTGTCTCGTCTGAGTTCAGACTCTGCCTCTTATCTTGTAAAATGCACATAATATTAACACTTTTTTTTTCTATTCCACTGTTTTTAAAGTGCTGTCTTGATTTAAAAAAGGCAATTAACATCAAAGAAGCTGAACATGCATTTTAAGCATTAAACTCAGTCCAGTATTAATCCTCCATCCCATGCTTCCATTGTGTTCAGAAACATCACCCTTCCTAATGCAATCATGCTGGTGAATATTAATTTTTTAAAAAGGACTGAAGGGTGTCAAATTGACCTTAAGGGAGACTGAGAGTTTATCCAACCATATCAACATACATCTGCCAGAGCACCAATTAATCTCATATTCTAAGACATCCAAACATCTACCCTTTTGAATATAAATTTCCCCTTTCTACATATATCAATAGTAGATATTTGTAAATTAGCATTAAAATCATACAAATGTATAAGGAAAGTGAGGTTACTGTTGTTCATTCAACATGAAAACAAAGATCTTTTGACAATTTTGTTCTGTTTTGCAGAAGGAATTTTAAGTGCCTGGTTTTCATAAGTAAAACCTAATTTTCTTTACATAATTTTCAACGTGTCCCAATGACGTGCGTCGAGATAAAAATCTGTCCATCTGCACTAAAAGCGCCATAGTTATTCTCTGACAGCAATGAGTCAGTTGGCACACACAGCTCAGCGGTTTTATTTTTCAAGAGCAGTGGAAAACCAACAGCATTACACTGAAGAAAGAGGAGTCCAGGAGGCAAAATGGATACAGTTACCAGGATCCCGTCAATTGCAAAGCTTTTGAGAATGCAGCCCGAATGCAATGTCCTGACACATACAAAAAAAATAAAAATAAAAATACAGTAGGATTTTTTTTTTTTTCGTGTTGCAGCTAAAGCTGAACTCCTCATGTCTGTTTAGTCCCAAAAATGGAAAATATATATATATATAAGGGGTAAACAATAAGAAATAGCAGGATAAATAAATACAAAATCATTCACATAATAATAATTTACAGCTCTCATCTTAGATTTGACTCGTAATTGATTCAAAATGACCTGCAATAAAAAGATTCTTTTGAAACAAACTCTGGTTTAAGAAGATATCAAATGAGTTTAGCAGCAAAACATGTCAAAGCATTGGCACGAGATATAAGCACTGGCAGATATGGCAAACCAGCCACATTTATCAAGCACATACATATATAGTTGAACTGGTGCCAGTGGAATCAGGGGAGGGATGTGAATTCACACACACGCAAAAAAAAAAAACCTTCACACAACAGCATTCGCACACCCTCTCGCACACAGCATACATTTCCAAACATACACGGCAGTCAGACACAACACATACCCATACGCAATATCTGCTCGCACACATGGGGATCATTAGCAAAAGACAATGACCAAAGAAATAGAAAGCATCACTGCTATCAGCCCTTAGTCCCAAAGTATCACCCTGCTGAATGTTCAGACATTTAGGGTGCAGTAGATCAGTGTACACCAACAAATGATCATTTGTTCTTTTTTATACAAAGAAAAGTGCTGAACCAAGTCAGAAAGAGCACCTCCATTGAAATCAGGAGGTGTTCGATTCATCTCATAGAGTCTAAAGTCACTGATGACGCAAAGAGTCATATTAAAAATGAAAATGACTTATCTAAAGTTCTTGTAATAAACATTTTGCTATTGTAAAGCCTGCCGGCAACCAGACAGAAAGAGACAGAAAGGCTTCCATCCATGACAAGTGTTCTGTATTCACAGAGCCTTTCTGTATCACAGCATGGGAGGAAAACTTCCCAGTGGTCCCACACTAGAAGCCCTAATGTTCGACTAGAGAAACTTGCGTCAGCTCGTTTCATACACATTGCCCCTGGCAAGGATTTCCACAGGAGTATTTCACGTCTTTGTTCCTCAGAAGTAATGCTGTGTAGGCACTGGTAGACCAATCAGCATGGAAAAGCTGTACGTAAAGATTCAGAACGGCGTACCTCCTCAGAGAAATCCACATTTGCTGTATCTCCAAGGCCTGGTGTTCTTAGAAAGGCGAGTAGCGGAAATAAAAAAAACACGATAACCTTTGTATTGACCTCCATTGGCTTGTCCTTGCAGGTGTGCGATAGTCCCAGTAAATTCTTTTGTTTCAGCCTTGGTTTGTCAAAGTCTGTGAATATTTTTGGATTAGCCCCAAATACCAGGAATCCAATGCCTGAGGCGGTAACCTGTAGTCATTTGAGTAGCGTAGTGTCCTCAGTCCACCGGGCAGCACAAAAAGCCCTTCGTTAACATCGCAACAGCACCGTTATTGTGCTTCTTTTAGTTTGAAGTCTGTGTTCTGAATAGGCAAATGTTTGTTGATCCACCTCAGGAGCTTCAGAAGAATGTGCCTTTGGTGTTCTTGCAGAGAATCTTTTTGAAGGCTCTGCGAAAGTCTTTGTTGAAGATGGTGTAGATAACCGGGTTGAGGCAGCTGTTGCAGTAGCCGATCCAGAAGAAGAACTTGAAGAGTGGCTCTGGCAGGGCGCACGCCTCCGGGCACACGGCCTGTAGGCTGTATGAGAAGAAGAAAGGGAACCAACAGATAACAAAGACGCCAATTACCACCGCCAACACGAAGGTGAAGCGCTTCTCTCGGTTCACCATAGCTTTGCGCCGTGCTGAGTTGGGCGTTCCTTCCTGCTTCATCTTTCGGGTCACGAGCTTGGCGCCTTTGGCAGTGGCGATCATGTCTCTGTATTTCTGGATGGTGGCGGGAGAATGGATGCCGCTTGGCGTCACGCTTGGGGTGCACGGGACCTCTAACCCCCTTCCACCTTGCTCGGTGTCCGAGTCGGAGCTCATGCTCTCTCCGTTATTGTTGTCAGGTTGTTTCACGGCCTTCTTCGCCTTTCTCCCCTCTTTAGGTTTATTAGGAGCCATTTCGGATGAGTTCGAGGGAGACGGGGAGGGGCACGGCGTGGTCGGTGTCAGGGCTGTCGAAGGAGGCTGCAGAAGTTTGTTGCCAACTGGAGGGCTTGCTGCCTGCTGGGTGGACTCCACTTGAGACACGGCCAGAGTCGGAGGCCTGGTTTTTTTCTGCAGGGTGGAGGGAGTTTCATCTCCTCTTCCATTTTGTAGACCCTCCGTGTGGACCTTGTGCTGAGGGGTTGCTGCATTGGCTGGGACTTCTTTGCGGGGCTCCCCTGGTGGACATCGTGTGCGCTGCTTGGCGATCTGGTAGATCCGCATGTACACCAAGATCATAATCAGACAAGGAGCAAAGAAGGAACCGATAGTAGAGTACAGGATGTACCAGCGCTCATTGTTGAGCTCACACTGTGGCAGCCCGCCTGAATCGCCGCCACCTTTGTTCTTGTTCATGGAGAGTAGCGGTGGAAAGGAGATGACCGCTGAGATCAGCCACACCACCAAAATGGCACATTTGATGCGTTTGGGCGTCCGCTGTGCGCCGTACGTGACGGCGCGTGAGATAGACATGTAGCGGTCTAGGCTGATGGCGCACAGGTGTACTATAGAGGAAGTGCAGAACAACACGTCCAGCGCCAGGTAAATCTCACACCACACGGAGCGGAAATACCAGTAGCCCATTAGTTCATTGGCCAGTGAAAATGGGATGATGAGGGTGGCAACCAAAATGTCTGCGGCTGCGAGGGAGACCAAGAAGAGGTTCTGGGGTCCTCTAAGTGAGCGGCTGGTTAAAACAGCAATGATGACCAGAATATTGCCGACGATTGTGATAAGAATCATCAACGTGATGGCTGTTGCAAAGGCTGCTGTGGCTTCTGGAGTGTACGGAGGGAGTTTTATCATACTATGGTTGCAAGTCGGTGAAGACGTGCCTCCGGTGCCGTTGATGTTGTGGCCATGCAGACCCGCGCCGGCAGAGCACGCACCTTCCATGATTGCCACTGCACTCAAGTGGACTGATCTTCTCTCTTCGTAATCCGAATTTGGGCAGAATAGATTGAATAATTTCTTTAAGTTGTTCTTTTCCCCCCTCTTCTAAGAACTGAATAAAATATATTCTGTTGAAACTAAATAAACGGTTTTACGTATAAACGAATGAATACATCTCTAACTGCGCTAAAGATTCTGTCAGCCATTGTTATGTCACATCTCTTCGAGTCTTGGTGCTTTATTATGTGGAATAAGCGTCAACTAGGTTATGGAATAATTCTGAAAACGTGCAACTTAATTTAAAGGGAAGGCATCAAATAAATTAAACGTCGGGTAGATTATTTAATTATAATTTATGGTGCTGATAAAGTATAATTTACAGTTCTGTCGCTTAATTATCAACTTCTGAATGTTTTTATAGACGTGGGGAGAAAAACTAAAACAAAACAAATAAAAACGCCCAGAACCAAAGCTGAAATACAAGCTATGGTGTCCAGATCGATTAATTTCCAATATGAAAATGCACCGCAGTATAGTGTGCTTCTATAAATGTTTTGAGTAGCCTAACAATTATTCAGTTGTAACATTTGAAGAATTCTAAAGTTCAAATTACAAATAAAAACGTCATAAATTCATAACAAGTGCTTACAAAACAAATATATTGGAATGCTTAAATCTAGGTTACCCAGATGCACAACCCTCCACGGAGCGCAAGGCTTTAAATATAAATCTCCAGAGAGCACGCAGCAGTGCACGGCGATGTGCCAGTTTCCCCTCACAGTTTTCACAAGTTTGCAAAAAGAATTTAAGCGCAACAACTACCCTGATAAATGTCGGAGTCTGATGGAGTTGTGTCGCTGTTACATTCCTGAGTGGAGAAAGTCGGCTTAATAAAGATTCAGAGGCACGCCAAAATTTGCCGGGTATATGTCCAAGCACTAAAAGAAGTATAATGTCAGGAAACTGTTTGTCGTCCGGTCTCCCTCCGTGTTTCTCCCGTTTCAGTCACAGTATTTCAGTAAGCAAGTTGAATGCCTCCTGCGTGCTTCGCGCATTACCTCAGTGACAGTTTTAAGTATCGGTGCGGCTCGCCCGAGCCGCTCTGGCTTCATATCTACGCAGCGGTTCTCCTCAGTACCCCAGTATAAGTGATGTCAGGACGGGCGTCATGAGGCGAACTCTTCCCTCCCACTTAAAATCCTGACCTATCCTAACACTCTATTGTCAAACATAAAACAAATGCAGGCGTGTAGAGGATGCAATTCAGATAATAGAGAGAAGTCAACAATCCAAACAACTTGTCCAAAAATGGATAAAGACCTTTATTTACCTGCAATGATTTTGATGAATGATAATTACATGATGAAGAGTACATGATTAATTCTACAATATATTCGTTTGAAAAGTTATGTATGAAACTGAAGAACAACATTTGATCATTATGTTGCTTAGTACCTCCAGCCCAACAGAAAAAGCAACACATGAAAAAGTAAATAAACTGTAGAAGCAACATGTTTGAAACGTTTAAAACTTTAATGACAGACTGCGCTCTGGTGCGTAAAAGGACTCGTGACGGTCGAGCGCTTCCTCCGCATCGTATGCGCGCTTCATTTCAGAAAGATCAAGTGGTTTAATGCTCTATTCAGATGATAAAGTGCAACATATACCCAAATGCAATTTAGAAGCTCTTCAAGCGTATCCATTAGGATCAGTGAATTTCTATTTCCTGAATCACCGTCGTGATTTTAGCAAAGAACACAGGACATTGTGTCAAAAGGGTCGACTGAGTCGCACTATTTCCAGTATGCAATAAAATACATTAAATAAATATTTGCACGAGGCAGTATTTCATACAGAGAGCTCTTCAGTGGAGTACTGGGTTTCAGAGAAATGTCTGACTGTTTTTGATTGATAGATAGATAGATAGATATATAGATAGATAGATAGCAGGAAGAGAGACGTTGTGCATTTATAAACCTGTGGTAAGGTCTGCCCTCTTATGGACAACAAAACACACACAAACTCGTAAAGATTATATTTAACCATAATTTTGCAAGTGTCTGATTATTTATCAGTCTTTTATTTGCACAAAAGTCCTTCGAGTTTTTGTTGTTGCAGGATGACATTCATTCATGGGTCAGTCAAGGTCAGAATACAACGATCTTGTGACTCTTGTGACACTCTGCATGATTCAAATCTGTGTTAAGCCCACTCTTGACTTTGATTGTAGCACCATATTTAATTTTTGACAAGAATGAAAATGAGACTATGCAGTGTAGTACAGTACGTTCAGTAAATTGTATTGTCTAACAACATACCAGTTGTTTAGATGACTAAAATAAACATCTTTCTAAAAAAAAAAAAAAAAAAAAAAAAAATCATGAGAGAACAATTTTAAAACAACTGTACTTGCATATAATATAATATTAGTGAAATAAACCCTGGAGAGAGAGAGAGTACTTAATGTCTTCATGTTACACTTTTAGAAAGTTAACTTTGTAATAATGTCAAATAAAAAGTTTTACTTTACTTTTTTTTTTCATTTAATTGCAAATAACTTGCAATTAAGTGTTTGAAAACGTTATACTTAATTTGAACTTTTATCACATTGTGATAAGGGGGAATTTGGCCATTTTGAGATACTGGCTTCTGAAAAAATAGTTTAATTGATCCTTTTATCTATTATGAATATATATTACAGACCATTTTATGTCAGAAGGTTTTGTTCTTTTAAAAGAAAAAGGAGGGAGAGGTTATGAATGTGTCGTGGTTCTGCTGTTTCCAATGGAGATGAAAGGAGCAGCTGCATACCGAGTAGCATTTAAGGACAGTTATTTAAAGCAAGCTCGATTCCCAACAACAAAAGCAAACCCACTGTGACTACACTCTTAAAAATAAAGGTGCTTCACGATGCCATAGAAGAACCTTTTTGGTCTAAATGGTTCCATAAAGAACCTTTAACATCTGAAGAACCTTTCTGTTTCACAAAAGGTTCTTTATGGCGAAAGAAAGTTCTTCTGATTATAAAAAGGTAAGAAAGAGATGGTTCTTTAAAGAACCTTTGACTGAATGATTCTTTGTGGAACCAAAAATGGTTCTTCTATGGCATCGCTGTGAAGAACCTTTTAAAGCACCTTTATTTTTAAGTGTATATCATTTCCCTGCTGTTATGAGCAAGCTGATGTCGTGGGAGTTCACAAACAGAACTAACCCTGGACAACAAGCAGATTTGCCAAGTTCACTTAGCTGACAAAGTGCATTGGAGCTGACAAGACTGCCGATATTCTCCACAGCCTGTTGTAAGCATTATTTAAATGATTTGTTTAGGTTTCAAAGTAAAAAGAGGGCAGAAATGGCTGCTGTCAGAATAATTATGCCAAATGACAAGTTTGTATATGAGTATTTAGTCACTGCATGTAGAAGCTTTAACAGCCTAAATATTTTCTGGGTAAAATGTAATTCAAAAACAGCTTACCCAGAGGCCTGAAATAAAACGAAACCGTTAAGGTCTGATCCAATTTATATTTCAATTTAAAAATGCCTGAGTAAGCAAATAAGTTTAAATGTTAGCCAGATAGCATCCCACCAGTGCTGTTAGTTACAGATGATTTTCTATGTTTTGAGGGAGATGTGTGAGAGTTAATGCATGACCTGTCATCACAGGATCTGCCTCACATGGGCAACCACAATCTGTTTCAATGTTCAAAGTGTTTCCATCAAAGTTTGGCAGAAAGCTAAACAAATCAGTGTTTTCCTTGCCCACGCTCACAATGAAAGAGTTGTAGATGCTGATGGCCGTAGGCAGCGATGACCTTCTGTAGCACAATCACCCTACACTCTCCTTGATTGTTGATCTCTGATTTGCCGATGATTTCCACACAGCTATCCAAAGTAGAACAAACAACTATTGTATTTCTTGCTATACTTCTTTGTTGGTGTTTGCACACCTTCAACACGTTCAACAATCACAGAACCACTCAGGAATTAAATCATAATCATTATCATAAACCGTTTTGGAGACCCGCTCAGACTCCCTCAGATTTATAGTCTAACACTGCCACTTTGTGGTCTACCGTATTAATGCTTGACAAGTGCAGTCAGCTCCTTGTACTTCGTCAGCAGATGGTGCTGTGGTAAACGATTTTAGATGCTTATATCACGAACCCATTTCAAAATGCAGTAAATGTTCATATTTACCTACCTTTATCTTCTCTTAAGTGTAGTCGGGGCCATTTGTAAATTGGATGGGTCTGGCTTCCGGTCTCATCCGCGTCCAGCTGAACAAAAGAGCTCGTTTTACTGCTTTGATATTGCACATTTGTGTGTCTTACCATATTATTTTAATGTATTGTCCTTATTATGAGCACGCTGGTTTGTAGTGTAAACAGTTTTACCGTTTACTGTACGTTGCTATATTATTCTATAGCGGCTAATGAACCGGAAGTCTCACTCATAGGCTTACTTTCGCGTTAAAGAAAAAGATGGATACTTTTATGGTATTACCACAGCAGCGAGCAAGGAAAGATAGTGAATGTGTGAAAGTGACTATTGCGAAAATGGTATTGTTCTCTGACACCTCCGCAGCTTTGAACACTTTATTACACTAATCTGCAAACGTGTTTTTATGTATGTATGTATTTATTTATTTAGAACCTGAAACGTTTTAAGAACAAGATCACATCAAGATGAAAGACTAGTATTTCAAGTAAATGCTTTTTGTTTGATCTTTCTAGTCATCTAAATAAATAAATTCATCTGAAAAAATGTATCAGGTTTTCACAGATATATTAATCAGCACTGTTTTTAATGAATGTTTCTGCGAATGAAAAGCAAATCATTATTAGACATGCTGACTGAGTAATGGCTTGTGGAAATTCAACTTTGCATTACAGGAAAAAAAATGTAATATATTAAAATAGCAAAAATATATAAATATGACTTTAGTTATAATATTTCACAATATTGCTGATTAAATAAATGCAGCCTTGGTGAGCATGAGACTGCCTTCAAAAACATAAAAAATGAATGTGCAGCTCTCATAATTGCAAATTATGAGGCTGTATTTCTCACATATGAGATATAATATCTCATTATTTGGACTTACACTAATGTTGCACGTGGAGGGTGGCCTACAACCGCAAGCTGTCAGTGAGTAATAATTGAAAACATGATGAAAAGACAACTACATTCACTTCTGCATTAAACAAATGAATCCATTTTATTTACATACTGAAATAAGTGAACCACATAGCTTACAAAAGATCTTATTATCAAAACAAATTTAAAGTGCATTGCTCAAATGAAAATATATAAATAAATATTCACAAAAAGAAATGAAATAAAATAACACTTAATAAAAAATAAATTACAAAATGGCTTTAGTGCCGGTTATCTTTTGCAACACAACTAAACTTCCTTATAAAATGACCTAAGATCACAGTTTGTAAGGTCTTTGCCCTTTAAAACTTGTCTGAGACTGACAATTAGACAGTAACTTCATGGAAAAACTTGACATTTAGCAGACAGAAGACTAACCACATGTCACAGCCATATATGGTCACAGCATCAGTCATAGCAGTCAAATGGAACATTGACTGATGCAACACAACTTCACGCTACGATGATCTGCACACATACATCCTAAACGTATATTACTGTTGAAGCCAAAATGAAAACGAAGCACTAAGTTGTTTGTCTGTTTCGTCAATATCTCATATACAAGTTATCCTGGGACAATAGTAGTACAGTGTCACAGTGACATGTGATTATTACATTTTCCATGAGGGCTGTTGGGTATAGCAGTGTGTCAACGATGCCGTTGTTGTTCTGAAACAGAAAGGCATTTGTCTACATACAGTTTGTATTGCCATAAACAATCAAGAACAGGTAGTCAGCTGATGCCATCTACAACACTACCCAAACAAGTTGAGTAATGCCGTGGTGTAGCTTAAAGGCCGAGATGCCTGATTTGGTCTCTTATTAAGAGTCTCATGTCTCTTATTTGTACACCCATAGATAACATCGAACGAAAACTTCCTGAAAGCACCTTTGCAGATCTGTCACAGTCTTTGAGGTCAAAGCTGCGGCCAGTTAGTTAGTGGAGTCAGTTCAAAATATTAAAGTTCAAAACGCAGTGCCACTGTTTTCTCTGTCTAGAACAGGATAGGGGCACAAAACGTCCGTCTCGAACTGAAGAAGCTGGCCCATGAAGGCTAGGTTGGGTGAGATGACTTGTCGACGGCGTTTTACGAAGTCAAATGCCTCGTCCAGACTGACCCGTCGAGCATGAATGAGGTATGCGAGGCAGATGGTGGCTGACCGGGAGATTCCTGCTTGACAGTGGACCAGCACTCGACCACCACTCTCTTTTATTGATTCTGCAGATGCAATGAAGTTCAGCGTTAGCTTTTAGATCATTATTATATTTCTGAAGGATTCAGAAATGCTTATATCACTAGGGCTTACCAATGAAGTGGATGGCCTCTGGAAAGAGGACACGTATGTCTGCGGCCAAACTGTCCTCCACCTTCAGAGTTTTGTATTGAAGCTCCTCCTCAAAAAGGTTGGGACAGGAAGAGGATACATTGAGCACAGCCGTGATCCCGCATCGCTCTAGAGTCTCCCGTCTGGATGAGTGATGCGCACTACCCAGAAAAAGGAAGGGGAGGATTTCAACTGGACCACCCTAGAAATCACAAAAGAAAGGATGAAAATCAATGAGTGTATTCAAAAGACATTAAGATTTAAATGTATTTAGATCATCTGTTATGATTTAGAGATATCAAGTAGCTAACCTGATCATAAAGAGGAGTCTTTCTTCCGGAAACAACGGGCTCTGAATCACTGAGAGCAGGATGATTTGAGCACATGACCGGAGGTTTAAAGCAGAGCTCTGGATAAAGTGCAAAGAACCCGTCGAATCCACCTAGAAATGGTGAAAGAAAACATTTTGTTAATTTTCTGCATTTTAATTTACATGGTTTGACAAATAGAGCAAGCAAACATCTTGGCAAATTTGTAATAAGCCTCCAAAGTAGTGCAAACTTTTATGATCAAATTATATTTTTGAGTAGAATAACCTGATGTAATACACTGTAAAATAAGGTACATTTCTTATTTTTAATATATTGTGCATGTATTTGTAATTATTTTTGACTTGAATAAAACCAGCTGATTCACATGTTACCACATGACGCACATTTTTTTGTTACCTGACAAAACATATTTTCAGTGAATAAAACAGCTGTTTGCAAATATGACACATTTTCCAACAAATAATATAAATATAGAACTATAAAATCAAATTACTTTCGTTGGTTAGTTAATAAGATAATATAGTCAGTCTGAGTCATATTAAATCATATTATTCCAAATCAGATCAGATGTTATCATATGAATGTTTGTAGTTTGCCTGCTAAACCATTTTTACAGTGAAAATAAACTCTATATATATGCCTATAGAAAGCTGTTTCATCTAAATATGTTCTTTAATATTATTATTTTCGTTGGGGTGAAAAGTATTGCAGTCGTCCTGAGTTACATTAAATCATGTTCCATAAAGCTTTTTAGGAAATTTGAAATAAACCTTATTGCGAAAAATTATTACAGTGCAAAAAAATATATAAAATACAGAACTTTGAACTATGCCTCAAAAAAATAATGACAACAGCTTTAGCTCTGTCAGGTTTACCTTGTAAGAAGCAGATGTGCGTCGAGGCAGACTGGACCTCTGATTGAAGGGCACTGACGAGGAGACTGGCGAGACTCTCGCTCTTCAGGTCTCTGACCGAACGACTGTTGTCATCCAGGACCACCACCGGAGAGAAGTCTCCGTTCCGTAGCTGGGCCAGGAGCGACTTATCGGCCACCAGCCATTCCAGGCACACCACGGAGCTTTTGGACCTCCGTCTTAGCATGGAATTCCAGTTGACGTTGCGGGACTCCAGGATGTGCGCTCGGGAGAAGGCGAGAAACGGCCGACAGTCCAAGACGATGCATCCTCCAGACGCAAAGAGCTCAGAGGGAGTCCGCAAAATATGAACCAACTCACTACCTGAGATCTCGAGAGGGTCGCCAATACCCATGACCTCTCCAGATAAACAACAAGCCGTGAGGAGAAACGGATATTCTTTACAGCATCAACAACAGCGCCTTCAGTATATAGGAACGAATTTGTTTTGTCCACTGAAGAACTATAAACAATAACAAAAATAGATGAAACAAAATAAGATTGTTTGGTCCGTTTTTTGGTGTGTTTTTTTTTTTTTTTTTTTTTTTTTTTACAGTATTGTTATTTTAAAATGAACTTCGAATTATGTTGTCTTCAAATGTCAATTTCATATAATCGTTCTCTGGATTTCGTCAAAGCTTAGTTTTACAGTCCTTTATTTGTCAGCAGATGTGATTCTACTGTACAGGCGGGGTTGGAAACTGTATTTGTATTGCGTCTCCTCCGCCACAGCCACGCCTTCGTTTTCCACATAAGGAACAGACGTCACGCACGGAAGAGCCATATATGGCCTGTTGACTTAAACCGACATTCCATATATGGCTCTTGACGTGCTCTCGCTTCTTTTCCCACTGGCACGTGGTCGTTGGGGTTACCCGTGTTTTTTAGTTTGTGACGTGAGTTTAAGCAGTGCCATAGAGCTGTACAACCGCAATACACACACACATACACACACACGTTAGAATACGGTCTTTTATGATACCTTCGTGGTTGGTTGGGGGCTTTGGGCAAGGTCACATCGTTAAATCAGGAACATCAAACCACGCGCTGAAGGCGATGATGTATTTTCATGCTTGACCGTACCGTGTAATTTTGTGTGGGTAAATTCACCGCGCAGCAACTTTCCATACAGGTGTACGGTTTCAGTGGTGATGCAAGATGTCAGTAGAGAATAACTGCTAAAATGGCAAATAGACAAAAGATGCTAAGAAACTGATATTCCAATAGGTAAAAAAAAAAAAAATGAATAAATAAAAAAAAAAAAAAAAGGAAATAAATAAAAAAGGAAATAAAGATATCTGTCAAGTTTATTATCTCAGACTATAATTAATAAAGAACAAAAAATGCTTATTAAAAAATAAGAGAGGCAGACCAATAAATACCGGTCAGATTAAAAAGGTCAAATTAAAATAATACATTATTTTACACAACATCATGCAGTCATCCAGTATTTAGTCAGAAGTAAAAAGTTGTTTGCACATCACATGACTGAAACTGCAGGTGTTATTATCTAAACACTATTTGAAATGAAACCTAGACATTTCTAGTTGACTTGATCATAAAAATCTTAAAGGTTTATTAGGACTATATGCAGTAAGCATATTTGCAATGCATTCAGGTGTAAAGATAATAGTAATTTCAGAATTTACCAAATTTTTCATTCAAATTCAAGTTTTTATAGACATTAAAAATGAAGAAATTAAAATAAACAGATAGCAGGAGTGTATATCTACAGTATACATTATCAAACAGTTTTATCACAATTTTGGTGTCTCTGAGACCCCATAGAAGTAATATGATATTTAAAACAGATGATCAAATAGACATTTTGATTATAATCAACTATCATAAGAGTAGGAATTGTATCATGACATATTAATGCATTAAGATGCATTGTGATAAAATGAACTAAAACAAAAACAAAGCTCTGGGGACTCTGAAGTCTCAACAAGGGTTAAAATAATAAGTATTTTTATGTTGTAATAAAAAGTATCACATCTTTTTCTGCCTGTGGATGACAGTTGCACACTTTCTACCCATTCAACTCAACTTAAAAAGCACAAAACCAAAATAAAACCAGAGGTTTATTAGGATTATATTTACAGTATGCATATCTACAATATATTTAGTTTCTTACCAATTGAGCGACTTTTTAAAAGTATGCTCTAAAACAAATTTCATATGTGACTGTACAAACACAAAGACAAACAGATCAATATCAAGCATATGTCTATTTTTAACCTTCAAGAACAAACAACACGGTTGTAGACATTCAGGTGCAGGTTGTTCTCTGGATGCTTGAATGACCCTAATAGCACGGCCTCCCACGCACCCACCTTATTGTGGTTGTACTCGGTGTCTAGCCAGCACATTCTCCATGCACGTCCACACAGAAGCGCAATAAAAGGGGGGCTTGTACTTGTGAATGAAACGATGTGCAGTGGAGAAATAGGCCATGTGGTATAAAGTGGAAAAACAACATGGACTCGGAATGCAGGATTATGTTTGGAATTAAACTGCCCAAGGGGTTGGATAATCTTTAACAGCAGCCGGTAATCTGAGGTCACATTCACAAACCCTGCATTCACACTCTTTCTGTCCCTATCAGAGCTTATTTGTCTTTCTCTGCACTTTCCCCCATTCCAGCTATTTCTCTGCAGCTTTAAAGACTCATATCATTACCTTTTAATGCAATGTATTTGCTATTCATTGTATTGGCCTAGTCACACTTTCGTCTATCTCTGAATGCCTCTCTTTCAATATTAAAGATATAATGGATTAATTTCTGATCAAATACATTTTACAATATTTAACAATGATTTCTTATAATAAAATGCTTTATTCAGAATTTGGCAGTGGTATCAATGCAAACAAGATCATTTATTGCCATTATACCAGAAACTGCAGTAAATACAATAAATAATAGTCATATTGTGCTGCACTGTGGGATAATAGTTTAAGTATTGTCATTAGTGTTCATTTTGGCTGGGAATTTAGACCTTTTTACAATTTAATTAATTTTCTCCTAGCTGGTGTAATGTTACAGAACACAGTTGGTTATTATGTAGCAAAAATAACACGAGTTTAATAATTTGCGTTGCAGTTTGTGTTATGCTTTTTCCATTTTCTGTTGTTCCTGGTTATATGGAAGGATATGCAGGATATGGAAGCCTGTTTCCGCCACTGAATAAAAAAAAATAAAAAAAAAGTAATTGCGACTTTTTATCTCGCAATTTCTGAGACAAAGTCAGAAGTCAAAGATATAAACTCACAGTTCTGACTTTTTTCATAGAATTGCAACTTTATATTTCACAATTGCACCTTTTTCTCAAAATTGCGAGTTTATATCTCGCAATTCTGACTTCATAACAAGTTAAGTCAGAATTGTGATATAAACTCGCAATTCTGAGAACATATCAGCCTATTTTTCCCCTCAAAACTGGACTTTTATAACTCGCAAATGCAAGTTTATATCTTACAATTCTGAGAAAAAAATTTGAATTGTGAGATATAAACTCGCAACTGCAAGAAAAAAACAGAATTGCGAGATGCTTTCTCTTGAATGTGAGAATGTATCAGAACTGCAAGTTTTTATCTTGCAATTCTGACTTTGTCTCGCAGTTTAAATCTCACATTTGCAAGGAAAAAAGTCATAATTGTGAGATAAAAACTTGCATTTTTGATGCTTTCTCTTGAATGTGAATTTGTATCTCGCAATTCTGTTTTTTTTCTTGCAATTGCGAGTTTAATTCAATGCGAGATAAATTTGCATTTGAGAAAAAAGTCAGAATTGCAGGTTTTTATCCCGCAATTCAGACTTTATTTATTGCACCTATGACTTTATCTTGCATTTCTGAGAAAAGTCATAATTGTGGCTTTATTACTCACAATCGCAAGTTTATATCTCACAATTGCAAAGAAAAAGGTCAGAATTGTGAGAAAAAATTCACAATTGCAAGAAAAAAATCAGTATTGTGAGATACAAACTCAGATTTGAGAGGGAAAAGTCAGAATTTCACATTTTTATCTTGCAATTCTGGCTTTGTTTCTCACATCCGAGAAAAACAGTCAGAATTGTGAGTTTATATCTCACAATTGTGAGAAAAAAATCTGAATTTCATTTTTATCCCGCAATTTAGACTTTATTTTTCACACTTGTGAGTTTGTCTCACAATTCTGACTATAACTCGCATTTGCAAATTTACAATTCTTATATCTTGCAATTCTGACTTTATAACCCACAATTGCAAGTTTATTTCTCACAATTCAGGCAATGGAAACAGGCTTCCACAAGCAGGAACTACTTCACCACAAAGGTTCAAATAAATGCTTGTTTAAAAACTTACATAATGTAGTGTTTCTTTAACAAAATGTTCAATAATGATTAACATAATGATTTTTTTTATTTTTATGAAAAAACAGGTGCATACAGTATGTGATGGACAACAAGTCTGATCAAACTTGAAATCTACACTATTTGTGGCAATACTGACCGCTATGCAGTACAGATTTGAAACTGCGAAAGAAACAATTCATCCAAAAATAAAAATGTTTCTCACCTTCAGGGCATCCAAGATGTAGTTGAGACTGTTTCTTCATTTGAACAAATTTGGAGAAATGTAACATCACTTGCTCACCAATGGATCCTCTGCAGTGAATGGGTGCTGTCAGAATAAGAATCCAAACAGCTGCTAAAAACATCACAATAATTCACAAGTAATCCACTCAACTCCAGTCCATCAATTAACATCTTGTGAAGAGAAAAGATGCATGTTTCTAAGAACCAAATCCATCATAAAGACATTTTTAACTTCAAACCGTTGCTTCCGACTAAGTTACCTAATATTGTTTTCCCCAGTGCAGTTGTCTCATCTGAATCAGGAGAGAAATACACACAGGTCAAGCAAGTTTATAAGCGAAAACAATCAAATATGTTGATCGATTTTTATGAGGACAAGAGACGATGCACTTTTTCACCGGGGGAAGTGATAATTTAAATTTAAACAAGTTGTTTTAAATTTAAAGTTAAAATGCCTTGATGGATTTGTTTTTTACAAACACACAGATTTTCACTTCACAGATGTTAATTGCTGGACTGAAGTTGAGTGGATTACTTGTGGATTATTGTGATGGTTTTAGCAGCTGTTTGGACTCATTCTGACGGCACCCATTCACTGCAGCAGATCCATTAATCAGCAAGTGATGTAATGCTTAATTTCTCCAAATCTGTTCAAATGAAGAAACAAACTCATCTACATCTTGGAAGAGGCCTCAGGGTAAATTCTGGCAAATTTTCATTTTTGAGTGAACTATTTCTTGATGGGTGGTTGGGGATTTTTATGCTATTGTCGTGAGTCAGGTGATCTATTAGTATGACTCGTCAACTAAGACTGCAACTTATCAATAGTCCCAGTCAACAAACATAATCTTAATATAAATCATCCGTCAAACAGTAAAAAAAAACAGTTTATAAGTCAAACATCACACAAGTGCAATTATTGTGTAAACACATGTGTCATTACTGAAACACAAATTCAGGTCATCATTTGATTACGATCATTTCCTGCTATTGTTCACACTGCACTCACAGTATACAGTCATCATTTTTTGTAAACAACTGTAGAACTCTAGTGCAAAAACTACAGCAACTAGTAGACAGGAATAAAATGTAAATTCAAATGAAAGTACACAAACTAGTAGCCAAATGTAAATTCAAATGAAGATACAGTAACTAATAGCCATTAATAAAAAAAAGTTCACCCACATTTATTTCTGTACAGTGTGGAATATCACCCACAGGTGATGAGCTCACCTTTTATTTATTTTAAAATGACAACAGCAAACATGTGGCACTACACGAGGGAGGATGTGTGTGTCTGTGAGTCACGTAGCTGAGAATGGAAATGATGCTTCCTCATGTATGATTGATACAGCCTATCAAATGTGATGCGTAAAGTCTTATGTTTTTGCTCAAAACACCCCCATAAGATAACTGAAAAAATGCTTTGCGGTCAATCTAACCAGCCACATGACTTAAAATGACATCATTATGTCTCATGCTGACAAGTAAGATTATTCTTAACTCTCAAGTTGTCACAAATGACTTTACTGTTTTTATATGTGGGGTCCCTGAAAATTTCTGTGATGTAGGTGTATGTAATAATATTAATTTAGGAATTTAAGTCTGTGTTTTCGTCTGGTTTTTTTTTTTAATGTTCCTCTGACCTTATCCAAACCCAGGCGGCAGATATTATTGACGCTTTAACTGACTTGTTTATCATGTGACTGGTATCGATTTGAGTAATTCCGTTTTAGTTAAACTGATACAACTAAAAATGAAAAACTACTACAAAAACTAAAAATAAACTAAGAAATTAAAATAAACAGACGGAAGGGGAGTATGTCTACAATTTTTAATGATTTTAGTCATTTTATTGATTACATTATTTAATGTTTTATTTTATATATTACAGCAATGTGATTTTTAAAACAGGTTTTCAATTAGAAATGTTGATTATAATGTTGCATTGTGATATATCAAGCTGATACATTAACATACACTACAAGTCAAAAGTTTTTGAACAGTGAGATTTTTATTTATTTATTTATTTATTTTTAAAGAAGGCTGCATTTATTTGATCCAAAGTATAGCAAAAAGAGTAAAATTTGTAAATATTTTTACTATTTAATATAACTGTTTTCTATTTAAATATTTTTAAAAATGTAATTTATTCTTGTGATTTCAAAGCTGAATTTTCAGCATCATTACTCCAGTCTTGGTCACATGATCTTTCAGAAATCATTCTGATATGCTGATTTGCTGTTCAAGGTACATTTATAATTATTAATATTATCAATATTTAAAACAACTGAGTTATTTTTTTTTTTTTCAGGATTCTTTGATGAACAGAAAAATCCAAAGATCAGCATTTACCTGAAATAAAATAAAATAAATTAAAAAAAAAAAAAAACTTTTGTAACATTATACGCTATACCATTAAAACTGGGAACAAAATTATAGAAATTAATACTTTTATTTAGCAAGGATGCTTTAAATTGATTAAATGTGATGATTAAGACTTCTAAAAGATTTCTATTTCAGATAAATGCTGAGCTTCTAAATTTTCTATTCATCAAAAAAACCTGAAAAAATTCTACTCAGCTGTTTTCAACATGATAATTATAATAATACATTTTTTTGAACAGCAAATCAGAATTTCAGAATGATTTCTGAAGGATCATGTGACTGGAGTAATTATGTTAAAAATTCAGCTTTGAAACCACAGGAATAAATTAGATTTTAAAATATATTCAAATAGAAAGTAGTTATTTTAAATAGTAAAAATATTTCAGATTTTTCCTGTTTTTGCTGTACTTTGTGGGCAGAAAAGCCTTGTTTAAAAACATTAAAAATCCTACTGTTTGAAAACTTTTGACTGGTAGTGTACATGTTATATATATATATTTATTTTTTAAGTTGTTAAAATGATTCGCTGAAACCACCAAACAAAACACAAGGGTTAAAATAATAAGATTTTGATGTTTCAATGAAAAGTATCTTGACTGAAATACTTTCTTATCTACCAAAATATACAGCATTTCACAATATTGCAAAATAAGCACTGGTACATATTCAACGCAAAATAAGATTTTGATGTTTTAATGAAGGTATCACTGCACTGACTGAAATACTTTCTTATCCACCAAAATATACAGCATTTCACAATATTGTAAAAGAAACACTGCTACGTATTCAACTCGGCCTAAAATCACAAAGCAAAACTAAAACTATTGTTAAAGGAAGAGGAGGAGGATCCTCCCATGCACTGTTTTTCTTTCCCTGAATGTGTGTAAAGAGCAGCTGAGTTCAGCTCTGTCCTCCTTTCTCATTCACTCCCTCAGTCTTGAATTTCCCTTCGTTCACTCTGTCTCTCCCCCATCTTTTTCCCCTACAATTTCTCCCACAACTGCGGCCACTCTTTCAACCCACACACCTCTTCCTTTTAAGCTTAAGAATATGAAGTTTTGTGTTCGTACTTGCCCGAAATTAATCCGACTTTCAGCACGTATCCTTGCTTGCCAGATAATTGGTTATAAAGAAACATTGCATCATTGCATCAAATAAAAATGTGGTGAAGACATACTTCACAGTTAATATGAGGTTAACAGTACATTTTAACTAGTGTAGCCAACTGAATGTATTAATTTAGTGCAATTCATTAAAAAAAGAACACAATCACACCTCCAGGCCTGTATCTAAATTACACAAAAAGGGATTTTCCTGTCATGGCAGTAAGTCAAATACAATTTTGTCTTTTTTTTGTCTTTTTTTTTTTGCTGCTACTACAAACAGTCTGTCTTGCCAGAACATAATAACTTAAAAACAAGCAGCTCAGAATGAGTAGGAGCCATTTGTGCTTATATATATATAGTATTTATAAAGAGTTCAGATGCCTCTAAATCCATCTGACGTTTTTCTTTAAAATTTTTTATAGGTTTCTATGTAAGTACTGGTACTTCTGATGCCAGGCTGATGCTGGAATTTAGCGAGTTTGAAGTAAAAGTATTTGATGGACGTATACTATATGTCAGGAGCATTCACTCAGTATCATTACCTCATTTTTGACCAAGATGGCTTTTAGCTGGTTTTGCTTCTGAACTCTTCGTGTATATATATATACACACATATATACACACACACACACAACATGTGCTTATATATATATATATATACACACACACAACATGTGTTTATATATATATGCTTCTGAACTCTTCGTATATATATACACACACATATATACACACACACAACATGTGCTTATATATATATATGCTTCTGAACTCTTCGTATATATATATATATATATATATATATATATATATATATATATATATATATATATATACACACACACACGTGCTTATATATATATATGTACACATATATATACATATATACACACACACACACACATATATGTATATATATACATATATACACACACACACACACAATGTGCTTATTATATATATATATATATATATATATATATATATATATATATATATATATATATATATATATATATATACTTATATAAGCGTGCGTGTGTGTATGTGTGTGTGTGTGTGTGCGTTTTCAATTGTTTCCATTCTCATCTTTTTATATCATCATGTGTTATGTGAGTTCAGTATGTACACCTGTTGCATTAAGTGTGTGTGCAAGATTCAATAATCTATATGTGGTTTTGTGAGGGTGTCAGGATGAGGGTGTTCATTTTAAGTGCGTAAACTGTTGCGAGGATGGTGCTGTGGGCTGAGGTTAGTGTAACGAGCCATGTAATGTCACAACTTCCTGTTTGGCAGAGAAAAAAAAATAGAATTGTCCCTTGTTGCTGTAGCAACAAAATAGGCCTATATACTGTCGGAAAATAATTCAATAATATAAAATTGTAAGGATTGTTTTTAAGACTATATCCTGAATCAATCATTGTGTATATATCATACAGTGGTGTATATCTTATTTTGTATTATTTTAAAATTCAAATTGTAATAGAATTTAAAACTAAATATTAGTTTAATTGAATTTAAATAATTTTAATAGGGCTGTCAAATGATTAATTGCGATTAATCGCATATAAAATAAAAGTTTGAGTTTGCCTAATATATGCGTGTGTACTGTGTAATTATTATGTACAGGGGTTGGACAATGAAACTGAAACACCTGGTTTTAGATCACAATTAGTATGATATTGGGCCTCCTTTTGCAGCTAATACAACATCATTTCATCGTGGGAGTGACAAATACAAGTCCTGCAAAGCAGCCAGAGGGATTTTGAGCCATTTTCCTCTTGCAGAACAGTGGCCAGGTCACTATGTGATGCTGATGTGGGAAAACGTTTCCTGACTCGCTCCTCCAAAACACCCCAAAGTGGCTCAATAATATTCAGATCTGGTGACTATGCAGGCCATGGGAGATGTTCAACTTAATTTTCATGTTCATTAAACCAGTCTGTCACCAGTCTTGCTGTGTGTATTGGTGCATTATTATCCTGATACAGAGCACTACCTTCAAGGTACAATGTTTGAACCATTGGGTGCACATAATGAAACTTTACACTCTGCTCTAACTGGTGTAATGTACAATAAGTGAAGATTGGGCACCAGACAGCACAAATATAGCCATGAAACCTCCAATACTATATTGGCGAGTGTTTCAGTTTCATTGTCCAACCCCTGTATATATAAATACACAAATTAATGTATATATTTAAGAGAAATATGTTATCTATTTAAAAAATATTTGTATTTATATATAATATAAACTATATAAAAAATTATAATAAATACATATACTTGTAAATATTTTTTATATATGTAACTGAATGTGTTTGTATTTATATATACATAATAATTGCACACAGTACACACACGTTTATTAGGCAAACTCAAACTTTTGTTTTGTATGTGATTAATCGCGATTAATCGTTTGACAGCCCTAATATAAATACAAACACATTCATATATATATTTAAGAAATATTTACATGTATTTATTATAATTTTTATATAATTTATATGATATATAAATAAAAATATGTTTTACATAACTAACATATTTCGTTTACATATATACTTTAATTTGTGTGTATTTATATATACATATTACACACAGTACACACACATACATTGGGCAAACTCAAACTTTTATTTTGTATGCGATTAATCGCGATTAATCGTTTGACAGCCCTTATTTAAATAGCTAATACTTTAATAATTTTTAATCTACTTACAGATGCATAGACATGCATATTATTAAAATATATATATATATATATATATATATATATATATATATATATATATATATATATATTATATATATATATATATATATATATACATACATATATTTCCTGTGTTAACTTTCCTGTGGACCAAATGATTTCTGTACGTCATGAATGTCGACACAGCCTAATATTAATACTCATGGCTACATCCTGATCACAAATTGCAAATGTAGCTAAAATAATGTTTGGGTGAGGGACGCCTCCTCCACATTTGTCTAATCAAACCGTCTGTCTCTCATAAAGGAAGTTGATGAGTAATCAAGTGAAAAATCGATGCTTATTCTATGTAAGTGTTATGTTTCGTATAATGTTTTGTTCCAGAGAAAACAACCAACCTGTTCAAGTCAGAAAGCTTGAGGAATAAATAACCCAACGTAGTTCACTGCGTTAAAAAAATGTTTTGGAAGAACTATTTCGACGTGCGTTTACTCTGGCAGCGTTTCTTGCCTCCCATGATGTCACTCGCCTCAGTAAAACAATAGGAAACTGCAGAAAGACTAGCAAACAATAGCATCAAAACCAGTCATTCAAAATCACAACCGAAGAGAATTTTCAAAACAGATAGTTTCCTATAACATGCAGGACTTTCCCTAGAATCCCCAATGACATGATAGGCTACTAGGATATAATAAACATTAACTTAATGGTTTCTGTTAAAGCTGGTTTGAAACAATATGAGCTGTGACAAAGGCTATGCAAACAAAATTGACTTGATTTAATATTACTTTTTGATGTGTCCACAAAGAGAATTCAGTGTGTGAAAACACATTAGTGTAACTGAAAGTACTGAAAAACAGTCCCATCATCAATCAGATGTAATAAAGGCATTCTAAACAGGAAGTCTGACAGTCTCTCAGTTACCAAAGGGGAACTTCATATGAAAATGAGCGTCTGAGAGATTTCAGCGTACTCCCCTCTGGCCAGAGGAACGGATAATCCCCAGGATTAACCAGTTGGCAGGGGAATATTAATTCTAGAAAAACATTGTAATCCACGAGATTTACCTCTCTCATTTTATCTTTCGTTCTCACCCACATGTCTGCTCGACCAAAACGTGTTATTCATTCATCTGAAACGTGTCTTCCTTTTGTTCTGTTCTAGTGAATGGATTTGTTTTACACAGGGTGTGTGTGTGTGTTTGTGAACTCAGTGTGTAACTGAATAACATATGGCAGCATCTGGTGGTCAGATAATAATGCAAATGACATTAACCACTGAAACAAACATTAAAAAATAAATTACCCATGAAAATCTACCTGCCGAGGTTGTTTCTGTGTACAGTATGTCACATGACTTCATGACTTTCATATCATTTAATGACGTCACTATTTTCGTGGATGGGCTTTTGTCAAGTTAATGGTTCTTTTTTTTTTACCTTTCATTTTTGGGATTTTAGACAGCAAAACAACTGACACGTTCAAGGCCCAAAAAGGTAGTAAGGACATTGTTAAAATAGTTAATGTGACATCAGTGGTTCAACCATAATTTTATGAAGCTACAAGAGTACTTTTTGTGCAAAGAAAACAAAAATTTATTCACTTTACTTTACTCAACAATTTTTTCTTTTTCGTGTCAATCAACGACGTGCATTCCCAAGATTAAAATTACGGTTCACCCACTGATGTCACATGGACTATTTAAACAATGTTCTTACTACCTTTCTGGGCCTTGAACATGTCATTTGTGTTGCTGTCTATGCAGGGTCAGAAAGCTCTCAGATTTCATCAAAAATATCAAAATTTGTGTTCTAAAGATGAACGAAGGTCTTACCGGTTTGAAATGACATGAGGGTGAGTAATTAATGACAGAATTTTCATTTTTGGGTGAACAACCCCTTTAAAATGATTTTAAAAAAAGTGTAATAAAAAAAAAAATGAAGATTCCAGTCTTCAGTGTCACATCATCCTTCAGAAATCATTCTAATATAGTAATTTGCTGATTATTATTATTATTATTATTATTATAATCATCATCAATATTTAAAACAGTTGAGCACATTGAATAGAAAGATCCAAAGATCAGCATTTATCTGAAAGTAATAATAATAATAATAATAAATAATAATAATAAATATAAATATAAATGCTGTTCTTCTGAACTTTCTATTTGTTAAAGAAACCTCAAAAAATTCTACTCAGCTGTTTTCTAAATAATAATAATGAAAAAAATGTTTTTGAGCAGCAAGTTTCAGAATATTAGAATGATTTCTGAAGGATCATGAGACTGCAGTAATGATGCTAAAAAATCTGCTTTGAAATAGGAATAAATAGGATTAAATTACGTGTTAAAATATATTCAAATAGAAAACAGTTATTTTAAATAGTAAAAATATTTCAAATTGTACTATTTTTACTGTACTTCTGAACTTACTGGAACAAATGGAGGCCTGGTGAGCAGAAGAGACTTCTTTAAAAAAAAAAAAAAAAAAGAAAAAAAAAAAAACACTTTTGGAACTTTTTTTAACTTACTGTTCAAAAACTTTTGACTGGTAATACACACCCACACACACACACACACCCCCACACATGTATGCTATTTGAATATATTTTAAAATGTAATTAATTCCTGTGATGTATAGCTGAATTTTCATGTCACATGATCCTTCAGAAATCATTCTAATGTTCTGATTTGCTGCTCAAAAAACATTTCATATTATTATTAATGTTGAAAATATTTTTTTGTGGAAACCGTAATGCATGTTTTCAGGATTATTTGATGAAAAGAAAGTTCAAAAAAACAGCCTCTATTTGAAATAGCAATCTTTTATGTCATGTCAATTTAATGTATTTAAACATATTAATGTCTTTAAAAAAAATAAAGTTATATAAAAATCTCTCTCTCTCTCTCTCTCTCTATTAATCTCTCTATTAATATTTCTATTAATTATAGAAATTAATACTTTTATTTAGCAAGGATGCTTTAAATTGATCAAAAGTGATGATAAAGACATTTATAATGTTACAAAATAATAATAATAATAATAATAATAATAATAATAATAATAATAATAATAAATAATAATAATAATAATAAATATAAATATAAATGCTGTTCTTCTGAACTTTCTATTTGTTAAAGAAACCTCAAAAAATTCTACTCAGCTGTTTTCTAAATAATAATAATGAAAAAAATGTTTTTGAGCAGCAAGTTTCAGAATATTAGAATGATTTCTGAAGGATCATGAGACTGCAGTAATGATGCTAAAAAATCTGCTTTGAAATAGGAATAAATAGGATTAATTTACATGTTAAAATATATTCAAATAGAAAACAGTTATTTTAAATAGTAAAAATATTTCAAATTGTACTATTTTTACTGTACTTCTGAACTTACTGGAACAAATGGAGGCCTGGTGAGCAGAAGAGACTTCTTTTTAAAAAAAAAAAAAAAAAAAAAAAAAAAAAAAAAAAAGCACTTTTGGAACTTTTTTTAACTTACTGTTCAAAAACTTTTGACTGGTAATACACGCCCACACACACACCCACACACACACACACCCACACATGTATGCTATTTGAATATATTTTAAAATGTAATTAATTCCTGTGATGTATAGCTGAATTTTCATGTCACATGATCCTTCAGAAATCATTCTAATGTTCTGATTTGTTGCTCAAAAAACATTTCATATTATTATTAATGTTGAAAATATTTTTTTGTGGAAACCGTAATGCATGTTTTCAGGATTATTTGATGAAAAGAAAGTTCAAAAAAACAGCCTCTATTTGAAATAGCAATCTTTTATGTCATGTCAATTTAATGTATTTAAACATATTAATGTCTTTAAAAAAAAAGTTATATAAAAATCTCTCTCTCTCTCTATATTATATATATATATATATATATATATATATATAAAACATACCATCCTTTTAATGTTCACACTAAGACTGACACATCAGTCTTTTGGGTGTCTGCAGTCATTTATTCATGTGTCTCTTTGGATCACATCCCTCATTCTGTCACACTCATCAGCTCAATGTGCTCCTCATGCTCCCCCTCTCCTCCTCTCCTGCTGTCTCTCTCCTCCTCCTGCCGCTTCATGGTCACTCTGTCAGAGCCACACAAAGCAACATGACAGAATGGATGCAAACAAAGTGCGCTTCCTTCCTAACGTTGTCTCTCTGGACAAAATCAGCAGGATGTCATGACAGATCACCCACTGTCATTCACTGTACCCTTCTATTCTCTCTCTCCCTGCATGTGCCAACCCTCATGCATGCATACAATATTCAGCTCAGCTCATACATACCCCTTTAGAATCTGCAAGATGTTGTTTTTATATACATGATACTATACATATGTGACCCTGGACCACAAAACCAGTCTTAAGTAGGTACATTTGCAGCAATAGTCAAAAATACATTGCACGAATCAAAATTATTGATTTTTCTTTTATGCCAAAAATCATGAAGATTTAAAAAAGAAGTAAAAATCATGTTCCATGAAGACATTTTGTAAATTTCCTACCATAAATATATTAAAACATAATTTTTGATTAGTATTATGTATTGCTAAGAACTTCATTTGGACAACTTTAAAGGCAATTTTCTCAGTATTTTGATTTTTTTTTTTTTTTTCACCCTCAGATTCCATATTTTCAAATAGCTGTATCTCGACCAAATATTGTCCTATCCTAACAAACATCAATGGAAAGCTTATTTATTGGAGTCATAAGGGTCTGAAAATTGACCCTTATGACTGGTTTTGTGGTTAGTTTTTAATTTATGTTTATACACACATTCGAACATCTGTAGGCCCAGAGAAAATCTGGGGGAATTTTTAGTGTTATATGACCATTAAATACTATTTTAGAATGTGTTAATACTTCGAATTCATTTTTATTTTTTATATTTTCAGTTTTTATTTTGAATTTAGTTTGTTTTAGTAATTTTCTCAAGTGCTTTTGTCCTTTTCAATATTCCTATTTATTTTAATTTCTATTTCAGTTTTAGCAATTTTAGTATTTTCACTTATTTTCAGTTAGGTGCCCAAGCAACATTTCTAATTTTTATTCAAGTTTTTCCATCTAATCTGAATGAAAGTGATTTTTAACTGTTTTAGTTAACAGTAACAACATTGGCCACGATATTTCATAAATAAACAATGACAGGCATTCCAGTTCATTGAAAGTCTGCTGATCTCCTGTGGGTGCAAATTCCATGCGGGCCTAATTATATCCAAAATATGAAATGAATAAAAATATAAACAAATGCCACGGAAGGTTTATGAAATTAAAATTTGACCTCTATTATAATACTGCAACAATATACAGTGGCAGTAACAAAGTGTGCAAAGCTAACAGACACTTACTGTTGAGGCCATCTAATAAACGTGACTTGTGAAGCAAAATCCAGGGAAAACCCTCAAGTCCTTTTCTGCAAAATGTCCTTCTTAGAAGTGTTGCTTTGATCGGTAACTGCTTAGTCATTTAATTACTCATTCTTTCGTTCTGTCTTTATTTTGTCTTATTTTTGTTGTTATTGTGGCACAAACTCTATTAAAAAGTCCCCTGTTGTGTTATGATATACCTGAGGTTTACTATGATGACAAGGCTGCCTGTGATGCTGAGTACAGTCAGTAAAACCAGTATAATGATGAAACTGCTCCTCTGAAGGTTGTGAGGTGTGGAATCATAACGCGAAGGCAGGGACGGCAGAGTCACAATCGGTCTAGGGGTTGTAGACGGCAATGGTTTGACTGAGGGAAAGACAGACTGATGAGAGGGGAACAAATTTATACTAACTCACAATGACTTGCAATATTCAATAAACATCGCCTACCTTTCAGTCTGAAATACATGCGAGACAGCGCAGTACCCTTTTGATCCTGTAGGAGGCAGCGGTAAGTGCCTTCCTCGTTGACTTTCAGCTGATTGAGGACAATTTTAGACTCCTCCGTCACCACCAGCGCTTCATACTCTCCAGCAATTGACAGCTTGCAATGAATAATAAACAGTCTGCGTTTTAGTACATTTTAGTAAATTAAATCAGTGTTATCTGGTCTGTGGATCTTTGGAAGGATAAATACTTTAAACTGTAGCTTATCGAGCAAAAAGCTAACTGCTAAATTACAAGCTATATTGAAGCTACTGGAGGTCTAAAGGTATATAGTAGTAGTATAAAGGTATATATTTACAGTTACATAATATTACTGGTCGTTGCAGATTGTTACTGGAAAAATAACAGCTGAGCTGTTGTTGTGCTACTAAGAAAATTAATTAGGTTAGTATTGTTATTTTGGCTAGTTACTGTTTCATTCTCTTTAATCCTTTTAATTGTATACAAAGTGAACGTGAAATTCAGATATTTTTTAAAATTTTACTTGCATAAAATATTGCTGACATAAAAAGCCACTTAAGTGTACTTGGAGTATCCCTTTCATGACTGTTTCTTTATGACTTTATGAAGCTTTATTTGAAAGTACATTTAAAATCATTGTTTTAGTTTTTGTATTGAGGAATTCCAGTGTTATGGATGTGACATAAATGCTTAGAGAATGTATATGTTATCAATATATCAAACCATTTGTTTATATTTTAATAAACCCTTGTTGATAGAGTCTAAACATCAGAAAAAATATCAGTCTATGTAGGAGTTTTCTATTTTAAAAAAGGGAAATAATCATGTGTTATGGATGTGACAAAAAAGGACTCTGTTTTTGAGAGACTACATACTTTGTAGGATTTCTGCAAATTGAAATGCACAAACCAGACGCAATAATACCTAACAAATAGAGAAGCCATGGCTCTTCACAGAACATATGATTGTTACTTTATGAGTCTATTTATTGTCTATTTATGAGGAATATGAACTGGTATGGATGTGACAAGCGTAATTAATTAATGAGTAATTAATGACAGAATTTTTATTTTTGGGTGAACTATTCCTTTAAAGTGTGTTATTCAATATGATATTTAAAATAAAACATTGCATTCAATATAAATTTTAACTAAAATCTAAACATAAAGAGCTGTCTTAAAACAGTATTTAAAATGGCTTCAGGATTCTTTGAAAACAGAAACTGTGTTTGTCTGTGTGCATGTACATTCTTTTCTCCGGGATGCCAGGAGTAATGGTACTCGGTCTGTCCAACTACAAGAGCGTGCCAGGGCAGGAAACAGTCCAGCACCACCTCCTCTCCTTCATCTGCCTCAACACGATGCTCTGATAGGAACAAACAGATAGAAAAATAAAAGAATTCAAAGAAGAGAGGACAAAAGAGTGTGATGTGTTAATATAGTCAGCTAAAATCATCCTGGTGTGTGTATACGTGGGCGTTTGTCTGTCTCACCTCCACAGTCTAGTGGCGGTGTGGCTGACAGGCACATTAAGCGCCCATACTGACAGGAAGTGCAGTTCATCACTCTCTGATACAACAGCCCTGTAAGCATCCGCATACACCCACACACCCGATGAGCAATAAAATATACATCATCATACACTATGTCTTTTTACACATACAACACCATTTCACATTTCATTTACTGCACGTGCTACCTGGTGTTTATTTGTTAAATTTACAGAGTTAAAAATATTTCTACTACATTTATCAAGTGTACTAAGAGAGAATAAGTGTCAACAAAACTGACTGACTGTGTTACACTAAGATATTCAGAAAAGTACAAAATAAAAATCGAGAGATACAAGAATCTTACCAAATTTATGTACTTACCACATTTATTTGGACACAGACCTTTGAAAAAGAGTAATAAAAAAAGATTGTGTGAGAATTAGATGTTCTGACATGTTATATAAAAGCTAATGTATAGTTGAGGTCAAAAGTTTTCATACACCTTGCAGAATCTACAAAATGTTAATTATTTGACCAAAATAAGAGGGATCATACAAAATGCATGTAATTTTTTTTTCTTTAGTACTGACCTGAATGAGATATTTCACGTAAAAGACATTTACATATAGTCCACATAAGAAAATAATAGTTGAATTTTTAAAAATGACCCAGTTCAAAAGTTCACATATGCTTGATTCAGTTAAACTGCCCACTGTTCTTCAGAAAAATCCTTCTGGTCCCACAAATTCTTTGGTTTTTCAGCATTTTTGAGTATTTGAAAAGCTTTCCAACAATGACTGTATGATTTTGAGATCTGTCTTTTCACACTGAGGGAAACGGAGGGCCTCATATGCAACTATTACAAAAGGTTCAAACACTCACTGATGCTTCAGAAGGAAAAATGATGCATTAAGAGCTGGGGGTGAAAACTTTTGAACAGAATGAAAATGTGTACATTTTTCTTATTTTGCCTAACTATATATATATATATTCATTTAGTACTACCCTTCAGAAGCTACAGAGGACACTTACATGTTTCCCAGAAGACAAAATAAGTTAAATTTACCCTGATCTTAAAATACAAATGTTTTACCAGCTCTTAATGCATTGTGTTTCCTTCTGAAGCATCAGTGAATGTTTGAGCCTTTTGTAATAGCTGCATGAAAACATGGATCTCAAAATCATACAGTCATTGTTGGAAAGGGTTTAAATACACAAAAAATGCTGAAAAACCAAAGAATTTGTGGAACCTGAAGGATTTTCCTCAATAATGGCAGGCAATTTAACTGTTCAGGACTCATGAACGCCTATCACTAAACAAAAAAAACAAATGTGGATCATTCAGGTACACTGTAAAAAATAAAAAACACAATTTGTTGAGTCAGCTAAAAATAATTTGTTACCCTGCTGCCTTAAAATTTTAAGTTCAGTCAACTAAAATAAGTTTATTCAACTTGAAATGTTAAGTTGTACTAAGTATTTATGTTTGCTAAACTTAACAGATGGGTAAGTAACCCAGCTGCTTTAAAATTTGAAGTATATTCAACCCAAATATCCAAGTTGTCACTTAGTATAATTTAACATTTCAAGTTGAATAAACTTTTTTTGAGTTGACTGAACCATGTGTATATAAACTTTGAATGCGGTCATTTTTGTAAATTCAACTATTATTTTCTTTTTTGGAGTATATGTAAATGTATTTTATGTGAAATATCTTATTCAGGTCAGTACTAAATAAAAAAATAACATGCATTTTGTATGATCCCTCTTATTTTGGTAAAATAATTAACATTTTGCAGATTCTGCAAGCATGTAAACTTCTGATCTCAACCGTATGACCACCTGTCCTACCTTGGGCAACAAAAACCTCCAAATGTTTCTGAAGGATTCTCTTTCCTTTCTCCACTATATTAATCATATCCCACTGGATAGACCCTAAACAGGAAGAACACAGCATTATTTTTAAATGGTTTCAGATATGAAATATCTTAATTTTTCAGATGTTTTTCCTTTAAAATGAAAAGACTAGCGCATGAAAACATAATCTGCATTCACAAGTGCTCACCTGTCCTGTCTTCTTTCCAATGCCTCTTGAATTCACTCTGATATTCTGTCCGTGCACGATAGAGCGTTGTGGGATCTAATGCAAACATCAGATAGCATTCAATATCATCATTTAGAAATATAATTTAAAGACATAAGAGAAATATGGCCAGTCTTGCATGTATTAGTTTGGACATACCTAAACAACTTCCATCTTTTAGAATAATAGTAGTGATCAAAATTACAAAATAACATAAACGTGAATTGTTCAGTCAGAAATATTTTATATTTGAGCTTCTACAAGGTTGCCATCCTTTCAATCAACTTATAAGCATCCTGGGAACAGTGGTTATACATATTCATCTAATTTTTAGTTTTAGTTATTACAGTACAAAAATCTAACCAAATAAGAAAATTAAAAATACTGGTGCATTCAGTTAAATTAAATGAGAAAATTAAACATGAATGTGTACTAACATAACAGTAAAGATAACTAAACAACAAAACCCAAGAAAATTAATATTCGGCATAGCCAGTGTTATTTGTAGATAACTGTTCAGAAATAAGCTAATCTAAACAACTAATTTCTACTACATCTTAAAACATGTTTCAGATATAAATATAATAGTATCTCCCAGCTAATATTGATTACATAACAGCAGTACCTATGACACCACGAGACAGTCTGCTGGTGTCCCGATAGTTGACGTAAGCTTGCTCAATGATTTGTTTCAGTTCGATTTGATCACGGACAGTGATTCCTTTAACTGAGGACAGGAAGTCTTCATGCACATAACGAACCACTTGGTCACACTGCAGACAGCAGCTTACTCTGGGACATGAACCCAGAATCAAAAGCCAGACGAAAAGAAATGCAAAAGCCATTGTAGAAAGACAACAAGCTGTGGTTTTCACAATAGAAAAAGTGAATCTTTGAAATTTTTAAGTAAAGTCACTTTAGAGCCAAAGAACCCTATGATGTCATACATGCAGCAACATTCTAAACTCCATAGCAACACATGCTATTGGATATGTATATAAGGGTTCAAATGTAAAAAACAAAAAACAAAACAACAAGCCAGTTCAGTCATTTCCGGTCAACTGTACTGTGGCTAAATAGGAGTGTCCTTTGCTCGTTTTCTCTACACAATACATTCACAAGTCGAAGAAAAGTTTTGTACATCCATGTATACTGTTTCAAGAATGACAAACGCGAGTGTAAAAAATTACGCGGGTAAATCAGCTAAATATGAGCGAGTCATTGCTATGATTGACGGTAATAACTGAACGAAACATCTGACAAGCCGATGTCAAAAATAGAGCTAAAGTCTTAAATGATTCAGACTAATTTCAGAGGAACAAAACTACAGCAGTAACAAGTTTGTGTTGATTGAATATAGGCTATTTAATAGCTTTCACAGTTCAATATAAAACTTAAAAGATATAGTTATTAAATTAAACCTATAATATTTCATATTGAATGCATTATCCAATTCTTATACCATTAATATTTAACTTATTTCATTTGTAGTGAACTATATTTAAATAGCATTTAAATAATTCACCCTTATAGGCTGCGCTTATTTATTTTAATGACTTTCTGCACTTGCTATACTTTATACTTAAGTGGGTTAAAAGTACTAAAATTTGTTATACAATAAAACTTATTATATATTTATATAATAAATCAAAAAGCAAGACTTAAAAAAAATATGGAGCGGAAAAGGCAGCTGCAGCCAATGAGTGATGCTCTGCTGCCATCTTTTGGTTATAAGGGTAATTTCATGTCATTTTCATCTTAAAAATTAGTTGTTTTCCGTGAAAAGAAATTTTTTCAGATCCTCTTTATGAATGAAATGTGAATCTTTTAAGTGAATTTTACTGCACAGCTGTAGAGTTGAAAAATATTAAAGGCTTCAAAATATTATTTATATAGATTTTAAAAATGTGTTTGACTATGAAGGCAGGTTATTGATTATCAAGAATACTATTAAGAAGTCGTTGAAGAGAAGCATCAATAGCTAGCTAACGTTAGCCTAAACAGTTATGATAGTGTTTAGCTCTCAGCATTTAAATGTACACTGGAAAAAACTATTTGTTGAGTCAACTTAAAATAATTTGTTACCCAGCTGCCTTAATATTTTATGTTCAGTCAACTCAAAAAAAGTTTAGTCAGCTTGAAATGTTAAGTTGTACTAAGTGACAACTTAAATATTTGAGTTGATTCAACTTAAAATATTAAGGCAGCTGGGCAAACCCAGCTTTTAAGTTTAACAAACCACATTTTTTGTTAAGTCAACTCAAATATCTAAGCTGTCACTTAGTACAACTTAACATTTCAAGTTGACTAAACTTATTTGAGTTAACTGAACTTAAAATTTTAAGGCAGCAGCGTTGGCGCGGATAGCCGTGTGGTTAGTGCGCCGACATGTAGCACAACTGTGCTCACGCCGACCCGAGTTCGATTCCCGTCTCGGGGTCCTTTGCTGATCCCACCCCACTCTCTCCACCCAATACTTTCCTGTCTGCTCTCTACTGTCCAATCTAATAAAAAAATAACATTTAAGGCAGCAGGATAACAAATTATTTTAAGCTGACTCAACAACTTGTATTTTTTTTGTTTTGTTTTGTTTTTTTTTTTTTTTACAGTGTACAGCTATGTGTCTAGGTCAGGGGTGCTCAACCCTGGTCCTGGAGATCGACTTCCCTGCAGAGTTCAGCTCCAACCCTGACCAAACACACCTGAAGTAGCTAATTAGAATCTCAAGGAGCACTTGATAATTACAGACAGGTGTGTTTGATTAGGGTTGGAACTAAATTCTGCAGGAAAGTCGATCTCCAGGAACAGGGTTGGGCACCCCTGGTCTAGGTACTAGGGATTACCAGGCTCGGCATTTAAATTATATGTCGTTAAATAATATAAAACTGAATGTTCACCTCTCTATCATCATTTACGATGTTGCAATTATTTTTTTTTTTTTCAGTTTCTGATAAGAATGAGGCAGGAGAGGAGTCTCAAGAGTCTCCACCTATATACAGCACATATAAAATGAGCTTCACAAGAAGTTTACAAGCTGGCTTATCATTATGTGGAAGTTCTAAAGAATGCTCTGTGCACATGGTCAATTAAATTTTTTTTTTTTTTTACATCAAAGATTTAATATTACTGCTTTTATCATTGAATTGAACTGACCTTTTGTGAGACTGAAATGAATAACCTTTACACTTAAATATAATATTTGTATTAGCAGAACCTGAGCTGCATCTATTTTTTATAATTTCTTTTTCAATTTTATTTTATTTTTGTAATTGGTTTAATATTCCTGCAATTACTTTTAATTTAAATTGACATCCCTATAACTTGTTTTGTTTCAAATAAAAAAAATACATAAAAAAATTTGTATCAACATGCATTGAGAAGGAAAAAAAATGAAATTTTGCTGAAAATGTACTCACCCTTAGGCCATTCAAGATGTAGATGAGTTTGTTTCTTCACATAATTTGAAGATTTGGAGAAATGCAGAATTACATCATGCTCATCAATGGATCCTCTGCAGTGAATGGGTGCCATTACAATGAGAGTCCAAACAGCTGATAAAAACATCACAATAATCCACAAGTAACCCATATGACTCCAGTCCATCAATTAACGTCTAGTGAAACAAAATGCGTTTGTGTAATAAACAAATTCATCAAGACATTTCACTGAAGGAAGCATTATAATGGATTATGGACTGGTATTTTGGCCAAAAGTGACAGTTTAATTGTCTTAATGATGAATTTGTTTCTTACAAACATGCAGCTTTTTACTTTACCAGTGAACTTGATGGTTTATTGACAGACTGGAGTTGTGTGGAATACTTCTGTATTATTGTGATGTTTTTTAAAAAAATGTTTTTAAAACCCCTTTTCGCTAAGAAAATCCTCATAGTTATTTAACATTTTAAAGAATAATACCTTTCAAATAAAATTTAGCAGTTTCTTAAACTCAAGTTAGTTAAAATCAATAAATATCTCATATTGTAGCCTATATTAAAAAAAAAATGATGTAATTAGGAATTCTATTTATTATTATTATTATTATTATTGCAATATTAACATCAACAATGAAGTGGAAAGTGTGTTGGGTGAAAATTTTAATGGTTAAAACTTGATGGTTTATTGACAAACTGGAGTTGTGTGGAATACTTCTGTATTATTGTGATGTTTTATGTCTGTGCATATTTTTCTCCTGATTCAGACAAGACAATTACAGTGGAGAAAACATTAATCGAAAACTGACAACTTTGTCAGAAGCAATGGTTTGAAGTTAAAAATGATGGATTTGGTTCTCAGAAACATGCATCTTTTCGCTTCACAACAAGTCAATTGATGGACTGGAGTGGTGCGGATTACTTACGGATGTTTTTATTAGTTGACTCTCATTCTGATGGCACCCATTCACTGAAGAGAATCCATTGGTGAGCAAGTGGTGTTATGCTAAATTTTTCCAAATCTGTTCTGATGGAGAAACAAACTCATCTACATCTTGAATGGCCTGAGAATGAGTACATTTTCAGCAAAGTTTCATGTTTGGGTGAATTATTCCTTTAAACGAATGTTTCAAGACAAAAACATTGTATACTGCTATGAATGCAGACAAGATGGTTGAGGCAACTTCCTTTAGATCAGAGTCTTGCTGTCGAAGTGCATCATCACAACGTTGGCCCACTCGGTGGTTAACCATGACAGCGGCGGTCTGTCCCACCTCGGCACAAGTCTGATGTAGGTGACAACTGCAAGATCCTTGTGCTTCGTTTATGACGTGTAATAATTACGTAGGTGTGAAGACAATGAACGTATGCACATGAGGACATCGGAAAGTTTTGAAGTTTCCATACTTAAACTATCAAATTACACACTATTATTATATACTCAACACAAAGCACACGCTATAGTCATGCATATGGATTCTTAAAGCTAATACAAAAATCACACCGAAAATCTAAAATTTTAAATCTAATTCAAAACTTGAATTCAGCTAAAATCTACAGGATTTTGAAAATCAAAGAAAAAAAAATGCAAAAGAAACATGACATTAAGAAATGTTTAAGATAAAATTAAGATTAAATAAGTCAATTTGTGACTCTTTGCACAAACAGTCAAATGTTCTTCATTCACTGAAGCTTGAAATGCTATTTGGATCATCTCGAATCATGCTGGAGAACATGATCATCAGGTTTTAAAAAATAAAAGCATTTTTAGTTAATAAACTTAGACTTTTGGCCCTACACGCTTACATACAAACATGCATAAATATATAGTATCTCACAAAAGTGAGTACACCCCTCACATTTCAGCAATCATTTTAGTATATCTTCTCAATGGACAAGATTATAGAAATGAAACTTGGATGTATTTTAGAGTAGTCAATGTGCAGCTTGTATAGCAGTGTTTTTACTGTCCCCCGAAAATAACTCAACATACAGCCATTATTGTCAAAACAGCTGGCAACAAAAGAGTGAGTACACCCTAAGTGATAACAGCACTATGTCATTTAACCATGCAAAGCCACATGTCCTATTCATCATGTTCATGTTTTTGTCTGCTTGACCAGACCATACAAAGTTGTGTATCTTGTATTAGAGCAATTAAAATTTGGTTTCTGAATAACAGTGTCTGTCTAAAATGGCAAGTAAAACGGCGAAAACATCTAAGAAAGAAGCTACTATTAAAGCCGAGGCGCCCGCGACATCAGGCGAAATGAGCGAAGTGGCGGCTCTAGCAGACTTGCTGGAAGAGCATAGAGCGGCCTTGGCGGCCGAGTTCAAGGCTGCGATCTCGACACTAGAAGTGAAACTTGACTCTGTGCAAGCCACGGTTACTAGTGATGGGAAGTTCGGCTCATTTTACCGACTCGGACCTTTGAGTCTCGTTCAGCAAAATGAGCGAATCTTTTTTCGAGTCATTTCGTTCATTTTAGCAAAATATAATTAAAATGTTACGTGTTGCCTCCCTAACACATCTACTGCTTACACAAACGTTGATCACACTACAAACAAGACAAAACTATAATGCTATAAGAAACAGAAAAGATTAATGCATTGTTTACCTGGGTCTTTAGTCTATGATTAGCTCAACACCACCTCGCCCAAGTTTTCGGGTTTGAGTCGTTCGTTCATCACGTGACGGCCCAATAAGCTTAACCAAGGTCTGAGCCGGAAAAAAAGAATTGATTAGGTGTGTTCGACTTAACGCAGCTGACTCAGCCGGTGCAGTTTCTTCAGAGCGGCTGCAGGAGCTCTGATAACCACATGGCTGTTTTTACGATTGGCCAGATTCACCGCATGACAATGATCACGTGTGTTTTGGGTTTATTCTAGGTGTGTTCGACTTAACGCAGCGCTGCGCAGCTCGATCAAATTCTGACTTGAAGCAGTGCATGCCGGTTAGAAATTTTGTCCGACTTGAGGCGGCGCCGACGCCTCGTGACTGTCACGTGTGCCATCAAAGTACCGCGATAGCGATTCGAGAGCAGCGACTGACTCAGCTGGCGCAGTTTCTTCAGAGCGGCTGCAGGAGCTCTGATGACCACATGGCTGTTTCACGATTGGCCAGATTCACCGCATGACAGTGATCACGTGTGTTTTGGGTTTATTCTAACATCCTCAAGTCCGATAATGCTGACAAATCTGTGTTTCTAGAACAATAAAAGTGTTTTTACTGTAGTCGCAATGTTATATTGAGTCAGATTTATCATAAAACACTGATAAAAGCATAAATAACCCCACTTTATTAGTATTTAAACAGTATATGTTTATGTTGATCATTATTCTTGTTCAGATGGCGCTGTATTAAACAGTATATGAAACGTGTTTCTGTTGCTCATGAAAACGCTTTTGAAAAGTCTGTGTATTTGATAAATATTGCATTTAATTCACTTCATCTGTGATAGAGCATGCAAACACCGCGAGAGCTTCAGTAACCAGAGCAGAAAGTGTCCGACTTGACAGCTCCGTTTTCAACTCCGCCCGCGACTGCTCTCGGCTACTCTCGTTGATCGCCGTCTGTAGCAGTAGATGAAGTCGAACACACCTAGTAGTTCATCTCTCGAGTCTTCGGGTTCGAGTCGTTCGTTCATCACGTGACAGCCCCATAAGATGAACGAACGACTCCAAAAACCCGAAGATTCGAAACAGGTGAACTAATTCCAGTACAGAACCTAATAGGATGTTGCGCATGTGCTACTAAACGAATCACTCCCCTAGACGACTCGTTCGTCCAGAGTCACATTAAAGATTCATTCAAAATGAACGAATCGTTCAAGAACGACCCATCACTAACGGTTACTGATCATGGACAGATAACTGTGCATCTGTCACAAATTATCTTTGTATTCTTCTGTATTAATGGAAAGATCACATAATGTTTGTCAATGTTTTTCATTATTCTACAGATTTTCAATCCAAGCCTGATGCAGGGCAGTTCTCCAGGGATGAGTGGCCTGCTGCAGTTTCACCAGTAAAGAAAATGACTCATCACTATTTACTTGGAGGACCACATGCAAGGGACATTGCTGGACACAGAGTCACCGTGAGTTATTCTGTGGGGCGGTGAAATGGCCTGCCTTTCTCCAGATGGACAGTAAAAATCAACAGAATGCCATCAAAGACTACCTCAGGGGAGAATCGGATGAAGCAAGAGATGTTTTTTTATTAATCTTTGAGTATCTGGAGGAACTGGACACTTTCATTACAAATGGTCTTCATGAACAAGGCCTAAAGGCCCATTCTATTTTCTGTGCATAATCTATCAGAGCAAGGAATCTCTCTGTGTAGCCTATGTATGTATGTACAGTATCTCACAAAAGTAAGTACACCCCTCACATTTCAGCAATCATTTTAGTATATCTTCTCAAGGGACACTACTATCGAAATGAAACTTGGATATATTTTAGAGTAGTCAATGTGCAGCTTGTATAGTAGTGTATATTTATTGTCCCCTAAAAATAACTCAACATACAGCCATTATTGTAAAACAGCTGGCAACAAAAGTGAGTACACTCTAAGTGAACTTGTCAAAACTGTGTCCAAAGTGTCAATATTTTGTGTTAGCGCCATTGTTATCTATCTGCCTCAATCATTCTGTGCATGGAATTCACCAGAGCTGCACAGGTTGTTGCTGGGATGCTCTTCAAATAATCTATAATGACATCATAGAGCTGCTGGATGTTAGACACATGGTGCTTCTCCACCTTCCGCTTAAGGATGCCCTATAGGTGCTCAATAGGGTTCAGGTCAGATCACCTTCACCTGCACCTTCCTCAGCAAGGCAATTGTCATCTTGGTGGTGTGTTTGAAAACATGTTGGAAAACTGCCATTCGGCCCAGTTTCTGAAGAGAAGGCATCATGTTCTCCTTCAGAAATGTACAGTATATAATGGAATTCTTTTTTTCCCTCAATAAACCGCATCTCCCCAGTACCTGCTGCACTCATGCAGCCCCAGACCATGATGCTACCACCACCATGCTTGACTGTAGGAGAGACACAATTTTCATAGTATTCCTCACCAGGGCATCATCACACATGCTGGACACCATCTGAGCCAAACAAGTTTATCTTAGTCTCTTCAGACCATAGGACATGGTTCCAGTAATTCATGCTCTTGGACAGGTTGTCTTCAGCAAACTGTTTGCAGGCTTTCTTGTAAGCCAGCTTCAGAAGAGGCTTCTCGGATGACGCATTGCAAACCGACTTGTTGCAGCGTGCAGTGTATGGTCTGAGCTCTGACAAGCTGACCTTCTACTTCTGCAACCTCTGAAGCAATGCTGGCAGCATTTATGCATCTGTTTTTTGAAGCCAGGTTCTGCACCTGACACACAGAACGAGCACTCAACTTCGTTGATCGACCCTTGCGAGGCCTATCCTGAATGGAACCCATCTTGAAAAACCTCTGTATGACCCTGGCCACAGTACTGTAACTCAGTTTCAAGTTGTTACTGAACCTCTTTTAGCCTAGGCCATCTTTGTGGAGAGCAACAATTCTAATTCTCAAATCTTCAGAGAGTTCTTTGCCATGAGGTGCCTTGTTGAACATCCAGTGGTCAGTATGAGAGAATTGTACACAAAGCACCAAATTTTAACTGCTCTAATACAAGATACACAACTTTGTATGGTCCTGTCAAGCAGACAAAAACATGAACATGATGAATAGGACATGTGGCTTTGCATGGTTAAATGACATAGTGAGTACACCTAATGACATAGGTGTACTCACTTTTGTTGCCAGCTGTTTTAAAATAATGGCTGTATGTCAAGTTATTTTTAGGGGACAGTAAATATACACTGCTATACAAGGTGCACATTGACTACTTTAAAATATATCCAAGTTTAATTGCTATAATATACAGTGGTGTGAAAAACTATTTGCCCCCTTCCTGATTTCTTATTCTTTTGCATGTTTGTCACACAAAATGTTTCTGATCATCAAACACATTTAACTATTAGTCAAAGATAACACAAGTAAACACAAAATGCAGTTTTTAAATTATGGTTTTTATTATTTAGGGAGAAAAAAAATCCAAACCTACATGGCCCTGTGTGAAAAAGTGATTGCCCCCCTTGTTAAAAAATAACTTAACTGTGGTTTATCACACCTGAGTTCAATTTCTGTAGCCACCCCCCAGGCCTGATTACTGCCACACCTGTTTCAATCAAGAAATCACTTAAATAGGAGCTACCTGACACAGAGAAGTAGACCAAAAGCACCTCAAAAGCTAGACATCATGCCAAGATCCAAAGAATTTCAGGAACAAATGAGAACAAAAGTAATTGAGATCTATCAGTCTGGTAAAGGTTATAAAGCCATTTCTAAAGCTTTGGGACTCCAGCGAACCACAGTGAGAGCCATTATCCACAAATGGCAAAAACATGGAACAGTGGTGAACCTTCCCAGGAGTGGCCGGCCGACCAAAATTACCCCAAGAGCGCAGAGACAACTCATCCGAGAGGCCACAAAAGACCCCAGGACAACATCTAAAGAACTGCAGGCCTCACTTGCCTCAATTAAGGTCAGTGTTCACGACTCCACCATAAGAAAGAGACTGGGCAAAAACGGCCTGCATGGCAGATTTCCAAGACGCAAACCACTGTTAAGCAAAAAGAACATTAAGGCTCGTCTCAATTTTGCTAAAAAACATCTCAATGATTGCCAAGACTTTTGGGAAAATACCTTGTGGACTGACGAGACAAAAGTTGAACTTTTTGGAAGGCGCGTGTCCCGTTACATCTGGCGTAAAAGTAACACAGCATTTCAGAAAAAGAACATCATACCAACAGTAAAATGTGGTGGTGGTAGTGTGATGGTCTGGGGTTGTTTTGCTGCTTCAGGACCTGGAAGGCTTGCTGTGATAGATGGAACCGTGAATTCTACTGTCTACCAAAAAATCCCGAAGGAGAATGTCCGGCCATCTGTTTGTCAACTCAAGCTGAAGCGATCTTGGGTGCTGCAGCAGGACAATGACCCAAAACACACCAGCAAATCCACCTCTGAATGGCTGAAGAAAAACAAAATGAAGACTTTGGAGTGGCCTAGTCAAAGTCCTGACCTGAATCCTATTGAGATGCTGTGGCATGACCTTAAAAAGGTGATTCATGCTAGAAAACCCTCAAATAAAGCTGAATTACAACAATTCTGCAAAGATGAGTGGGCCAAAATTCCTCCAGAGCGCTGTAAAAGACTCGTTGCAAGTTATCGCAAACGCTTGATTGCAGTTATTGCTGCTAAGGGTGGCCCAACCAGTTATTAGGTTCAGGGGGCAATTACTTTTTCACACAGGGCCATGTAGGTTTGGATTTTTTTTCTCCCTAAATAATAAAAACCATCATTTAAAAACTGCATTTTGTGTTTACTTGTGTTATCTTTGACTAATAGTTAAATGTGTTTGATGATCAGAAACATTTTGTGTGACAAACATGCAAAAGAATAAGAAATCAGGAAGGGGGCAAATAGTTTTTCACACCACTGTATATATATACTAAAATGATTGCTGAAATGTGAGGCATGTAGTCACTTTTGAGATACTTTATGTGTACTGCATATCAAGCACTGTTTATCTAATCATTCAACTGCTCACACTTTATGAGAGTTGGAACATAACTTTTGTCAAACAGTACCAGTCAAAAGTTTTTGAACAGAAAGATTTTTAATGTTTTTTTTTTTTTTAAGAATCCTCTTCTGTTCACCAAGCCTGCATTTATTTATTTTATCCAGAGTACAGCAAAAACAGTCAAATGTTACAATATTTTTACTATTTAAAATAACTGTTTTTTTTTTTTTGTTTTTGTTTTTTTTTAAACGGTTTTCTTTATTTCTATTAAATGCTGTTTATTTCTGTGATTTCAAAGCTGAATTTTTAACATCATTACTCCAGTCACATTATCATTCAGAAATCATCCTAATATCCTGATTTGCTGTTCAAACATTTGTATTATTATTGAGGTGAAAACAGCAAGTAAACTTTTTTTCATGTTTCTTTGATGAAGTTCAGAAGAACAGCATTTGAATTCATTCATCTGAAATAGAAATCTTTTGTTGCATTATAAATGTCTTTATCATCACTTTTGATTATTTTAAAGCATCCTTGCTAAATAAGGACTCCAAGCTTTTGAATGGTATAGTGTATACTGTTACAAAAACATTTTATTTCAGATAAATACTGAAAATTCACAATATTACTGCTTTTGCTGTTATTTGGGTAAAATAAATTCAGGCTTGATGAGCAGAAGAGAATTCTTTAAAAAAAAAAAAACTAAAAAACTAAAAATCATAAAAATAAAAACTTTTGACTGATAGTGTATATTTTTGTCTATTTTTTTACTGAATTATTTTTGTAAAATAATAAATATGAAATAACCCAAGAAGCAATGGATGTTTTGTTTTTATTCATCTTTAAGTATGTGGAGGACCTGCGCAAATATCATGTTAAGTAGTGATGAACAAGACCTAAAGGTCAATTTCATGTTATATAATCTATCAATGCATTCAGCATGTGTATGTATAGGCTACTGCATATGGAGAACTGTTGATTCTGTCATTCAAACGTTAACACTTTGTGATAAGTGGATCACATCTTTAGAAAACTAAATGGCAAGTATACAATACCTAATTTTACAATATTTTACAATACACCAGAATATAATTCCTATAATTCCTTTCCTTTTAAATTTGATACATTTAAATTTGCCTTGGGTAGGTCAAAATCAATCATAATTAATGTGAATTTATCTCATTACATGAATAAACAAAGTAAGGTTTAAAGGTTTTTATTAACAGCCTAATGAAACTAATGCAACTTGTATTAATAAAAGGACAACATTATTTTATTTAGGTCCCCGAAAATGTCATAAATTGCTTTAACATACTTCCGGGGAAGTACGAACGGGGATGGGGAAATTAAGGTGACATATGTGATATGGGAGTGGAAACCACGATACACTTCCTGTTTCTTTTTTTTTTTACTTTACACAGACATCACAAAAAAATACAACCAACATAACATTTGACTGGATGAAAATGTTACAGGCATTTAAGTCTTATATGCGAGGACAGATAATTTCATATGTCTGTCAGTTGAGGAGATCCGAGAATTCTAGGATGGCAGAAATATCAGACCAACTTTCTAAACTAGACCTCCAATATTCTCAGACCCCTTCACCCACAATTTACAAAAAAACGGCTTCAACTTCATTCAGAGTATAATTTACTTCTAACTCATAAAGTTGAGAAGCAACTGTTGAGTGCCAAACAGCATTTTTTTGAATTTGGTAAAAAAAAAATTGGCAAATTAGTCTCGGACTGTCTGAACATCTAAACTAATCCCCAAAATTAAATCGGCTAAGGGTGACATAGTTTCTGATCCAGAGGAAATTAATTAGGTTTTTTTCAAAATATTACATAGATCTTTATTCCTCAGAATGTGACTCAAAAATATGGAGTGACCCAAACCCCTTTGATCAACTAATATTCCCTTGCGTAAATGATGGCTCCACAAATGATTTGCGCAGGCCATTGTCGACCACAGAAGTACAAGAGGCAAATCATTCACTTCAAAATGGTAAATCTCCTGGCCCTGATGGCTTCACTATTGAATTTTTTAAGACTTTCTCTCCTGTGCTAGCCCCAATTTTACAAAGAGTATATAATGAGGCATTTCTTTCAGGTCGGCTCCCAACAACCATGTCTGAGGCATCCATTTCATTGTTACTAAAGAAAGACAAAGATCCGCTACTCTGTAGTAGTTACAGGCCAATTTCTTTATTAAATGTGGATTTTAAAATTCTATCTAAGATCCTTTCCCTTTGCCTTTAGCAAGTGTTGCCTATTATTATTTCCCCTGACCAGGCAGGTTTCATGACTGGTAGACATTCTTTTTTATAATAACTGAAGACTTTTTAATACTATCCTTTCTCCTAGTTCTGATAATGCTGTGGTTATATTGTCCCTTGATGCCGAGAAGGCATTCGACAGGGTTGAATGGGGGTATTTGCTTTTCATTTTAAGTAAATTTGGTTTCAGCTCAAATTTTATAGCATGGATTCGATTATTATACTCCTCTCCTGTTGCATCTGTGCACACCAATGCAACACATTCTAAAACCTTTCCCCTGCGCTGAGGTACACGCCAAGGTTGCCCCCCTTTCGCCTCTATTATTTGCATTGGCTATAGAACCATTGGCCATTTGGCAGCGAAGTGAGGAACAGTTTGAAGGCTTTACTCGGTTTGGAACTTCTTATAAACTGTCCTTCTATTCAGATGACCTTCTTTTATATATAACTAACCCAGCGTCATCATTACCGCCTATCCTCCAAATTTTTGATCTGTTTGGCAAATTTTCTGGTTACAAATTAAATCTTCAAAAAAACGAAATGTTCCCAATCAATGCAGCAGCTGAAATGCTGTCTAAAAAATCCTTTTCCCTTTAAGAGGCCTCACTAAGGATTTAGATATTTAGGTGTATTTATCACCAAATCAGTCACAGATGTTTTCAGGAAAAAATTTAATTCTCTGTTAGATGCTTATAAGGAAGATATACAGAGATGGGCCTCTCTTTTAATAATGCTAATTGGACATATTAATTTAGTTAAAATAATAATTTTGCCCAATTTTTTTATTTCTTCCAGCACATACCCATTTATATTAACCTGCCTTTTTTGTTACTTTGAATCAGGTAACTAAGTCTTTTTTGTGGAGTGGCAAATATGCATGAATAAGAAGAAAGGTTCTCAAACTACCAAAGTCGAAAGGGGGCCTTGCCTTACCAAATTTTCAACAGTATTACTGGGCCTGTAATATTAGCAAGCTGTTATATTGGACTAACACTTCAGGAGTTCCTGAATATCCTATCTGGGCCCAAACAGAATTGTCATCCTAAAAATTGTCCCTTCATTCAGTGATTTGCTCTCAACTTCCAGTGTTTCCCCTAGAATTCCAGTTTTGGAGTGGGGGGTACATTACTCTCTGTGTAATAACAAAAACATTTATTTCAGTGAAAAATAAGTCGAAAAATCTCAATTTTGAACAATAGGGCCCTACAATTCCGGAAATTCTCGTTTTAATTTTTTGATAATCAAATACAGGCAATAAACATTTATTTATTTTATTTATTTATTTTTAATGAAATGAAAATTAAACCCTTTTATTTGCTGCCATTTTTCTGTTATTTCTGTTATTATAATTTCTGCATTTAAGTGTTTTATTTAAATTTGCCAGAAATTGGAATATTTAAACACCTACATTATACACTGTAAAAAATGATTTGTTGACACAACTTGACTTGGTCAAGTCATTTTGTTGCATCTACTGAGTTAAGTTTAGCAAACACTAGGTGTTAAGTTTAGCAAACATTAGGTGTTAAGTTCACTCAACTTATATGTAGTTGTTGAAATAACTTGCAGTAAATTGAGCCAACGTACTGTATCAATTAATGAACATTTAAATCGTTTAGTTAAGTCAACTGAAAATTGGTTGAACTCAATTTTTCATGTTTTCACAACTATGAACCATGTCTAATTGACAAATTATTAATTTTTCCTCAACATCATAACTTAACTATTTGAGTTTACTGGACTTTGACAAGAAGTTTTGGATATCTGGAACCAGATTTTTTATGAAATCAACACAACTGCAAAATTGAGACTTACAGCATTTATTTTTTTAAACAGACATATTGCATCCAAAAACACAAACACAAATAATTGTATTGCAAAAATAGAAAAACACTACACATATACACAGCTCACACAAACACGTGCAATCTTCTCTATGCACACACCCATCTTAGTGCCAAAATAGTACAAATAACTCTCCTTGTCATTATCAGATATTTTCATTGCAGAAACAAGTGTACATGAAGAATTCACAATAAGCTGCGTTAAAAATACTTTATATTAAACTGTTCAAAAACTGTAAATTCCCAATTTGTAGAAACATTACAATGAAAGAAGAAACACTACAAGGTAACAAAAAAGAAGTCAGTTAAAAAAAAAAAAAAAAATGAGATCTAAAATAACAATGTTCTTAAACTTTAAACCAGTACAATGATTAAACAGTAGCATAAAGTAAAAAAGATTTAGTTTGTTTTCTGTCTTATCGCAGCAACTTGCTTTTCAAAGAGTGAAATCTTGCGGTACAAGAGTCTGGTCTGACTCCAGTAAACAGGTGCTGTATCACTTCAAAAGCGACTTTTAATTCCTTTGGATAGTCGAGGTTTAATGCATACACCAGGCCCATCAGTTTCAGAGAAGCATTAGGTACAATCACTCAGGTGATGCATTACCACTTCGTCCTCAATCACCAGGGCAACGTCACTGTAGAAGGCTGGGAGAGGTTTCAACCACTAGCATTCCAATCACCACACCCTTGATCCCATCCTCTTCAGTCACTGGGCTTCATAGAATGTAAACAAAACAAGGCACTATTACTTAAAAGCAATTACACAGACGTAGTCCCCAGACCCCTGCAAATTAAGAGATCTAATGTTCAATTTCCCTTTAGGCTGCGTTACACTAGTGCGTATTCGTTTTAAAACATTTAACTTTTGCTAAGGTTACGCCTATCGTTTACACGGTTACACTTTATTTTGATAGTCCACTTTAGACATTCTACTAACTATAAGTAACTTTGCAACTACACGTCAACTACTTCTCATTAATTTGCAACTACATGTCTACTAACTCTCAGAGCAGACTGTTAGGTTAGGTTTAGGGTTAGTAGAATAAGTTGACATATACATGCTAAGTTTAGAAGAGTGTTACAAATTATATTAAGCAGACAGTCTACTAATACTCCAATGACTAGTTGACATGCAGTTGCAAAGTTACTTACTGTTAGTAAAATGCCTAAAGTGGACTCAAAATAAAATGTTACCGTTTACACTACTCTGGTGTTTTCGACCCTCAAAAATGGAGACTTTCGAAAACGCTGCAGACCCAGTTTTGTTTTGAAAACTCTGGGGTTGCATTTCAGTGTAAATGGACCAAAACGGAGACTTTTGAAAACGATGGAGTGGCTGCCCACATTTACTCTGCGTATCCTTGATGACCATGTAAACAATAACATCATGCTCATTGTTGTACACCATAGATATGTATAGGTAGATTCCCCATTTGACCACTTCAAGCACGTAGACACATCCGCCATCTAAATAATAGGGAATCTACCTATACATAGCTATGATTGTACTTGCATGAATGGTCATGTGACATGCATTTTCAGTTGTGTAGTGTAGACGGAGATCGTTTCTGAAATGCAGCGAAAACACCAGTGTAGACGAGGATCGTTTTCATTTTAAAATGCCGTGTTAAGGGCGTTACATGTTTCAGCTTACCTTGCATATCTCTTAATGAATTTTGAAGGAGTCTCTTGCATGTACCACGGCAGGCCCAGCCATGCTGCTGTCCTCATCCTTTGGTTGTTGTCTGTAAAATACAGGATAGTTAAAGTACCAGCTTTATTTGTTCAATCCTTTGTTTTTCTTAATTCGTTTATCTTTTCTCCCTCTCCCCCTGCTTTTGATGCTTTTTATACTTAAACTTTTGTTGTAAATAAATCAGTTTTTGACATAATACAACAACTGCAAACCTCATTAGCTCTTATGTCATGATGTGATCAAAAGACTTGCAAGAACCAATGAAGTTTAATATTTATGTAGAAGCTAATACAATCAAACATTATCGTAAACAAAGACTTACATTTTTGTTGTCATCATACAAAGAGATTGTATGTTTTCGAAAGTCTTGGAATATGACACAAATCATATTAGGTTACTTTTTAGACACTTACTCTGAAGTTGTATGAAAAGATGTCACTATCACTAGTTTTATGATCCATAGAAGAAAAAAAGGTCATAGAGGTTTGGACAAACATGAAAGTGAGTAAATGATCACAGAATTGTCATTTTGGGGAGAGAAAGACTGCTTTAACATAAATAGACTCACATCCTTATCAAGGCTCTTCAATACTGAAGTCATATCTGGAATGTCCTCATCACGCTTTGACCTGAAAAACTGTATCAGCTTTGAGAGATGATCATCTTGGCCTTCAAAAAAGGACTTGCTCAGGTCCTTTGACACAAGGCAGGTGAATTCTTTGCTGATCTATAAAAACAAATACATATACAAATTTAACAAAGATGCCAGGGTCTCAGCGACAGTCCTTAACAGTACTAAATTAAAACATAACGCAGGATATTTGTATTAAACATAAATATGGACTGACAGCGGTGCTGTAGATATTACTGGTCATTCGTATTTCTAAGATTAAAAACAAATAACGATAAGGAGATCCAATGACGAACACGCTCAAAAGTCACTTATATAAAACTTTACACTGTTTTATCTATTTATCGGCAGTAACTTGATCCACAGTTGTAATAATGATGGGAAGTCCGGTTCTTTTACGTGACCCGGTTTCAATGAACCGGTTAAAAAAAAAACGTTTAGCGTTTTGCAGGTATATTAGCGATTTGCAAAAGCACATAAAGCTCTGATGTGCAAACAGATGTTTTACAAGTCTAATAGATAAAAAATTGAACTAGTCTTCTTTAGCTTTGTACAGAGACAAGCTCATAAAGCATAAAGCTAACATTTGCATTTTCCAGTAGGCGTACGTTTTATTTGTTATTAACTTACATTTCGTCAAATGCACAGTGTCCTTACTGAAGATCTGAGAACCGCGGCTGTAACAGTTCGGTAGTGCACGCGTGCTCAGTATCAGCTGTTCGTGTTCATCAGTTCTCTCAGCACAGCATGTCAGTGAACTTTCGAAGTTAACCTATCAGTAATCAAGTTGTACTCGTTCGCAAAATGTGATTGCCTGAAATCAAAACACGGACGGTGAGCGAAACAAGCCTAAATAAACATTAAAGAAAGCACAAATCAGGGTATACTTACTCATTTCATTATTTGCAGTCCACAAAGTCTCTCTGTTTTCGTTCAAATGCAGGCTCCTTCGTCTTTTCTTGCATGATCAGCAAGTTTTCGCGCAGAAAATGGCGGATAGCGCGTCTTTTTCAAATTCGTTAAAACAGTACTTCATCATGACGTAGAGTTTCTGGCACATGCGCATTACACAGAAAGTTGATAGAACCTATGTTATTTAAAGTTTTCAATTTCTCTTTAAGTTGAAGTTGTTCCAACTTGTCCTATTGTGTAGTGAGGCACTGCAGGTTGACAGGACTTGATTTCACTTGTCCACCCGACTAAAACTCAGAATCATTTTTCACAGTGTACTGTACAAAAGTAATACATTTCTGTTACATGTTAAACAGGTTGCCGGTTATTTTTTGTGTGTATACACTATCGATGCTAATTTTCTCAAATGAAACGGTAAAATTTACATGAAGTGACTCTCACAGCAGTTCTTAAGATTAAGTTCATGCGTTTATGTCGTCATATAATGAGAAATTGTAGACGCGTGACCACTTAACGTTAGAGACAGAAATAACATGCCGTTGTGTAAATAAGTTAAATAACATAAGGCTATTTCGTTTGTTTAATAAAAGAACAAGATAGACCTGTTCTATAGGAAAGGTAACCTTAAATGACGTCTGTCGTGATCTGGCGCTATATATAGAAAAAGTTTACTTGACCTTCAAGGGGGGCGCCCCTAATATAATGGCAGGGGAAACACTGGCTTCCTATAAAGAGTAAAAATATCTCAGACAGTTTAGTGGTGACCAGTACTCTTAAAATATGGGTTCATTTTGGAAAGCATTTTGGGTTAGTCAGCCCATCAACTCTTGCACCTATAGTAAACAATTTAGCTTTTCTACCATCTTGTTCTGATTCGGTTTTTCGCAACTGGTCTTCTAAGGGTCTTAGTACCATCAAAGACTTGTATGATAAAAGTATATTCTCATCATTTTCAGAATTGTCAGAAAAGTTTAATCTTCCTAAAACCCATCTTTTTTGCTTCTTTTAGATTAGACATTTTGTACAAAATCAGTTTCTTCAGTTTCCTAATTTTCCTTCTGATTCAAAAATTGACACAATTCTTTCTCTTAGCTCAGACAGAAGAGGGCTAATCTCTGTCATTTATGAATCAATAGATATTCTAAATTCTGACCCCTCTGAACCACTCAAGAAGACCTGGGAACAGGAGCTGGGGAATAGAGTTAGTACACTTTTCCTCTATATGTGCCCGACACAGTTTGATTCAATGCAAGATTCTTCACAGGGTACACTACACTAATACCAGATTACCCAAAATATACCCAGACAGAAGTAACACTTGCAATAGGTGCCGACAATCTCCAGCAAATCACACCCACATGTTTTGGTCTTGTCCAAGATTGAAAGAGTTTTGGTCTAAAATATTTGATACCTTTGAAAAAACCTTTAACATATCAGCCACTCCGAACCCTTTTACAGCTTTGTTTGGAATTCCTTTTAAGCCAAATTTGTCTTCAGCAACACAAGATGTTGCTTTCACCACGCTATTAGCTAGGAGGCTTATTCTTCTTAGGTGGAAACATGCATCCCCTGCAAGAAATTTTTTTTGTCTTTAAAACTGGAAAAAAAATAGTTTTTCATTAAAAGGGTCTTTGAAAACTTTTTATAAAACATGGAAACCTTTGGTGAATTATATGGATACTATTGATCTGTCACTTGAAGATGCAGAAGAGGATGAACTTTTTGTTTATTTATTTACTTTTTTTTTCTTTTTTTTTTTTTTTCTTTGTACAGTTAATGGATCACTTAACTATATGTGTAATATGTTTGTTTGTGTTGTGTATTTGGGACGTTAGGGGGATTGGGGGTTTAATGTAAAGCAGGATGGTTAATTACTATTTTTTTTTGTATATATAAGATGTTGTATCTGCACAAAATATCAATTTAAAAAAAAAATAATAATTTGTTGCTCTCCACAAAGATAGCCTAGGCCAGGGGTGCTCAACCCTGCTCCTGGTGATCTACCTTCCTGCAGGTTTCAGCTCCAACCCTGATCAAAGACACCTGAACCAACTAATTAGGATCTAAAGGAGCACTTGATAATTACAGACAGGTGTGTTTGATCAAGGTTGGAGCTAAACTCTGCAGGAAGGTAGATCTCCAGGAACAGGGTTGGGAACCCCTGGCCTACGCTATAAGAGGTTCAGTAACAACCTGAAACTGAGTTACAGTATTGTGGCCAGGGTCATACAGAGGTTTTCCAAGATGGGTTCCATTCGAAAAAAGACCTTGCAAAGGTCGATCAACGAAGTTGCGTACTCGTTCTGTGCGTCAGGTGCAGAACTTGGCTTCAAAAAACAGATGCATGAGTGCTGCCAGCATTGCTTTAGAGGTTGCATAGGTAGAAGGTCAGCTAGTAAGTACTCAGACCACACGCTGCACACTGCAACAAGTCGGTTTGCATTGGCGTCATCCGAGAAGGAAGCCCCTTCTGAAGCTGGCTGAAGACAACCTGTCCAAGAGCATGAATTACTGGAACCACGTCCTATGGTCTGATGAAACTAAGATAAACTTGTTTGGCTCAGATGGTGTCAAGCATGTGGTGATGCCCTGGTGAGGAGTACCAAGAAAATTGTGTCTCTCCTACAGCCAAGCATGGTGGTTGCAGCATCATGGTCTGGGGCTGCATGAGTGCTGCTGGTACTGGGGAGCTGCAGATCATTGAGGGAAACATGGATTCCATTATGTACTGTACATTTCTGAAGCAGAACATGATGCCCTCCCTTCAGAAACAGATGACAATTGCCTGAAGGTGAAGGTGATCTGACCTGAACCCTATTGAGCACCTATGGGGCATCCTCAAGCGGAAGGTGGAGAAGCACCATGTGTCTAACATCCAGCAGCTCTATGATGTCATTATAGAGGATTTGAAGAGGATCCCAGCAACAACCTGTGCAGCTCTAGTGAATTTCATGCACAGAATGATTAAGGCAGTGCTAGATAACAATGGTTTGACACAAAAAAATTGACACTTTGGACACAGTTTTGACAAGTTCACTTAGGGTGTACTCACTTTTGTTGACAGCTGTTTTGGCAGTAATGGCTGTATGTTGAGTTATTTTTAGGGTACAGTAAATATACACTGCTATACAAGCTGCACATTGACTACTCTAAAATATATCCAAGTTTCACTTCTATAGTATTGTCCGTTGAGAAGATATACTAAAATGACTGCTGAAATGTGAGGGGTGTACTCACTTTTGTGAGATACTGTATGCACTCACAGCATAATACACAAAGATTTCTTCACAATTAGTCATGTAATATTGCCACCTGCTGGTACAAAAAGCAGAAATGCTAAACCTTTCAAGACATCACTGTAATCAAGAAATTATTCACTTTAGCTAAGCAAATGAAAGGGTAGTTGGACACCAAAAAGATAACATTTATAAAAAGGATAAAAGATTACAAGCAGGGAAAAGATGAAGTTACCTGATAGTTTATCAATTGCCGGAATATCCTGAGTAAAGTTCAATATATATTGTCCCTCCATATAGAAACTATATATACAAAAGATAATTTATGTTTTCATAACCATGTGTGCTTATCCATAAATGTGTACAATATTGCAGAGCTTATACTGTACGGTGCAAATCTTCAGCCATGCACGTACTGTATGCTCAAAAAAAAAAAAAAAAAAAAGAAAAGAAAAGAAAAGAACTTGCATGGAATTTTGCTTTTTAACAGTTCAGTTGATTATAAATATTGCTTACAGTAACTGTTTTGACAAATTTTCTGAAGTTAAAGTATGGGAACAAACTCATCACAAGACAAGCTACTTTGACAAGAAAATCAAGATATTAGAAAACCATCGAACTTGTTTGAAGAGAGCACATTTTTTCTTTCTTTTTTTTAAATTAAGCTTATTTTAATATAAATATGATAAATAAAATGTATTAAGCCAATTCACCTAAAACAAATTAAAATGAAATAGGACTATATCATAAAAGAAAAGTTGCACATTACTGTATACGAGTTGCTGAAAGTTTCAAGTTGTTAGAAGAATAGAACAAAAACCAAAATAAACTACGATTTTCATGGTGTTTTCATAACCATTTCATAATTATTTTACATTTTTGGTGAAGTGGTGGGTAATCCGGGTGAATTTGTTTGATCTCATTCGTACAATCTGAAATTATTGTTTTGGAGGTGGTCCTTAAAGGAGAAGTCCACTTCCAGAACAACAATTTACAGATAATGTACTCACCCCCTTGTCATCCAAGAAGTTCGTGTCTTTCTTTCTTCAGTCATAAAGAAATTATGTTTTTTGAGGAAAACATTTCAGCATTTTTCTCCATATAATGGACTGATATGGTGCCCCGATTTTGAACTTCCAAAATGCAGTTTAAATGCGGCTTCAAACGATCCCAAATGCGGTTGTAAACGATCCCTGCCGAGGAAGAAGGGTCTTATCTAGCGAAACAATCGGTTATTTTAATAAAAATAATACAACTTATGTACTTTTTAATGTCAAACGCTCATCTTTTCTTACTCTGCCTGGACTGTTTTTTTTCGGTTCATGACAGTTATGTATGTCGAAAAACTCATATCTCATGTTCTCCCTCAACTTCAAAATCGTCGTATATAGCTGTTTTACCTTTTTTGTTAAGACTGTTGGATCTTCTTTGCATGTTCTCTTTGCAAAGACTGGGTCGCAACTTCTGCAGTGATGTAGGATGATTTTGAAATGATTTTTGAAATCGAGGGAGAAAATACGTTTTGAGTTTTTTGACATACCCTAACTGACTTGAGGCAGAATACACAGAGTTCAGGGAGAGAAAGGCAAGACGAGCATTTGAGATTAAAAAGTATTTAAATTGTATTTTTTTAATGAAAATAACCAATCATTTTGCTGGATAAGACCCTTCTTCCTCAGCTGGGATCGTTTACAACCGCATTTAGGATCGTTTGAAGCCGCATTCAAACTGCATTTTGGAAGTTCAAAATCGGGGCACCATAGCAGTCCATTAAAACATAATTTCTTTACGAAAGAAGAAAGAAAGACACTAACATCTTGGATGACAAGTGGGTGAGTACATTATCTGTAAATCTTTGTTTTGGAAGTGGACTTCTCCTTTAAGCTTATTTTAATATAAATAAGCTAAATAAAATGTATTAATCCAATTTACCTAAAACAAATCAAAATAAAATAGGACTATGTCATAACAGAAAAGTTGCACAGAGATGCATTACTGTATGCGAGTTGCTTAAAGTTTCAAGTTGTTAGAAGAACAGTACAAAGACCAAAACAACTATGATTTTTATGGTGTTTTTATAATTATTTTATAACTATTTTATGTTTTTGGTGAAGTGGTGGGTAATCCGATTAAATCTGTGTGATCTCATTCGTACAATCTAAAATATTATGTTCTGAAATATAATGTTTTAGAGGTGGACCTTAATGCTTACTAGTTTTCGTATGATTCACGTCGTACAAATTCTTGTGAAATCACCACTGCTGGTTGGTTTTTTTCCATTTTTACAACAGTTTTACAACTTTTATAGTGAACACACAACATAAGACTTTGTGACTCAAAAACAAACAGTGAGACACTAAAGAAAAACATTCTCACACACCCTCCCAGAAACCATAATCATAGTGACACCACACCTAAAATAATAAAATTGTGTCCAATCTTAAGTGTCCAGACGGGAGTTTGCTGAAGAACTCTGCTCTCTGATGCCATAATGCACTACGCTTTTGAAGATCCAACCAAGAGTTAAAGGGACACTCACCCTTAAAAGATACAAAATAGAAAGCAGAACAAATGGAAAACCCCTCTGATGGATTGGGATGACTGGACATTGATTATTATTCACTTTTACTTTCTAAAACCCCTTTTTGCTAGGAAAATCCCTTTAATCATTCAGCATTTTAAAGAATTGCACCTTTAAAATACAATTGTGCAGTTTCTTAAACTGCTGTACAGCTTTATCAAATCAATAAATATCTCATATATAGCCTATATCCAAAAAATTGATGTAATATTCTATTTATTTATTTATTTATTTATTAGCAATATTAACATTAACAATGATGTGGAAAGTGAGTCTGATAAAAATTTTACCTTTAAAAACTGTTATCTGGTACCTAATGTATGTACACTGTAAAAAATAAAAAACACAATTTGTTGAGTCAGCTTAAAATAATTTGTTACCCTGCTGCCTTAAAATTTTAAGTTCAGTCAACTAAAATAAGTTTAGTCAGCTTGAAATGTTAAGTTGTACTAAGTAACAACTTAGATATTTGTGTTTGTTAAACTTAACAGATGGGTAAGTAACCCAGCTGCCTTAAAATTTTAAGTTGATTCAACTCAAATATCTAAGTTGTCACTTAGTATAATTTAACATTTCAATTTGGCTGTAGGAGAGAAACTTTTTTTGAGTTGACTGAACTTAAAATTTTAAGGCAGCCAGGTTACAAATTATTTTAAGTTGACTCAACAAATTGTTTTTTACAGTGTATTTATTGATCAGTTAACATATAAGTTTAATGAGTATACGCATTTACACACCAAGCCATGCAGAAAAGCAGAATCCTTTTCATCAGAGACTTTCTGAATGGCCATGGATCAGCTTATCTTTTTTGTCCCTATGGCTACAAGCACTCTGTCCTGAGTATCTGGATTATCAGTCATATGGCTGATAACACTAATCTTTAATCAAAATTAATTTGATTCTCAAGGACGGGGCAGGTAATCATTCACAAGTATACAGAATTACATGTATTACAGTCATGAAGATACAAGATACTGTACATATGAAAATACAATGTGACATGTTTAGTAAGTTCCAGATTTTTCATAAGAAATATGAATAAATAAAATTATAAATGTTCTATTCTTTCAAAATACGAAGGAAAATCTGTTTTTCAAACAATTAAAATAAAGAAATTAAAATACGCAGGTATTTTTTTTTCTAGCAAAAGACTTAGAAATGATAGTTTTCTTGCATTCCTTGTTTCTTAAGGTATTTTTTCCTCATGCTGAAATTATCTTCTTTAAAAACAAAACGAGCATTTCCGTTTCATTCTGTCGTTATCATTCATATTGGTTTTTTTGTTCTTTTGTTTTTTTTTTCAATATTATGCAATTTAATTACTGAAAATAATCTTTGTTAACAGTTTAAGAATATACTGTAGGTAAATTACAAGATTAACTGGTAACACTTTACAGTAAGATTCATTAGCTAACTACTTTAGTTAACATGAACTAAGAATTATCAATACTTCTACAGCATTTATTAATGTTAGTTTATGTAAATTTCAGTATTTACTAATGCATTATTAAAATCAGAAGTTGTGTTATCATTAGATAATGCACTGTGAACGACTGTATTTTCATTAACTAACATTAACATAAATGATTAAATACTGTAATAAATGTATTGCTCACTGTTCTTTCATGTTAGTTAATACATTTAACTAATGAAACCTTATTGAAAGTGTTACCGATTAATTCAGCACATTGAGTTTATTACTAATGAGAGACACAGAAGTTCAGAAACATTGGCAAGCTTTTTAAATACTTAAAATATTTTTTATATTCAAAAAATCCATGTGGTTGTGTCTAATCAGCCTAGAAACACAATGGAATGAAAGCCACAAGTCTAGTTCAAATCTATGTTCTAGTTCAAATCTCAGGAGGTGTTTTTAGGAGCAAAAGTGTGCTGACATTTTTTTTTTTTTTTTTTTTTTATGTTAGTTTTGTCAAGCACTATTTTTAAATACTATTTAGATGTGCATGTCTTTTTCTTTTATATCCCCAAACTCTTCACTCTTCCTTTCCCATGTGAGATTGAACAATACCTCAAACATTTCTTATTATGCATTTGTTTTGATTATGCACAATAACATTCTTTCCCGATTACATTCCAGATTTCACTTAGAAATGCTTGATTATATAGACAAACCAAATATTGTCCTAATCACCGGTTTATTGGTCACCTGAATCATTTGTACCCTTTATACATTTGCAAAGAAAACTGTGGATGTTTAAACATTGCAGAATGTCTAGGTCCTAAGTTTTTAAGTGGCAAAAATGATAGCATATCTACTAAACTATTTAAGTTATTTAAAAGGTGTCAACTGCCAAAGAGGCACGAAAAACTGCAAGACTTTATTTGTATTACTGTTCCAAAGGTAAAACTGGGTAAAAAGGTAAAAGGTAGCTCTGGTCGAAGTTATATCACTTTGTTTTTTAAGCTTTGTTTCATTGTGCCAATAAGCTTACATAACAGCAATCCTGCTATTAATTATAACATGTAATGGCAACATTGTAAAAAAATAAACAGTAATATAACTATTTCATGTTCAGATTGTGTAACTATGTATGTAGTAAAGATGGCAAGATGCTACATTATACATTTCTTTTGTTGTTTCTATGTTAGTATGTTATTTTTTTCCACTTTACACTCATGCCATGCATGTAAGTCTGCAGAATGACTAACATCTGTGCAAAACGCTAGAGATAATAATGAATTCATAATGCAAATTCATACCCTTTTCCTTGAAAATATATTAGGCATTTAAAAGTTACAAAGTTATTATAAGGCAAAACGTATTTATGAATTACTCAAGAGCTCTTTCTCTTAAAATAGTAAGTATACTACATATTACATGCTAATAATCATGAAGTGCAGTTTAAAACATTTTTTACACATCTTGATTTGTATTAAAACTATCTATTTGAATCCTCCAAACTACATGAGCTCTACAACTTTAACATTACTCTACTAATACAGGGTGCAGCATCCAAAAATTTCTAACAACATATGCATTTTAAAACTTCTTTTATGATCTATTGCATTATTTATTTGCATTATAAGTATTAGAAACTAACAAATGATTATGAATTAGCTAAAAAAGACTAATTGTAAAATTAATTATAGAAGAACTAACTAAAAGTTAGTTCTTTTTTATATGCTGTTATCATTATTACAACTTTAATATTATTGTGCAGCATCCAAAAATGGCTCAAATTATTTTCAAACATTATACATACGGATGTCAGCATCAAACTATATAAATAAATATGTTGTACTGGATGTGTTCCAATGCATTCGTAAGCTTAATTTTGGCATGTTACAGTACTTATCAGTTCATCAAATTGCATGTTTAATCTTATCAACAAACTGATTGCTTCAGCTGGCAAGCTTGAAGGACGATTATGCAAACCTTTGTCCTATCAGATATTCGCTCAAGGGAAGTGGATATAACCCCCAATTATGTTGTTGCAAAGAAAAAACAAACTATTTTCGTGGTGCAGAGGCATGCACTAGCCTATGTCTTTATAATCTCACATCCTTACTACTGGAAATCTCTCTTCATTGACCAGCGCCAAAAAAAAAAGAAAAAAAAAAAAAAAAAAAATGGAGATTACAATACACAACACTAATTCTGCAGATTCCTTACAAACACCTACACCACCTAGATGTATGAGATATCTGATTTTCTCTCTTTGCTTTTTTTTTGATTTGTGAAATCTTTTAGGTTTGTTTTGTAATAATCCTTTACAGTATATTGTTCCCTTAATAATTTACTTTTATTCCTTTAGCAAACACTTTTATTTGTACACCACTTACAAATGAGGAATGCTATAATAAATGTGATTATTTCAAAGCTACTTACCAGAAAAATAACTGGTAATAACTACCCTTGTTTGAAGCACTGCATGCCAACTTTTTATAGTTTCTTCTTTAAATATATATATATATATATATATATATATATATATATATATAAAACAATAAAAAAAACCTTAAGACACCCCCACATCTTAAGCAAGCAGAATAATGTGTTTTTTGTTTTTGTTTTTTTTTTTTGTAATTGTGCCTTTGAATGATTACATAATTGTGGCATCTGTAATAGTAATTGCGATTAGAAATTCGATTAATTGTGCAGCCATATAATGTCACATACACTATTCAAAACTTGCTGAGTAGGTTTATTATTTTTTAAATAAATTAATAATTCAGAAGGGATGCATTAAATTGACCAAAAGTGCCAGTTTATAATCACACTTATAATGTTAAAAAAAAAAAAAAAAGATTTCCATTTCCAACAAGTGTTCTTTTGAACTTTAAATTAATCAAAAAATCCTGAAACATTTATCATGGCTTCACAAAAATAGCACAGTTTAAGAAACGATTCTTAAGCAGCAAATAAGCATATTAGAATGATTTCTGAATGATCATGTGACATTGAAGACTGGAGTAATGATGATAAATTGATTTGAAATATATTTAAATAGAACACATATTAAATTGTAATAATATTTAACAATATGATAATAATATTTAATATGTAATAATATTTAACAATATTTCTTATTATGCATTTGTTTTGATTATGCACAATAACATTCTTTCCTGATTACATTCCAGATTTCACTTAGAAATGCTTGATTATATAGACAAACCAAATATTGTCCTAATCACCGGTTTATTGGTCACCTGAATCATTTGTACTCTTTATACACTGTTTGCAAAGAAAACTGTGGATGTTTAAACATTGCAGAATGTCTAGGTCCTAAGTTTTTAAGTGGCAAAAATGATAGCATATCTACTAAACTATTTAAGTTATTTAAAAGGTGTCAACTGCCAAAGAGGCATGAAAAACTGCAAGACTTTATTTGTATTACTGTTCCAAAGGTAAAACTGGGTAAAAAGGTAAAAGGTAGCTCTGGTCGAAGTTATATCACTTTGTTTTTTAAGCTTTGTTTCATTGTGCCAATAAGCTTACATAACAGCAATCCTGCTATTAATTATAACATGTAATGGCAACATTGTAAAAAAATAAACAGTAATATAACTATTTCATGTTCAGATTGTGTAACTATGTATGTAGTAAAGATGGTAAGATGCTACATTATACATTTCTTTTGTTGTTTCTATGTTAGTATGTTATTTTTTTCCACTTTACACTCATGCCATGCATGTAAGTCTGCAGAATGACTAACATCTGTGCAAAACGCTAGGGATAATAATGAATTCATAATGCATATTTAAATAGAACACATATTAAATTGTAATAATATTTAACAATATGACTGGTTTTACTACATGTTCGGCCAAACAAACACTGCCTTTGTGAGCCAAAGAGACTTCTTTCAAAAACATTGAAAAATTCACGGCCAAACAAGACCTAGATTCTTCTTCAGTTGTGTGCCATTAATCTTACCTGCCTCAATTTTTTTCAGCACAAATGGAAGCTTCTCCAGAAGTCTTGATTGAATGTATTTCAACAATCTCTACACCAATAAATGGTTAGGCAACTGCACTGCAAGAGAAGAAAAATAGCACTTTAAACCACTTTTGCAGTATTTTATTTATAAAATATAGAGTATATAAACAGAATATTAACTCCATTGTGTTACACATGGTGTATGAATACGAACTGCGCCACTGAAAAAAGAAAACACTTATGCATTCGTGCAGACCATAGTGTATTGCAAATTTTATTAATGAGAGTCATCGGGGAGTTATCGGGTTTTGGTGGGTGTGATTTGTTTCTTCAGACTTCCATAGTGTCAGTAACACACCTTTGGTTTAGTCTGCCCATCTAGTTAATGATCAGTGAGTTGGATTGGATTTTGTCCATTCTGGTTGGTGGTGGAAACATCAGGCCAGATAAGACTCTAATCATCATCAGTATCACTTATGTTTATCTAATGTGAGTGAGAAAGCCTTTCATTTGTGCTTTCTACACAGCACCAGCACGGGCAGAGGTACAGCAGAGATCCCTCTGCCAATCGAAATTCCCCACGTCCTCCTGCCTCCATCTCTCCACTGGAACTAACACTCCATATGCACAGAAGTGCAAACGCAACAAGAGAAATGCATTTTTTTCGAAGAAAGAGCTGGACATGGTCCGTTGTAGTGTTTACACTGGCTGCTTGCATGGTAGGTCTGCGACTGACTTTTTTTAACTGAACTTTTCTGACAGAATCAGCATAGCACAAACATTTGAAATTGTCTGTTTTATATGTTGAAATAGCAAAGCGTAAAGTTTTAACTGTAAATGCACAGTTGTTTTCCAAAGGCTGCTGAAATATGTGATCAGGATAAATAATAAGAGTTGGAATGATGCTTGCTTAATTTTACAAATAGAAAACTGATTCTCAAATAAATATTAAGTGCTTTAAAATGAAGAGATATTGGAATATGTATGGATTTTCGACAGATTACAGATTAAATGGTTGTCTATAAATAAAAAAAATATGATGATTTCAGGTTTAAACATTCATGTGGTCCAATAGTAAACAAATTTAGTTGTCATTATTCTTTTTCCATTGATATACATCAACTTCACTACAATACAATTTCTCGCCTTAATTGTGGCAAAAAATAAATATATATATTAATAATAATAAAATAGATTTATCGTTGTATATTTGCTTATTTCATTTATTTGTGTATTAGTTTATAATTTTTGTGAATCATTTCAGATTTCTTGGAGAATTCAATTTTTTGAATATGAAACATATCACCTCATATGATCACATCCACACATTTTATTACTCTGGAATGTCAGGCAGAAGAAGACTAAGTGTGATAAAATAAACGACAAGAAATAGAAACGTATCATTCATAACATCTGAGAACATAGCATGATTAGGCACAAACTACAATCATTGTAGGTTTTTCTTAGGTATTTATGGTAATTGAAGCCTTAGAAATATCACGGAATATTACAATATTGCAGGCTTAAAAAAAGGCTTTAATTAATGTAAATTAACTGGTCAAAAGATATGGTACCTCTGTAGAAAGAAGTGACGTTATTTAATATTCATTTCTTAATTTTATTGTAATATTAAGGATAAATTATTAGGGCTGGCTTTTGACACAAATTTCATGATTTGATTCGATTTTGATTCACAAGCTTGTAATTTGATTCGATTCTATTTCTGATTCGATTTGGAATTGATTATTTCTGATATATATCAAATACAGTACATGCCCATTTTTCTGCTGTAAAATATGCATGAGAGTCAGTTGGTACTACATTACTGTAAGATTGAAGGTTAAAATTAACTGATTAATTTTAATTAATTTGATTTGTATACTTGTATGCTTAAATTACACTCAGTGAAGTTTTCATCATAATAATATAATATAATATAATACATTTATATTTTTATATAAATTATAATAAAAACAACTACATAATTATATTTCTACTCCAATTAGTTTTTTAAAAAATATAAACATTTAAATGGTATAGCTGTCATAAAAACTTGACAGATTTATTCAAATATAAATTAATCATTGAAGAAAAGTAAACATTATAATGATTATGTTACATGGTGCATATATTTAGCAAAATGCTCCTCTCTAGAATTAATTTTTCTAGCTGACTAACAAGTTTATGGTTACCGAATACATTTTTTTCTGAGGTCAATGTGACATTACGTGACATAATGTTTACAAGCTGTTATATTGACGTTGGGGCTGGGCGATATGGCAAAAAAAAAAAATCTTTTTTTTTTTTTTTTTTTTTTTTAGAATGTTTGACCAATTCTCAATTTTTTATTTTTAACTAGTCAACTTGAAAATGTAACTACAACATGATTCTAGTAACTTTTTCCTTATTAATCCTCTAGTTAAAAAATTGCTGTTCCAAGGGTACCACACATGAAGTTGTCAACATGATGTAAATCTTAAATCATTTGTAAAATATCAAATATCAAAAACGATGCATAAACTACAACTTCATCTTGCACAAACTTGTCTTATAGGCTACATATTATATGTTCAGAAATAATACATGGAAAATGCTTTAAAAAAAAAATCTCAAAAGTCAAGGTAATTCAAATTTAAAAATACTAAAGGTATAACACCAGCAGACTATTATTAACTATAAGCCTTATGTAAAACAATGAACAGCAGCTTTCAGCCTGTCACTATGATGCAAACATGAAATATCAGACATACAGTAGTTCTACACAGGTGTTTTATTCGATTGCGCTGGTTTTCCTTTGCGTTTTCTATGTAAACATGAACAGGTTTGACTGCAGCTTCTAATGCATGAAACGGCATTATAAAAACGAGGCGCTCAAGTTAAAAGTAGTTCACTTCACTCCCATCGTCTTGCATGTTATTCCTATTCCACTGCCCGCGTCGCATCTTTGTCAACACAAAAGCGCGTTCTTTGTGAATGGCGCCTGGGATACAACCGCGTTACACGTGAGCGGTTAATCACGTGCGCCGACATGCGGTTGGATCCTTCTTTTATCTTTACTGTTATTATTGGCATAATGACAAAGTGTCTGATCCTAACGTTTGGTAATATTTCTGTTGAAAATAGCGATTCATCGATTTCTAAAAAATAAAATTGTGGCAAAACATTAAATTCGAATTTATCGATAAAATCGGAAAAAAATCGCCCAGCCCTAAGACGTCTTTCAGTTGTGCTCTTTCTTTTAACATACCTTTGGATGTTTATTCATGTTCAAGCGGAGGAGATAATCAGTTCACATGTGCTTCGCACACAGCAATCTGTCACTCCACATTAAACAGCACCAAACGTCATTTATTGTTTGAATACTGTAATAAAATGGACAGAATTTGAAATCTGAGACTTTGTTTCATATCAAAAGTAATAAAGTACAAAGCTTATTGCAATTTATTGGATGGGAGGTGCACAGTGTTCCGTTTATTAACTGATAATAGGCTAGACTAAACGATTCTTGGGATTTTAGAATTTAACACTTTAACTGTCACCTGTGGGACGCCTAAATTTACTTCACCATATTACAAATAAATTCTAATCTAATCATGACAAACTATACAGTATATTGTTAGGAAGGTCTACGACTCCTAAATAGATATTTTGCCACTCTTTTGTGTTACAAATTATGTAGGAAAAGTAATAGATTAATTTATGACAAGAGTGCACCTCAAAAATCTACAGCGTAACAGGAGTTCTGACCTTTGTCACAAAAAGACATTCTTCTTTGCCTTTTTCCCTATCATGCAATAAAAATCTTAAGAAATTATATATCGACTGAAAATCTTAAAATTCATCCTTTGAAAACCATTTTAAAATCAGACATTGCATTACCATGGAAACTGCACATCAAAATCATATTACAAATGATGTTTGATAACAAAGTTCGGGAGGAGCATGATCAGATAATCAACTAATTTGGCACAGTTGAAACTCGTCTAGCTAATCATCCAAACTAGCACAAGTCATATATAAGCACACAGCCGACTTACCTCCATCATTCGACTGCTTTTCGGCATCCCCCCTCCACCCCAACTCCTCACTCTTAATCTATTCTCATCCTATACTTGGGATGGGGGGAGTTCTCTGGGTTTGGGCCATTTTCCGGGCTCGGAGCCCTCCCCCAGGACAGCACGCCAAAATATGCTTACTATTTACTCAATCAGATTAGATGTGAGGGTGAACACGTGAAAATGTTTTCGATCATGAATTATAATAATTGTAACTTTGGATAGTGCATTGTCTATGTCTATGTTCAAGATAGGGAGTGACAGTTAAAGGGTTAAGAATAAATATCATTTAAAAAAAATGAGAAGCGATTAAAATAAGATACTTTAACTATGCTATATCTTTATGTATGTTGTATCTCTGTTTATTGCAGGTTCTCACAAGTGCTCAGCATGAACCGGGCTACTGCGCATTTTATGACGACTGTGGCCTAAACCCTTCAGTGGAGGATGCTCTTATCCCCCCCAGAGTACCCTGTAAGGACTACAGAAAAGCCCTTAATTTGACAGGAGAGCACTATCAACTTTTGAAATCCGTGTGCCCAATGATGGACCATGGTGAGGGTGAAACATTGGCCTGCTGCTCCATTAGACAGCTCAATTCTCTACAGACCAGCCTGATGCTGTCCAGAGCCGTGCTGATCCGCTGCCCATCCTGCGCCGACAACTTTGCGCATCTCCACTGCGCCACCACCTGCAGTCCCAACCAAAGTCAGATTTTGAAGATTACCAAAACCACAAACATCACGCAACCCGGTGGCATTGACAAGGAAGCTGTGGTGGCTTACGAGGCTTATATATCCACCAGCTTCTCAGATGCGTCGTTTAGGTCCTGCAAAAATGTACGAATCCCAGCCACCGGAGGCTACGCCATTGCCACGATGTGCGGTCGCTACGGTTCGACGCTGTGCACGCCGCAACGCTGGTTAGATTTCCAGGGCGACTCGAGCAATGGACTGGCTCCTTTGGATATTAACTTCAAGCTTTTGCCAGACGGTCAGACCGCTGGACTCCCACCAGGAGCGGTTCTGTTTGCAGGAAGAGCGTTAAATTGTAATGAGACCACACCGACAGGTGGCGAACCCTGTTCCTGTCAGGACTGCGAACAATCCTGTCCAGCTGTACCACAGCCACCGCCTTTACCAGAACCATTCGTGTTGGGTGATCTAGATGGTGTCCTTGTCATCTGCATTATAGCCTTCGCCTGCCTCCTTTTCTTTCTTCTGTGTTACATAGTTTTTAATTACACTATGCACTACCGAAAATCAAAAGGGAAGGCCAAAAACACCAAAGACCAAAACAAAAATGAGACTGCACATAAAATCAGTCCTAAAGATGTTACGTGCTCTGATAAAGCCAGTCTTGCCACTCAGGAATTCCTGGGGTCTCTTTTCCAGACCTGGGGAACCATAATGGCACAATATCCTCTGATAGTGCTCCCGGTCTGCCTGGTGGTTGTGTTGGTATTCACAGTGGGACTAAAAGACATAGAACTCACCACAGATCCCGTCCAGCTCTGGTCAGCGCCCCAAAGTCGTGCCATGCGCGAGAAGACCTTCCATGATGCACATTTTGATCCATTTTACCGCACTAATCAGCTGATCCTGACTGCTCCAGACAGGCCCTATCACTATTATGATTCCTTACTCTTTGGCGAACAGAACTTCAGTGGCATCATCTCTAAAGGTGATATTATATAGTTTTTCCAATTTTTGGACTAATAAAAAATCTGCATGGTTGTCTGAATTGACTAATAAAAGTGATAAAAGCATATTTTTAATCTACTTCCACAATGTAAAAGAAGTAGCAACAGATCTTTTTTCAGGATATTTCCCTAAGAAAAGCTATGGAGGCAAAAAAACATTTCTGCCACTGAATAAAAAATAAAAAAAAAAGGTCATTTTGACTTTTTATCTCACAATTCTGACTTTTTTTCTCACAATTGCCAGTTTACATCTTACCTTTTTTCTCAGAATTGCATGATATAAATTCACAATTGTGAGTTATAAAGTCAGAATTGTAAAATATAAACTCACAATTTTGAGTTATAAAGTCAGAATAGTGAGATATAAAGTTAGAATTGCTATTGATATAAACTCTAAATTGTGACTTTTTTCCCTCAGAAATGTGCGTTTGTATAGTATCTTGCATTTCTTACAATTGCAAGTTTATTTCTCGCAATTCTCAGAATTGTGAGATATAAACTCAATTGTGAGATATGAAGTCCAATTCTGAGACTATGTTCTCAGAATTGTGACTTTATCTCACAATTCTGATTTAATAACTTGCAATTGCAAGAAAAAAGTCACAATTTCGAGATACAAATGTGTCAGAATTTTGATTTTATATCTCATTCAAACTTTATTTCTCAGAATTGCGACCTTATTTTTCACAAATCTATATACCACGCAATTCTGACTTTATAACTCGCAACTGCGAGTTTATTACGCAATTCTGCAAAAAAAAAAGTCAAGATAAAAAGTTGTAATTACTTTTTTTTTCATTCATGGGCGGAAATGGGCTTCCACAAAAAAAAAGAAAACTGACTAGTGAAAAAGACCAAAAATTTAACAGGAACTTGGTCCTGTCCATTAGTTATTTAGTTATTAGAAGTGTATGTTCTTCCATTAGATTATAGTAGTTCTTGTTTTGTTAGTTCGTTTTTGAGAGGGCTTTGTATATCCCTATGTTTGTTTCCTTAAAACTCAGCCTTAATTATAAAACCCTCCGAGACTGGTTAAAACCATTAGGCACCGTTTCATCATATTACGGAAGCCCATTTCTGCCACTGCACTAAAAATGTTAAAAAAGTAATTAATTAGCAACTTTTTGTCTGACTTTTTTCTCACAATTATAAGTTTATCTTTATTCAGTCAGAATTGTGAGATATAAACTTGCAATTGCGAGTTATAAAGTCAGAGTTGCTAGACAGAAACTCGCAAATTTTTCTCAGAATTATGTAATATAAACTTGCAACTGCAAGGTATAAAGTCAGAATTGTAAAACATGAACTTTCTGAGAAAAAGTAGCAATTCAGTTTTTTTCTCAAAATTGCGAGTTTATATCTCAGAATTGTGTTTTTCATTTTTTCAGAATTGGGAATTAAGAAGTCAGAATTGTGAGATACAAACTCGCAATTCTGAAAACACGTCTTTTTCCCCTAAAAACTGGACTTTATTTCGCAATTGCTTCTTTATATCTCAATTCTGAGAAAAAAAGTCAGAATTGCGAGATACGAACTCGCATTTGTGAGAAAAAAAATCTGAATTGAGTTTATACCTCGCAATTCTGACTTTATAACTCACATTTGTAAGTTTATCTCATGCAATTTCTAACTTCATATCTTGCAATTCTGACTTTGTAACTTGCAATTGTGAGTTTATATCTCGCAATTCAGAGGGAAAAAAAAAGCAGAACTGCAAGTTTGTATCATGCAATTCTGAGAAAGAAAAAACAGAACTGCAAGTTTGTATCACGCAATTCTGAGAAAAAAAAAAAGCAGAACTGCACATTTGTTTCATGCAATTTTGAGAAAAAAAGTAATAACTGCCCTGGAGAAAAAAACAGTATATGCTGGTATGTTTTGATGCTGGGATGCTGGTTAGGTAGGCTTTAACCAGCACCAAAACCTACCTAACCAGCATCCCAGCATCAAAACCTACCTACCAGCATATGCTGTTTTTTTTTCACCAGGGTGTGAGTTTAAAAGTCGCAATAACCTTTTTTTATTATTATTAATTATTTTATATTCAGTGGCGGAAACGGGCTTCCATACCAGATCAACTGACCCTAGCGGCGAACCATCAAAATTTTGAAATGTAAAGAAGCTATGTTTGTTGAAATCATGTGACTTGGACAAATTAAAGGTGCGTTAACGCTATATCGGAATTTCCGTAATTATGAGATTCCAACTTTTAAAAAGCGTTCACGTCCTTGTAGAACTGTTAATTACAACTTGTGAACTGGGAGTCTTCTGAGAGCTACGACTTGTACCACATGACCGCTGTGCCACCTGACCAACGTAGGCTCTGTTTAGGCGTTGATAGTGTTGCCATAGAAAAGCATAATTCCGAGTCTGAAGACGTGAACAGTTCCGAGTAGAACGTCACATGTTGTCATCTCGAAATTACGGTAATTACGATATGGCGTGAACGCAGCATGATTCGCGCTCCGAAACACTGATTCGAAACAAAAAATTTGTACATGTTTTGAAGCTTCACTGTGTTTCAAAGCAGCCATCACTGCTTTTCTGCCAAAATTTTAACTCTTTTTTATGCTACCAACAGAACCACTGTAAAGTTTATATTTGGACTTGTAGCTTATGTAAAGGATGTGGAATAGCAAACGACATTTATATTTTTGTCATTACAACCATGTAGTCCTAATCAGTGTGTTTTTGCAGCGATGTTTAAGTTTAAGCCCAATTAAAATATACTGTATATGTTTCTTTCTCACAGATTTGATCACTGAGCTGTTGGAGCTTCAGCAGAGAATACAGGCAATTGAATTCTGGTCAGATGACCTAAACCGCACTGCAAGCCTTAAAGATGTTTGCTATGCACCACTCAATCCAAACAACCCCTCTTTAACAGACTGTGCTGTCAACAGTCTACCGCAATACTTCCAAAATAGCATCGACAACCTGAACGCCAAAGTAAACATGACAGAGCTTGGCGTGACTAAGGAGGTGGATTGGAGGGACCATTTCATCTACTGCGTAAAGTAAGTGAGATATCTGTACTTGTCGCATTACCTGGAGAACAGATAATTCCAGTTTGCTGAAGCTGCACTAAACAGTTTTTGTTCCAAGCCAGGGTTGCCAGGTTTTCGCAACAAAACCCGCCCAATTGCTATCCAAAAACGAACCCACAGGGGTAAAATACACGTTTTTTGGCGAGGTTCCCTTGGTAAAATTAGCATTCAAGGGGCTAAATTTTACATTTTTGGGATAGCTACAACCCGCCACAACAGTGTTAAAGAAGCCCAATTCCGCGGGAAAACAGCAGACTTGGCAACACCATTCCAATCGCTGGGATTTTTCGCCGTTTCTATCACTGGGATTTTTTTTTTCCAAGCAGACAGGTTGTAGGTTACAATGTTCAGCCACTAGGTAGCGACAAGTGACTCCTTATGAATGAGTCATTGAATCATTTTTTTACGAACTGACTCAGAAACATGATTCATTCAGAAAAAAAAAAGAAAAAAGAACTAGGTCAATTAAAAGTTATTGAACTGCTTTATAAAGGCAATATCACACATAACTTAAATAGCTATTTTCTGCTTGCCCACAGCTCTCCATTATCATTTAAAGACATCACAGCTCTTGGCATGAGTTGTATGGCCGACTACGGAGCCCCTGTCTTCCCCTTCCTAGCTGTCGGAGGATATGAGAGTAAGACACAAATCTGATTGCTAACGTTTCACCACTATCTTAAAGACTCACTGGGCTGACTCTGGTTTTCCATTCCATTTTCAGATGAGGAATACACCACTGCTGAAGCCCTGATCCTTACCTTCTCCCTGAACAATTACGCACGAACCGATGTTAAATTTAAAGTGGCTCAAGAGTGGGAGCAAAGGTTCCTTGATATTGTGCAGGAATATCAGAAAAACCCAAACACTAACTTTACATTTGCCTACATGGCTGAGGTGAGACTTTGCTGACTGTATGCTGTAACGATCAAAGATGTGTGTTTAGCAGTCTCGTAATCAAACTGTCTCGTGCTGTGCAGAGGTCCTTGGAGGATGAGATTAACAGAACGACTGTAGAGGATATCCCCATATTCATGATAAGCTATGCTGTCATCTTCCTCTACATAGCTGTGGCTCTTGGGGAATATTCATCCTGCAAGCGTATCCTGGTGAGTGCGTAACTGGTGGTTAATGGCTGGGAATTTCCTCGTTTCTGATAACGGGAATAAAGGAAGAAGCATTTCTTTTCTTAAAATAAAGGCCTAATGGAAACTCCAGCAAGTTTTAGGTGTGTTCTGAGCAGTCGAATCAATACTTTCTTGATTAAAATAGTCCAGGCCTACTGATAGTTGTCAATAATAAAATAGATATTTATGCTGTTAGTTATAGATGTTTATTTTATTAACAATACCCAGTGTTGGGGAGTAACTAGTTACATGTAGACAAATGCTTATTCGATAACCATTTAATTTTCTATTTGGGTTTATGCATATGTTTTTTTTTTTTTTTTAAAGATTGGTTATTTTATTCCAAGGTATTGTTAGATGCCAGTGTCTCATAACACTTAAACTATATTTTGTTATGATTTTAGGTCATAGTATTTTAAAATATAGTGTTTAACCTCGGAATGATCTCAATGTAAAAAGAGGTGCTAAAGTCTGATTTTGTGCTGGCTGTACTTTAAAATTAAATGATTATAATCTTAATTTAAGTGATGAAGGATTTTGAAAATCTGACAGTAATCAGTGTTGAGTACTATTGTATGGTTAACCTTGCCTGCTTTAAATGTTTGAAAATGAATAACAGTTGAAAACATTCAGAAAAGTAACCAGAAAGTAATCAAATGTAATCAGTTACATTAATAAAGTAATCAGGTCATTACAATTAATTTTTTTGTAGCAATAAAAACAGACCTAAGCGAACAACAGTCGTTAAACGTACTTAAAATACATATATAATAACAACGAGGCAATAATAATTAGTTCAAATAAAGTATCAAAAGTAAGTAATCATATGGTTTAATTGAACAAAACTGTTAAAATACATTTTTATAAACAGTGGAGCTAACGTACATTTCGCATTATAACAAATGACTGCAGAGGGCGCCAACGGCCTGACAATTGTTTTTACACTTCACTGCGCGAGCTAATCCTTGTTTAATATTGACATAATTGACTCAAATGTCCACTTTATCTTTAACATTTGGCCATTTATTTACGACAGAAATGCTACATCTACTGTAATTTCCTGAATATGTGGACTTTAAAACGTGTAAACGCAAATTGAGGGTTTGAGCTTTTATTTTGAAATTGTGGGCTTATAAATGATTTACCTTACAAATCTGATTAAATGGCCCATGCTGCCTTTCCAGATAAACGTTATAACAAACCCAGGAGTTTGAGGATTTTGGAGTTTGATGGATGTGTTTCATGAATTCTCGTCCGTGAAATGCACCACTTCCGGTATTTTGCCGGTTACTCGACACGGGAGAAAAATCGAGGATTTTTATTTATTTATTTATTTTTAAAACGAGTACTCGATTTGAATTGAGAAATCGTGACGGCTCTAAAGAGAACCCGTTTGAAGAACATTTTTTAAAAAAATCTAAAGAACCCTTTTACACTATAAATACACTATTTTCTGCATTTGAAAGGTTCCATGGGTGTTGAAGGTTCTTCATGGAATCACCGATGCCAGTAAAGAACCTTTATTTTTAGGAGTGTACCATTTATATTTATATACATCTGATGTAAATAATGACCATTTTTAAACATTTAAAACATGTTTTTCACTTTACTTATCTTTTAAAATGGTCCTTTTAAATATTGTCAAATATTCTGCAATATCTTTGATATGAGGTTGTAAAACCATCATTAATAATAATCATGCAAGTGTTTTTGAGTGATAAAAAAGCTGAAAAAGAAAGAAGAAGAAAAAAAAAAAAAACTTAGATGCAGTATATACTAAATACATCCAGAAGTATTTCAGATCAGTTACCATTGGAATTTTTTGACAAGGTCATATTATTGTTTTTTAGGTAGACTCAAAGTTCTTGGTTGGACTGGGTGGCATTCTGGTCGTCGGCTGCTCTGTCATTGCCTCTATGGGTTTCTATGCCTGGATTGGGATTCCGTCCTCACTGGTTATTCTTCAGGTTGTACCCTTCCTTGTGCTGGCTGTGGGAGCTGATAATATCTTCATTTTGGTTCTGGAATATCAGGTTTGTTGAGTTTATTGGGTTTTCTTATTTTCTGACATTCTAGGGTCAGCTATAATCACTTTTCTTAGTCACCATTTTACCCTACCATTTAAAAGGTTTGGGTCAGACAGATTTTTTGGGGGAAAATAACTTAAAAAAATAAAAAAGGAAATAAAAAATAACTATTTCAAATAAATGTCTTTTGAACTTCCTATTTATCAAAAAATCATAAAAAAGTGTTAATCCTGGTAAATTAAATATTAAAGGAACACTCCACTTTTTTTTTTAAATAGGCTCATTTTCCAACTCCCCTAGAGTTATGCAGCTGTGTTTTACCGTTTTTGAATCCATTCAGCCGATCGCCGGGTCTGGCGGTAGCACTTTTAGCATAGCTTAGCATAAATCATTCAATCCGATTAGACCATTAGCATCTCACTATAAAATAACTAAGGAGTTTCGATATTTTTCCTATTTAAAACTTGACTCTTCTGTAGTTGCATCGTGTTCTAAGACTGGCAAAAAATGAAAAGTTGCGATTTTATGGCTAGGAACTATACTCTCATTCTGGTGTAATAATCAAGGAATTTTGCTGCCGTACCATGGGTGCAGCAGGCGCAGTGATATTACACAGCGCCTGAAAGTGACCGGCACTAAGTTTGTGTAGATGCAGAGTTGCAGCTGGCAGAGTTGACGGCTGCGTAATATCATTGCGCCTGCTGCACCCAGGGTACGGCAGCAAGGTTCCTTGATTGTTACGCCGGAATGAGAGTATAGTTCATAGCCATATCGGCCTATAAAATCGCAACTTTTCATTTTCCTCCAGTCTTAGTACACGATGCAACTACAGAAGAGTCAAGTTTTAAATAGGAAAAATATCGAAACTCCTTAGTTATTTTATAGTGAGATGCTAATGGTCTAATCGGATTGAATGATTTATGCTAAGCTATGCTAAAAGTGCTACCGCCAGACCCGGCGATCGGCTGAATGGATTCAGAAACGGTAAAACACATCTGTATAACTCTAGGGGAGTTAGAAAACCTATTTTCAAAAAAGTGGAGTGTTCCTTTAAGCTGCATTAGATTTCTGACTAGGGATGCACCGAATATTCGGCCACGGAAAATAATGGAGAGGCGGGCCTTCCATTGTGGTGATGAAAGTTTTACCATTGCCTAAAAAGTCCGGAGACTGCGGTGATGGAGGAGAAACTTTTAGTGTCTATCGCGAGTTACCCAGAGCTGTGTTTTTTAAGGTTTTTGCTGATATGACAGTTTACTAAACAGCTAAAAACCAAAGATTTTAGAGCGCTCGCGCTATAATCCTTTGATTAGATTGACAGGACAGCTGATTTGATGGTTGCCTAGCAACATAAAAAACCGCAACGCACTGCTCTTTTTTAAAAGTATTCGGTGTGATCGCGGCCTAAAAAACGCATTCGGTGTGATCGCGGCCTAAAAAACGCGTTCGGTGTGATCGCGGCCTAAAAAACGTGTTCGGCTACACGTAGACTACTATACTATATATGCGACTATCAGACTGTAGCCATATTTCTGCTAGATATTTTTTAAATTTGACAAAAAATTTTATTTATGCACTGGCCCTATTTAAATACACTCTCTCAAATCTTTCTCAAATGTCAGGCAGACGACAAGCTCAACCTCAACGATTTATTCTTTGAAACTTTAATATTAATTTATGCAATTGCAATGCCTTGATTTTAGTAAGGTTAGTACAGAGTCATAGCCACAAATGTAATGGAAATAATAATTGGCATAATTTCTTTCGGTGTTTCAGTTTTTTCGGTTTTCGGCCTTGGTTTCCTCTTTTTTGGTTTTCGGTTTCGGCCAAGAATTTTCATTTCGGTGCATCCCTATTTCTGACGGATCAAGTAACACTGAAGACTACAGTAATCATGCTGAAAATTAATCTTTATCATCACAGGAATAAATCATATTTTAAAATACATTCAAGTTATTGCTGTTTTTTGTTGTATTAGCAGTCAAATAAAAGCAAAATTAGTGAGCATAATATTCTGTTTTAGAACTTCAAGATATTACTTTATGTCTCCACTACTATGACTATAATTTCATAAAACATGCTTTTTAATCTCTATCAGAGAGATATGCGCAAACCAGGAGAGAAGAGGGAGGAACAAATTGGACGAGTTCTTGGCAATGTGGCTCCCAGCATGCTGCTTTGCAGTTTGTCTGAATCTGTTTGTTTCTTCCTTGGTGAGAATCTCCTACTAATCCCATTTCTGCTTCCACTCATAAAACACTAGTACAAGAGAAAAAAAAAAAAAATCTAATTTTCAAATCTAATGATTAGAAGTCAGGAAAATGTATTATACAGCCTGACCTTTACTCACTTGCGTATGTCAGCAAAACATGATGCAGTAGATATATATCGTCCTAATTAAAGAGAGATATGACTTATGTAGAGTAGAGGCAATACTGCACTTTCAGCTGAATGCGTCATGTATAATGCAGTCAGTGGGTTCAAATTAATTGCATCTATGAGGAAACCTATATATGGCTGACTAAACGCACCCTTACTGTCTCTTTGCAGGTGCTTTGAGCACTATGCCAGCAGTGAAGTCTTTTGCCCTGTATGCGGCACTGGCTGTGCTCATGGACTTCTTTCTACAGATGACTGCCTTTGTGGCTCTGCTCTCACTTGACGCTCGGCGACAAGATGCAAACCGGTGTGAGATAGCATGCTGCGTTACTGTGAAAACTCAACGCCCGTCCAAACCCAACCATGGCGTCCTACTCCCATTAATGAAAAAATACTATGCCCCTTTACTGCTCAATCCTCTCAGCAGAGTATTAGTGGTACGTTCCTACTTCACAAACAATTATTAGCATCTTTCATCAACTACAGGCATTTTTATGTCCCAGGGTGGATTTTTATTAACCAACAGATTTCAAAATAATTTATCTTTCACAAGAAACTTGGAAAAGTCGGAAAATTTTATCCACTGTAAAGATATAAAGTAATGCATGTATTTTTTTTGTGCCACAAAAAATTACATTTTATTCCAAAAAATATACATTTACAATGTAAAACTAGTAAATGTGGCTAAAAGTGCCCATTGTTGAAGAAATGCCCATTCACAGTTGAGTAAATGGGAGATTTTCTGTCTTTTATATGCTTCTGTATAAACAAATTAGTAATAGTTTAATCTTATTATGTCTTGTTCTCTTAGATGGTGGTGTTCCTTGCGATGTTCTGTGCTTGCGTGTTCCTCTTGTTTCATGTAAAAGTGGGATTAAATCAGGAACTGGCCATGCCATCTGTAAGTTAACAATTTTACTCTACTAGTCTCCCAAAATGGCGATTTAAAAAAAACCTTTCAGTTTTTGAATATTAAGTTACAGTGTTGTCTTTCTCTCTTTGTCTGTGTGTAAATATTATCAGGATTCCTACATGTTGGACTACTTTGCATACCTCTATAAGTATTTTGAGGTTGGTGTGCCCACGTATTTTATCACGACCAAAGGGTTCAATTTCACCAGTGAGGAGGGCATAAATGCAGTGTGTTCCAGTGTGGGATGTGACCAGTTTTCTTTCACCCAGAAGATCCGATACGCCACCGAGTACCCTGATCGGTAAGTCCTAAAAGCACTGTATAGTATGTAATCTGTAAATGTATATGTAAAATATGTATTATATAAAGCTGTCCGTTACTTTTGCCGCTCTAGCGGTTAATAAACAGAACTACATGCGTCTTGCGGAAGAACATCGGAGCTACTTCTGCTAAAAACGTATTATAGGTGTACCATAGAGATTCCAGATAAGAGCATAATGTACTCATTATATAAAATATACAAAAAAGTTACGGACTGCAGCTTTAAATATAACAAAAGTTGTTTATGCAATGTAATTTTATACGTTTTGGCCTTAATTATAGTTTGTAAATACAAAAATCATATGTGAGCACCAATATACATTTAAATATATATATTCGATGTCCTGGTAGCAACTACTACTCTTAAGGTCATTTTTTCTTTATCTGTTACTTACAGTTCATGATTTCTTTGCTAATTAAAATGGTAGAATAAAATGCCAAGTTGTGCCATATTATGCACTACCATTCAAAAGTTCTAAACACATTAGTTAAAAATACATCAAGGAAAAATACATTAACAACTGTAATATTGTAAAAAATGATTACAATTTAAAATAGCTTAATATTTAAATATATTTTAAAATGTATTGCTGTGATGGCTAAGCTGAATTTTCAATAGTCACATTATTCAGTATTACATGATCCAACAGAAATCATTCTGATATATAGAGTGCAGTACTAAATTAAAAAAATATGATAAATTAGGCAAAATCTACACATCTTCATTCTGTTCAAAAGTTTACACCCCCAGCTCTTAATGCATTGTTTTTCCTTCTGAAGCATCAGTGAGCATTTGAACCTTCTGTAATAGTTGCATATGAGTTCCTCAGTTGTCCTAAGTGTGAATAGATGAATCTCAAAATCATAAAATTTTTTAAAACTTTTTTAAAATTTGAGGCACCTAAAAGATTTTTTTCTGAAAACAGAAGGCAGTTTAACTGTTAACAACTATTTTAAGAAGAATGGTTTTTAAAATCATGCAAAAGTGGATATAAAGTGGATTAAAATTTGACCAAAGGAAAAAAAAACAAAAAAAACAATAACACCATAACAGTTCTTCATACAAGTAAAATACATGCTATTCTAACATATTAATGCATGACAGTGTGTAGCAGTCTAATATGCTAATTTGGTACTCAAGAATTAAGCAATAATATTTTGTGGAAACTGATACATTTTTTTTCAGGATTCTTTGACGAATAGAAAGTTCAAAAGTATGCAGCCAATGAGCTTGCTGCTTTACATTTAAATTGCTGGTTAGCATACAGTAGAGCATTTCGCAGCACACTTTCAGGCTCTGAAACCCTCCACCTCCCCTGCTCCACCTGTATAGATCTGCTGTAGTTTGTTATATATGCTATTTGTGCAGCAGCAGTATGTCTTAAATACTCACAACACCGTACTGGCGTATGTATTGGTAGTAGCAAGTTCCTGTACTTGCTTTGCAGCAGGAGCGTAGCAGATCTATTCCGCCAAAACCAAATACATTAACATTGTCATATCCATTACCATGCTAAACTCTTTAGAGAGTTGTCTTGATAGAACAGCATTTATTTGAAATGTAATTGTTTGTAACAATATAAAAATCTTTAGTGTCACTATTGATCTATTTAATGCGTCTTTGACTTCATATATTTTTATTCATACATTCTTTTTTTAAGTGAGACTTACTTTTCTTTAAAGCTGCTGATTAAAACTAATATCTTACCGATTGCTCCAGATCTTACTTGTCTATCCCAGCATCCTCCTGGGTGGATGACTATATTGACTGGCTGAACCCTGGATCCAAATGTTGTCGTATCTATACGATGGGCCCAAACAAAGATGAATTTTGTCCTGCCAATGAGAGTAAGTGTGGCTGTATAATTTAGCAGTTAACCTATAAAGTGTCAGTGCAATATACTTAGAGAACTAAATGTGACATTTCTTTGACAGCGGGTCTCTTAACGTGTGCCAAGAAGTGTATGACTGCACCTGAAAGTGGGGTTCTGCGACCTAGCGTTGAAGATTTTAACAGATTCCTGCCAGACTTTCTTAGCAACAGACCTGACCTACAGTGTCCAAAGGGGTACGAAAAGCAACTAAACCAGACACATGAAAGAATGAATGAATGTTTAGAATAAAACATATTCATGATTATGGTCAACAAAATGTATGCAGTTACTAAAAATGTTTTGTTTTATTTCCAGTGGTTTGGGAGCTTATGATAAAGCTGTGGTTAGAGACGACACTGGGGAAATAATAGGTGAGATACATAAATGAATTTGCATTCCCCTTCTATAGCACTGGTTCTCAACTGTTTTACAAAATTGCTGAGTCATTTTGTCAATTTGTAGGCTATTTCACATTGGTTTCCATTATAAATTTATGAATAGCAGTTTCCAGCTACTCGCTTAAATGCTAATTGTCTTCTAGGCTTTGAGGTCTACAAACAGCTCAAATAAAACACATTTAAGTGTTTGATTCATTATGGAATCTCTCCGTTTTTCAGCGTCTCGGTTCATGGCCTACCACACTCCTCTGGTCAATTCGCAGGAATTCACAGCAGCGCTGGAGAAGGCCAGAGAACTTGCAGATAGTATCACAGTGAGCATGAGGAACGTCTCAGGCACCTCTCCAGACTTTGAGGTCTTTCCTTACACGTAGGTTTCCGCAACTAAACGTCCCTTATCTTTCTAGAATTATCATCTTCACCCTTGCTGCTTCTTCCCCAGGATTAGATAACAAGCGATAATCAGTTCATGTAATACTATTGAATAACACGTCCTTGAGCTACTTTATAATATTGCAAAACAGCATCAAGGACCCTAGAGTTAATTCATATTTTTCATTCAACTACAGCATGGAATTTATTGTGTGTAGCAGGGATGTCACGCAGCTATTTTAAAGGTGGCACCAGTGAAAATTTTAAAAAGTATACGTGTATTTATATATTTGAGGTCAAAAGGTTACATACACCTTGCAAAATCTGCAAAATGTTAATGATTTTACCAACATAAGAGTGATCATACAAGATGCATGTTGTTGTTTTTTTATTTTGTTCAGACGTGAATAAGATATTTCACATAAAAGATGCTTACATATAGTCCACAAGAGAAAATAATAGTTACATTTACTAAAATTACCCTGTTCAAAAGTTTACATACACTTGATTCTTAATACTTTGTTACCTGAATGATCCACAGCTGTATTTTTTTTGTTTAGTGATAGTTGTTTATTGTGTTATAAACCACCCGCTCTTTCAAGTTCCACAAATTCTTTGGTTTTTCATCAATTTTGTGTATTTGAGCCCTTTCCAAAAATGACTGTATGATTTTGAGATTCATCTTTTCACACTGAGGACAACTGAGGGACTCAAATGCAACTATTACAGAAGGTTCAAATGCTCACTGATGCTTCGAAGGAAAACATGATGCATTAAGAGACAGGGGGTGAAAACTTTTGGAATTTGAAGATCAGGGTAAATTGAACTCATTTTGTCTTCTGGGAAACATGTAAGTATCTCATGTAGCTTCTGAAGGGCAGAACTAAATTAAATAATATTAATATTGAAACATCTTCATTCTGTTCAAAAGTTTACACCCCCAGCTCTTAATGCATAATTTTTCCTTCTGAAGCATCAGTGAGTGTTTTGTAATGGTTGCATATGAGTCCCTCAGTTGTCCTTGGTGTGAAAAGATGGATCTCAAATTCATACAGTAATAGCTGGAAAGGGTTCAAATACATAAAAAATGCTAAAAACAAAGGAAATTTCTGGGACCTGAAGGATTTTTCTGAAAAACAGCAGGCAGTTTAACTGTTCAGGACAAACAAACTCATGAACAACTATTATAAGAAGAATTGTTTTTAAAATTTTGCAAAAGTGTATAAAAGTGGATTCAAATTTGGCCCAAGGAAAAAAATAACACCATAATATTTCTTTAAACAAGTATAATACCTGCTATTCTAACATATTAATGTATGACTCTAACGTACGACTCTTTTATTTCCCAGTGTGACGTATGTGTATTATGAACAGTACCTGACCATCGTGAATGAGGGTTTGTTCAACGTCGGCATGTGTTTGCTCCCCACATTCGTTGTGTGTTGTGTCCTGCTCGGTATGGACTTGAGATCAGGCTTTCTGAACCTGCTCACCATAGTGATGATCACTGTGGATACAGTTGGTGTCATGACATTGTGGGGCATCGACTTCAACGCTGTGTCGCTTATCAACCTTGTGACGGTGAGTGGTTTGGAGAAACACTGTATGTTCATAAAATCAGTGATGGTAGACAGGAACGATCTGTTACATTCATATAACATCTCACTGCTGGTTTGTTTTTCAGGCCGTTGGTATATCAGTGGAGTTTGTCTCTCATTTAACACGCTCATTTGCTCTCAGTGTTCGCCTCACGAAGGTGGAGAGGGCAAAGGAAGCAACAGCTAACATGGGTAGTGCGGTGAGTACCATAACCACAAAGATGTTGAGATGTTCTCAGTAAAGCATTAGTTTGTATGTCCAGTTGTTGTGTTGTTTCATGAGCGTGTATGTTCTTTTCAGGTGTTTGCTGGAGTTGCAATGACCAACCTACCTGGAATAGTGGTGCTGGCATTTGCTAAAGCACAGCTCATCCAGATCTTCTTCTTCAGACTCAATCTGGTCATCACTCTGCTCGGCCTGGCCCACGGCCTCATATTTCTGCCCGTGCTGCTCAGTTTCTTGGGTATGTTTTTAGAACCATATCTTCAACTTATTCAACTTCTTTCATCTGATATTTATATTTTCTTGGAAATTAATTTTGAATATTTTGTTTTAGTTAAAGGATTAGTTCACGCCAAAATTCAAATTTCTTGATAATTTACTGACCCCCATGTCATCCAAGATGTTCATGTCTTTCATTCTTCAGTTAAAAAGAAATTAAAGTTTTTGAGGAAATCATTCCAGGATTTTTTCCCATATAGTGGACTTTAATGGGAGCCAATGAAGGTCCAAACTAAATTTTCAGTGCAGCTTCAAAGGGCTCTACACAATACCAGCCGAGGAATAACGGTCTTTTGTAGCAAAACCATTGGTCATTTTGGGGAAAAAAATTATATACTTTTTAACCACAAATGCTAGTCTTGCAGTAACTCGACTTCATGCATTACATAATCACGTTGGAAAGGTCATGCGTGATGTAGCTGAAAGTACCGACCCAGTTTCTACAAAGTAAACATGCAAAGAAAGCCAATCGCCCTTACAAAAAAAGGTAAAATAATGATGTTGGACAATTTATAAGTTTAAAGATGCGGATCACAGAACTAGTGCAAGACGAGAATTTTTGTTTAAAAAGTAGGGCTGAAGTAACATTAGTAACAATTATGAATGTGTCAGGGAAAAACAGTTAGGAGGCTGCATTAACATTTTAAAAATGTACTGTTAAACCAGGGCTTTCTTTGTTTTCGGCTTAAGAAATGAAGTCAGCGGCACTGGCTCGTCATCTCCGCAGTAGTGATGTGCCTGTATGCATGTTTCATACGGATTACATAATCTGCGAATATTTGTTTATTCGGGTAATCTCACTCTTTATAGATATATTTTTCATGTCTGTAAAGCAACAGAGTTTCGAAGTTTTTCGCTCAAGTTCACCGAGACTAAGATCCTGTTTCCTTTCATTATTTTACAAAAGTGCAGCGTTTTGTTGTTATTGTGAGTGCACACAAATAAATGTAGAGACTTTACAGATTTGAAAGATGCATTACTTTTATCTGTATGACCAAAAATGACTATTTTAAGAGCAAGTGACCGCACCGGCGCCTCCATCTGTCATGCAGAGAGCGCGCTACTATTCAGCTTCCACACTCCGCACAGACACTTGAATAGTGCACATTATTCTAGTTTAACATTAGTTTGAATGGCCATGTAAAGTTGCTACTCCATACATCTTTCAGATGATAAGCCATATGGAATGATTGATAGGTGAGCATTTGGATGTCCTGCCTGATGTACTAAATTACCAGCCGTTAACGATCTGTCCGTCACGGACTGCGTGACTTCACCACTTACTGCGGAAATCTTTTTGGCTAATAAAATTTTGGTCGACCAAGCCTCTTCTCATTGACTAATGGTTAGTCAACTATTAGGGGGTAGCCTTATTAAAAAGTAAATACTTTTTTACTTACTTATTTTTCATTAGAAAATGACAGATCGTTTGGCTAGATAAGACCCAAATGTAATTATTTGCACGTGTAGATTACAAAGTCAAATCAGGTGCGTTAAGTGAGGAAGACGTACAAAACGTGCAGAACACTGGGCCCCACTGATCCAGAGCGAGTGACCCATGCGCATATTCGCTTCGGGTTTGGTGTGAACACACCATTATTCCTCGACTGGGATCGTGTAGAGCCCTTTGAAGCTGCATTGAATCTGCAATTTGGACCTTCAACCCACTGACTCCCATTGAAGTCCACTTTATGGAGAAAAATCCTGGAATGTTTTCCTCAAAAACACTAATTTCTTTTTGACTGAAGAAAGAAAGACATGAACATCCTGGCAGATACGGGGGTGAGAAAATTATCATGAAATTTTCATTCAGACTATGTGACGAGAACTAGTATTCCATTCCAAACACATTAACCAAATGAAATCTGGTGTATCATAACAGGGTTTGATTAAGCAAAACTTTTAAAAATCATCTGTCTGTGTTGTTTAGGTCCTGGTGTGAACAATGCACTTCTGCTGCGGATGCAAGAGAAGGAAGCCATTGAGACAAAACCCGACAACCAAGCTACATATGACAACATTAGCTTTGAAGACCATGAAAAATCCAACCGTGAAATCCAGGGACATTGCACACATTTGTAGAGGCTGAAATTAACTGCATTTCCTTGACCCCTTAAATTGAATGGAAACATGTCAATTTCTGTGCCCAACACCCAAGAATCCACCGAAATGGGCATTTTGTAGCCCAGAGCCTCTTACAAACTGCTCCTCCTCTTCCTTCTAGTTCATTTACCTCTGCTAATACAATGAATTTGTTGTATTAAAGATTCCTCTGAATTGAAGATCACCTGCTATTACACACACTACAGAATGTGATACCTATTGGGAAAAAGCAACCAATTGCAGGCTCAGAAATGTTATAAACAATCTCATCTTGCGATGCCAGTTCTATATTTCTTTATATGGACTCAATAGCATTGTGTTATGCTATAAAACTATCTTTCGCCTTGGCATCTAGCCAATGCTTCGCCATCATCATTACCGGTGATTATCTTGCCCAGGTCACGCCTGAGACAAAGTGATAACAGAGCTCAGTTCCACTCTTTTAGAAATAAGGAAATTAGTACAATAGTTTTTAATTATTTTACTTTTTTATTGTGTAATATTTGTTGAATGTTATATTTAATTTTGTAGTTTAGGTTTCATACTGTCGTTTTTGCATGCAAGTCCTCGTTGAGGACAGAAACAGTCTCCATAGCACTCCAGTATAGAGAGCATCTGCTCTTGTATTATAAGCATTACTGTAATAATATTAAATGTGCTGTATGTATTTGTACATTCTGTATAAACTCGTTAAATGTTCAATATTATTCTCTCGAAAGTTCAATATCTCAACTTTGCATTCAAAGTTTACAGTTAAAGTAACCATAAAGCACTTTGATAGCAGTTTATTGGTTGTATGATTGTAGGCAAGCTAATTTAAGAGGCAATAAAAGAACTCTTTTTTTGTATATTTTAAGACTATTTTTACAGGGTAAATATGAAAAAATGTAAAAACAGTGTCAAAATAAACTATACTGAACTGTAATATTGCCTTCTCTCATGAATTTTACATTTTCTAGCAAGTTTTCAAATAATTAAAGCTGTCACTAAAACAGCTTTTACAAAATTACAAAATTATCTTCCAGTAAATTAAATCAAAGTTCACATTTATTGGCACATATCACTCTACATTAAACATCTGTGCAACGAAAAACAAGTTTTATACAGTCTAACTTTTAAAAAAATGTAACGCATTCTAATCCAAAAATCAAATCTTGACAATGAGACCCACTGCAACTAATGACACAAAGGAAAAATAAAATAAGTTTTTTAAGTAACAGTACATCAATTGTGCAAACAAAGCACCTGCAATAAATTGTGCAATTCTTACGTTCACACTCACACAAGCATGCACGTACCCAAAGACTTTAACCCAGAAACCTGCTGCTTTCTGCCAATACTGCTGCATAAAGGAAAACGCTCTTATTCACACACACACACACACACACACACAGACGCACGCACTCACTCACTGGTGCAGAGTTCACTATGGTCAAAGGGGATGTTTGGAGAAAAACAAGGGCCTTATCTTTTAAAATTTACTGTATCTTTCATGCATTAATTAGCAAAGCTATCAGCAACAATATAAACGTCTCAAACGCGCAAGTCTATAAAGATAAACCTGTAACGACTGAAAGACTCTACTGTATATCTTGGCTGATTTCCATGTTCCATCATGTAAAATAAAACATTGAGCCATCTGCCATCTAGTGGACATTTTCTGTGCTGTGACACACTGTGTGAAGTGAACTATTCACACCTCAAAAGCACATTTGAGCTTGCTAATCCCTTTATATACACACACAAAATCATTCAGTTTAATGACTAAGTTTCACATTTTTAGGACCATTTTCTTAAATGATTTTCTCCCCCGGTCTAACTGAATAACATGTACTGATCTGTCAAACGGACCAGTCCGGAACCTAATGGGTGAATTATGAAACACAGCACAATTGATCTGTTGATGCTACTGTATAACACAAGCATCTAGTTCCCTCATGCATGAAATATTGTCTCGAACAGTGTGCGTTAAGACCTGAACACAGTTCATGAGGGTGCTTATACACAACAGGAGAAGGCCTCAGAATCTCTGGCAGACATCCCGTCCACAGGTCAGCATGTAAGAGATCTCTGTTCACGAGCCTTCAGACTCACTCGCTTTTTCCTCCTAATAGAGACAGAGAAATATGGTATTTAAACTATGGTAGAATTTTTCCTACCATAGAATTTTTGTTTACAGTTTTGTTTGTGTAAGGAGTGAGGATAGGAAAATAAAGTAAAGTGTGACATATTATACCCCAAAAAAATACTTCATACAATGGACTACCAGTAAAACTGATAACCTGATAAGAATTTGGGACCAAAAATTATTCAGACACTTTGACTTGACCATGTTTTGCTTAAGTGTTTCTTCTTTAACTGCTAATGGCGACCTTTTTACACCACAGACTGAACAAAATTAACCATTGCTTGGTAATTGGTTGACCTAAATTGGAACTGTGTACTTAAATTTAACAGCTGACAGCTATTCAACCCAATTCATTTGTGAGAACATCACTTGCTGTGATGATGTGAAAAATGTTAAAGTTATCTGAATACATTTTGGTTTGACTAATAAAGAGCTCAGATGCAAAAGCTTTTTCTTTAAAATTAGCATTTCTTTCTGTCTACTTCGTATAGGTTTCTATGCAAGTACTGGTACTTCTGATTGGGCTGAGGCTGGAATTTAGCGAGTTTGAAGTAAAAGTATTTGATGGACGTATAATATGTGTGAGGAGCATTCACTCAGTACACACACACACACACACACACACACACACACACACACACACACAAACGCAAAAATAAAAAAAAAAGTAAAAATAACGAAACCAGCACACATGCAAAACAACAAAAGCAAACAAAAACAAAAACAGAAAAAGAAACCCAAAACAAAGCACAAACAAAGCAAAACAAAAACACAAAGCAAAACAAAAATTAAAAAAAAAAAAACAGAAATGCAAAACAAAAACAAAACAGAAAAACAAAGCACACAGCAAAACAAAACAAATTAAGTAAAACAAAGATAAAAATAAAAAAGAATTAAAAAAGAACAAAAAGCACACAGCAAAACAAAAAAAAGCAAAGAAATGCAAAAAGTAAAATTTTTAATAATTAAAGTTTTTTTAAAAAACAAAACAAAAATAAAAAATAGAAATGCAAAACAAACAAAACAAAAAAAAAACAAAAAACAAAGCACGCAGCAAAACAAACAAAAAAAACAAGTGAAACTAAAATAAAAATGCTAAAAGTAAAAAATCAAAACAAAAACAACAAAAAGCACACAGCAAGAAACAAAAATAAAGTAAAAAAGTAAAGTAAAACGTAAACAAAGCAAAACAAAAAGCACAGCAAAACAAAAAACAAAGCAAAACAAAAATAAAAAAATGGAAATGCAAAACTAAATAAAAAGCACAAAGCAAAACAAACAAGCAAACAAACAGAAAAACAAAGCAAAACAAATATTTTTAAAAATAAAATGCAAAAAGTAAAAAGCAAAGTAAAACAAAAAACAAAACAAAAAAATCAAAAAACAAAAAATACAAGTAAAAAGCATAAAGCAAAACAACAACAAAACACACACACACACACACACACACAAACAAACAAAAGCACTAAGCAAAACAAAATGCAACAAAACAACACTGCACTCGCACCTTGTGAAAGTTTCATTTACTTCATACCTTTTCGGCTGCGTAACCATACATTTCCAAAGAACAGTATAAAGGGCTAACAGAAAGCCTATGAAAACTGTTGCAGCAATTGCACCTGCAAACACACAAACATACATCTGTTACACTGCTGTCTGCAGCCTGAAAAACATTTGTCCACAGAGGCACGTAATCTGTATCCTCTACCCAGAGATAAGTTCAGTAGAGTGTGACAAGCTGCAGTTTCCTTGTCTGCACTTCAAAAATTACTGGCAGTTCCAGTGAAAAACTCAACTTAGACACTCTGCTACTGTTAGTAAACACCTCCTACTTATAAATCATCACAGCTGCGTTATGTACCGATCTTACGCATGTGAAAGGTCAAAGGTTCCACTAAATGGAGAACAGTCAGTTTGCTATTCATTAGTGTTTTTCATTAAGGAGACCAACCCTGAAATTCAAGACATATATAGACATGAACAGAGTGTGCTTAAAGAGATATATGGTGAAATGAGGAAATGGGGGGGAGGTGGAAAATTCCAGCGATGACTTGGAAACCTGTTTGATCCTGTGAGCGGAGAGGCTGAAACATGAAGGGGGAAAAAAAAAAAAAAAAAAAAAAATATTCTCAAATTCATGTTATGTACACTATGTGCTTGAGGAGGTGGAAAAAAAATCTGTATCTTTCTACTGTTACATATACATACTGTATACATACAACGGTGTTTTAGTGCCACATTAAAAAAAAAAACTAAGATTACGAGATTAAAGTCATAATTAGGGCTGTCAAACGATTAATCACATACAAAATAAGTTTGAGTTTGCCTAATAAACGTGTGTGTACAGTGTGCAATTATTATGTATATATAAATACAAACACATTCAGGTATATATATAAGAAATATTTATTGTATTGAAATATTTAGATGTATTTATTATAATTTTTATATAATTTATATTATATATAAATACAAATATTTTTTACATAGATAACATATTTCTCGTAAATATATACATTAATTTGTGTGTATTTATATATACATAATAATTACACACAGTACAAACGCATATATTAGGCAAACTCAAACTTTTTTGTATGCAATTAATCGTTTGACAGCCCTAGTCATAATATTTCGAGAATAAAGTCAAAAATACGAGAATAAAGTCGAAATGTTTTGAGAATGAAGTCAACATATTTTGAGGTATGAGGTATGAATATTTTGAAGTCAAAATTATGAGAATTTATTTGTAGCAATTACAAGATAAAAGTTTTAATATCTTGTTAGTATATTCTAACCTATTGCAAATGGCCCAGATTGGGAGCACCGGGAGAAATTCCAAAGTCGCAGCTTTTTCGAATTCTGTCAGTTTTAATAGCAAAATACAAATAATATGTCTTACAATAATGTGTTTTTCACGCTCTTTAATGTGGTGTGTCAGATCACTGTATTTGCTTCAGTTTAAGCGGCATGTTGAGTCAATCATCTTTCCATTTACAATAATGAGACATTTAAGTTAGGCTGTACTGTTTTTTTTTGTTGTTTTTTCATGCCTTCTGATGTTCCTTCACTTTTATCTTGCTATAAACTTGAAATAAAGAGAAAAAACACATTTATAATTTGTATTTTGTGATAAAATTGACATAATTTGAAAGCTGAGCTGTACTGTATAAAAAGCAATAAAGCACAAAATTATTGTGATTACAGGGTGGCTGGTGTGCTACAAATAATGAATAAAAGACGTTAAATATTATGTCCAATCATTTACTGTATTATACCATGAATAAAACAGCTTGTGAATAGTCATTTAACCTTATATACCTCAGAAAAGACAACAATATAACACGTTATTAACGTTTTATTGTTGTTTTTTAAATAAATCCATGTGAGAAATGAAAGGAATTGATTTACATGAATACAACGATGTGTCCCGCCACATTAAAGAGCTTGAAAAACATTATTGTAAGACACACAGTTTGTATTCCGCTGTAAAACTAATTTTGAAAGCTGAGACTTTGTTTTATATTAAAAGTACCAACAGCACAAAGCTTATTGCTATTATTAGGGGGGCGGCACACTACAAATAGCGAATACAATCAAAGACATGAAATATTATTTGCAAGCATACTGTCCCTGCGAGTATAACACATGGTACAACATGGTATGATTTCAGCTAATAATCCTACACATACTCAAATCAATTCCAGAGGCCTGGCAACTTCTCCCGGTGCTCCCAATCCGGGCCATTTGTATGCGCAATATAGGCTATACTCTCAAAATATTATAACTTTAATATCTATCATTTCATTCTCAAAATTTTAACATTATTCTTGAACTATTTTGACTTTATTCTCGTAAGTTCAACTTTATTCTCAAAATAATTTGACAATTATTCTAAAAAATATTACAACTTTAATCTCGTAATTTTAGATTATTTTTTTTTTAACGTGGCACTGAAAGTGTGTCATATTTACATAAACATTAGGTATGAAGTAAAAAACGGTCATATTTCTCTTTGTTTGCAGGGAGTTAGTTCAGTATGTTTTGTAATGCAATGAAATTTAGCCATTTTAAGTCTCACTTTGTGTACCCAATAAATGACATTCTCATAAACATTTAGCAAACAAATGAGGTTGTATCCTCATTCAATTAATTAATTTAATGAGGATACGACGTTATTTGTTTGCTAAATGTTTATGAGAATGTCATCTATTGGCCACACAAAGCCTCTGATGCTCTGCCCTTCTCCAGAAATCCTAAGTGCTTAATAACAATTCAACAGTATCCTTTCCCACACACCCACACACTCTTGAATACTCCTCAGTACAACCAGATTTCTCTAGAAGTGCTGTGTAGACAGTGGTTTTTGAGAATTCATTGAGCTTCATATGTTTACACAAAATAACCCCTTGTCTTTTCTTCCCAGCAAAAGCTGTAAAATCAAATGATTAAAAGGAGATATCCACTTTCAGAACAACCATTTACAGAAACGTTGAAAGGTCCAGAAAGGTTGTAAGGACATTGTTAAAATAGTCCATGTGACATCAGTGGTTCAACCTTAATTTTTTTAAGCTACAAGAATACTTTTTGTGAATACAATTTGTGTTCCGAAGATGAACGAAGGTCTTATGGATTTTCTGTCATTTTTAATTAATGACAGAATTTTCATTTTTGGGGTGAACTAACCCTTTAAAATTATTTTTGTAAATGCCTAAGGAGAAAATAAAGTTAGAAATGTTAATTGTTCAAAAATTTAGGGTCGGTAAGATTTTTTAATGTTTTCAAAGAAGTCTCACCAAGGCTGCATTTTTTCAATCAAAAATATAGGAAAACACTAATATGAAATATTTTTACAATTTAAAATAATTTTAATATATTTAAAAATTAAATTTTTAATATTATAACAAACCATTACTCCAGTCTTGATATATGATCCTTCAGAAACAAGTTAATATGCCTATTTGACACTCAAGAAACATTTCTTATTATTAGAAATGTTGAAAACAGCTTAATATTGTTGTAGAAACTGTGTATGTGTGTTTTTTTTTTTCAGGATTCTCTGATTAAAATGTTCAAAAGAACAACATTTATTTAAAAGAGAAATCTTTGAAATGGAAATCAGCATTTATTTGAAAAAATTTTTTTGTAACATTATAAATGTCTTTACTGTCACTTTCCATCACTTTAATGTGCCTCTGCTAAATAAAAAATAATAATAATAATAATATTAATAATTTTTTTTAAAAATTTGAACGGTAGTGTAGCTTAAAAAAAAAAAAAAAAAAAAGCGAATGGTCACTGTTGCACTCTATTGTGAACCTCAAAAATGAGTGTGAGAGATTGTACCTGGTATGATTCCACTCTCTCTGTTCATGGGGGTCTCAGCAAGAGGGGGTGGACTGGCAGTAACTGAGCCTTTAGAGACAATAAAGATGATGTTAAAGCATGCATGTGAAAACTACCATTAACATGATATAATTAAGGCTGTTTGATGCACTACCATTTTTATCAGAGCTGAAAGGAAGCCACGAAGACACTGGGGAAACTATCTGAAGAGAGAAAACAACAGGCTATTCAAAAAGAAAATAATGGGTGAGACTTGATTTTTATCTTTCAAGAACTGTATTGTATACATTATACACCCACAGGTATATTTATCCACCTTTATTTTTCAATGTGTCAGACTTCCGGTTCATAAACCGCCGTAGCGTGCAGTAAACAGTAAAACTGTTTGCACTGCAAACCAGTGATTTCATAATTAAGATAATAAGATAATACATTAAAATAATGTGGAAAAACACACCAGTTTGCAATATCAAGCAGCAAAATGAGCTGTTTTGTACAGCTAAAAATAGCTGGAAGAGGATGAGACCAGAAGCCAAACACATTCATTTTTACTAATATCCGTGCTTTCTCTTATAGGAAAAATAAGGTGGATATTTCTCACCTGTTTTATTTATTATGTAACAGAAAATGTCTAGTTATGAAGATAAAGTGAGTAGTATTTGGCTAATCATGTGTTTCCAACATGGTGGCTTCCATGAGGGGAGACCTCAAAAGCTGCAATTAAGCAGCTTTTTCTACAGCTAGGGTATTCATCAAATATAAGTGTACATCAATTTAACATATCTGTCAAAAGTAGTATTAAAACTGTGGAAAAGTTATTTGAACCTCTACAGAACCCATTCTATCAAAGCACTGAAATGTGACAGAGAGAGAGAGGAGCATGTCCCAGCACATTTGTTTAACAAAGATAAGAAACTATGCCATGACTGAAAGTTTCCAAAACATGCTGGAAGACAGGAAATGAGAGAGAGAAAGAGAGGGAGCAAGAGAGATTTACTGCCGCCCAAGAAGTCTTGCTTCTCAAACATTTGATCTGTGCTGTAAATACATTCCTAAGCATTTCAAGATGTAATGTTTTCTTCACTGAAAAACTGTTACTAATAAAAAAAAAAAAAAAAACACACACACACACACACACACACACACACAGACACATACAAAGTGTTATACTGATACACTAACCTAATTTCTACATTTGCATTAAAATGCATATTACTCCTCTTAAAAATCCACTGTCTTTAAAGAGTCTGTAAACAGGTGGAGCATTTAGCACTTCTAACAAATGCACTGCAGAGGAGTTTGTTTCTTGTGTTTGTTTGTACCTGGGTGAGATTGTGGTCCTGTGGTTCTTCATGAACAGAGCTGTTGTTGTTTCTCACCTCCGTCCACATGTTTCAGCGCGTGTTTGTGTTTCCTCCCGTGATCATCACGAATCCAGTGCAAAACGAACGAAATAGCGAATGAGACTCAAAAAAACAATGTAAAATCCCCCTTAGTTTGCTTTCAAAGTGGGCGGGGTAAGTATAGCTAGTGGGCGGGGCAACTATCCGGCTGTAGTTAAGTTTGTATAATCAGAACCATTCAGTCAGAGTATAATTTTTCCCCAACTGTACTAAACGTTGTTCCCAATCTGTCTTAACAAGCATGAATTCTAAATAAATAAATAAATAAACTATTTAATTAAGTAAATAAGAAGTCATCGCGTTTGAAAGCTGCCCTGGATCTTTGTTTATTTATTTATTTATTAATGTTAGATATTTTGCTGAAATATCTATTTAGATTTTACTCTGTTCCTCACATATAAAGCTGTCTTATGACTTAAGAAGACTTGGAATATATGGCACATGAGTCATGTAGATTGCTTTTCCTGTTTTTTTTTTTTTTTTTTTTTTTTTTTTTTTATGGGTGAGGGTTCACAAACATGGTCGCTATGAGGATGGAAGAAATTGTAGAAAACTGCGTGAAGATTGTTCAAAAAAAGTATTCGTTTGTGTTCCTTGGAACAAAATGACAACAATGACATGAGGGTAAGTAAATATAAGACTTTTGTTATTTTTTGTGAGTGGAATATATTCCTTCAGCACATCAAATACAATGGGCTTCGTTTGAAATGGTAAATTACTATTGGTACAACACATTACTGTGTTAGACTGCCATCTAGTTGCAGAAACCTTGTTTTACAAATAGTTAAAAACCTGCTCTTAACAGAACTTATTAATATTATTAATATTAAATACTGTTATTATTTACAAAATATTAATGTATTTAAATAAGTTTATACTAAATTGCAAAGCCAGTAAAATAATCATTATTTATGTACAGAGTTGTATTAAATTTTACTTCATTTATTGTAATGTGGAATAATTAAATTATTAAATTCAACGTATTAATATATGTTAATTTATTGAACATATTAATAAATGTTAATTTCCAACCTATCTTGGGTTCATTAAGCAAGAAATATACTTATTTAAGCAATAGTTGAGTTAAATAAAACTACCAAAATAACAGTCAAAACAAAGCAATCGCTGGGTTTGTCCATATTTCACCCAGCGCTGGGTTGTTTTTAACCCAGCGTTTTCTTCGAGTGTACATTTTTGTTTCTGTTTTTTTAAGTAGTAGTTAGTATGAGATCAAACAATAATTTACCCCATGCATTACGATTATGGACTTCCTGTTAAAGACTACCAGTTTAAACCTTTAAAAAAAGGTTAAGAAAATGATCAAGCAGGTTGAGAAAAGGTCAAGCAAATGATTATGACACACTGTCTATTCTACACCATCATACAGAGGGTGATTTATTGTTGCAAGTGACCCATTACATCAATTTACTTCATAATCACAGTTCTCCTTTTTGATGGTCTGACATCAGAGAAAGCAGAAATGGAAGAGTGAGAAACGGCCTTTGACCACAGGCTTTCGCTCTCAGTGATGTATGCACACACATACAGCAATATTATGTAAGACCAAAATTACTGGTTCTCCCTGCTGAAGATTGCAATTAGCATAGCTAAATGTAGAAACAGTCAGCTTCTCAGTATGTCTTGGGCAACATGCATGTTAACATGAAAGCTTCTTTTTCCAGTTGTTCAGAGGGTAAACAATGAATCATAAAAATGGAAGAAGGGTTAAAGGAGAAGTCCACTTCCAAAACAAAGATTCACATATAATGTACTCACCCCTTGTCGTCCAAGATGTTCATGTCTTTCTTTCTTCAGTCGTAAAGAAATTATGTTTTTTGAGGAAAACATTTCAGCATTTTTCTTCATATAATGGATTGATATGGCGCCCCAATTTTGAACTTCCAAAATGCAGTTTAAATGCGGCTTCAAACGATCCCAAGTGCGGTTGTAAACGATCCCAGCCCAGGAAGAAGGATCTTATCTACCGAAACGATCGGTTATTTTCATTAAAAAAAAAAAAAAAAAAATGCGATTTAAATACTTTTTATTCTTAAACCTGGTCTTGCCTTGCTCTCCTTGAACTCTGTGTTCTGGCTCAAGACAGTTAGAGTATGTCGAAAAACTCCAATCGTATTTTCTCCCTCAACTTCAAAAATCATTTCAAAATCATTCTACATCTCTGCAGAAGTACCGACCCAGTCTTTGCAAAGTAAACATGTAAAGAAGATCAAACATCCTTAACAAAAAAAGGTAAAACATCGATATAGGACGATTTTGAAGTTGAGGGAGAACATGAGATGGGAGTTTTTCTACATACCCTAACTGTCATGAACCGGAAAAAAACAGTCCAGGCAGAGTAAGACAAGAGGAGCGTTTAACATCAAAAAGTATATAAATTGTATTATTTTCATGACAATAACCGATTGTTTCGCTAGATAAGACACTTCTTTCTTGGCCGGACCTTTTACAACCGCATTTGGGATCGTTTGAAGCTGCATTTAAACTACATATTGGAAGTTCAAAATCGGGGCACCGTAGCAGTCTATTATATGCAGGAAATTTTTTCCTCAAAAAACATAATTTCTTTATGACTAAAGGAAGAAAGACAAACATCTTGGATGAAATGTTTCTGAAAGGGTGGATATTTTAAAATGCGGAACTAGTTTGACCCGTGAAGCTTGAGCCGGGGTCAGTCAATCACCTCATTGACTGATTGTGTTCCCGTGCCAAACAAGTGCAGTGAAATAGTGTTTCTAGCTGATATATGCTCACACTCTCAGAAAAAGGTACAAAGCTGACACTGGCGCCATACCCCTAATGTACAAAAGCTAAAAGGTATATTTAAAAGGTCATTTACTCCTAAAAGGTACATATTAGTAGTGATTAGTACCTAAAGTGTACATTTTATTTCATCTGTTGAAATGTACAACCCCAGTGACAGTTTTGTACTAGGGATGCTCATTTTAACCGGTTAACCGTTAACCGACAGAAAGAATTTTGACCAGTTAATACAATCAGTTAAACGGTTTAAAAGGCCATTTATTTTTTTTCAGTAATTTGTCAAAATATTTTAAAATGTTTGCTGAACGGTTAAAATAAAATAAAATTGCATTTTTGAGAGAAAAAAAAAGATAAATCACTTAGGCCTACAACAATCAGTCGCATATTATTATTACATTCAGAAGCAGACCTGATGCCGACGCGAAATGTTTACAAATACTATAAACATAGGCTAGGCTATTTTAGTTTCCCTCACTCCACAAAAAATCTTTTCTGATTTTTTTTTTTCAATTCTAAATAAATGAAATCAACCTGAATACTTTCAATCTGAATACTAACAGTATTCAAAAAAGAAACAAGAATGAAAAATATAAGAAGCTAGGCTATATTAACGACAGGCCAAAACGAATTTATTTAGGCTAAAGCGAAACTGAAACTAATGTTGGGTCTCTCATACGACACAAATCCAAATGTTTCCGTATTCCAGATGTATTTGAATGCCAAAATATTATGTATTATGTAAACCTGGTTTTGTGCTTCACTTGCATTCCAATATCCACATAAAACAAATTGTTTGGCATAATATTACGGCAGTACGTTGATAACGATTAGGCAGTGTGATTTTTCCATATATTTGGCTGACTGTATTTTATTATGATAATGGAAAAGTTGCATTGTAAAGTTAACAATGCTTAACTGTCCCTGTGTGTGTGTGTGTGTGTGTGTGTGTGTGTGTGTGTGTGTGTGTGTGCGGCGCCGGTGCGATCACTTGATTTTTTTTTTCCTTCTAACAGTGGAAACGACTCCTTCTAGTCATACAGATATCGATACTGTAAACCGTTTGTTTTTATATGTACATTCACAATAAAAACAAATCTTTGTGCTTTTGTGAAAATAAAAAAAAATATAAATAAAAATAGAATGCCGTTTTCAGCCGTCTTCCTTTCGCGCAGCGAAACCAAAACTCTGCATCCTATCTACTTGTTTCACAGTTTTTTTCTTTTGCGTTGTTAAGTAAAAATATTTTTTGCATAGGCCTATTCATTCATTATATATAGCCTATAGCCGAGCTTTGTTATGTTTTTCTCCTTTGGCATGCAGAAGCGCTGCAGGTGCGTGATATGATATGTCCATGTAAATCCCATGGTAAATCCTCATGTTCTGTTGTTTGCTGCTTTCTGCGCATGTAAAATGAATCCCTGGAAAACAAATTTGGGTATTTTTAACGGGTCACAGACACTTATCCTTTCTAAAATAATTAAATTCTAGTTTGAAATAATCTTGTCTGTTAACGGTTAATAATCGGTTAACGACCGTCGGCTGTCGGTTAGGAAAAATAACCGAAATGAACATCCCTATTTTGTACCTTTTCTTCTGAGTGTATAATATAGTTCTGCCTTTCAGCAGTGCATGATAACCTAGGATACAATACAATTAAGAGCTTACTTTCACACCTGATAAATAATTGCAACACATTCATAAGATGTAAAGCAACCAACACTGTCATTGTCTTAGGAAGATCTGCTTTACCTTTTGTTTGGTTAGAGCCACATCCGGTATGAAAAACATCCAACTGTGACCACAAAAAAACAAGCGCACTCTTGTACATGCAAATGACTTAAATATGTCCAGAAGTTTGCATACCTCATTATTTCACTGCAAAATAAATAAATAAATAAATAAATAATTGAATAAATACATAGATAATTAAAATAAAAAATAAAATTAAGTAAAATAAACAAACAAATACATAAATAAAAAATTCTTAATCAGTATTTTTGTCTTGTTTAAAAGAAAAAACAAAGAAACTTTAAGTCACAAAATTGTATAAGACAAGGTGTCAAAGTTTTTAAGCAAATATTGGTTAGAGCCACATCTGCTATGAAAAACAGCCTGCTGTGACCACAAAAAACAAGCCCACTCTCTTGTACATGCAAATGACTTTAAAAATGTCCATTATTATATTATTTCACTGCAAAAATAAATAATAAATAAATAAATAAATAAGTAAATAAATAAATAAATAAATAATAATTAATAATGCTACTATTAATAAGTAGATAGATAATTACAATAAAAAATAAAGTAAAATAAACAAATAAATATATAAATATGAAATATGTCCATTACATTATTTCACAAAAAAATAAAAAATAAATAATAATAATAATAATAGATAGATAGATAGATAGACGGATACTTTAAATATACAAATATTTGCATGTAAGAAGCAGCAGGTGGCAGTAACACATCACGTCTTGCGTCATCCACCTGAATGCTGTTATCATGTTCAGTATGCAAGACTTTATTGTGTTAATTATAAACATATATATATAACTTTTATGACGCTTTGTTTGACACCAGTTTTATCAAACACAATCATCAAGCAGATGTAATGATTATTGTAATTTAAATGTTTTCCTAAACATTTTTCATGGCAAAATGATCAATCCTGGTCCATAAAGTCAAAATATGCAACAATTAAAAACTGATTAGTTTAATCTAAAACATTATTGTGAGATTCCCTGAAATGATCTTGTGGAGGTACATTTTATTTTATTTTATTTAAATTTTTTTTAAATATATTTTACTATTTTTTCTGTGTTTATTGTATTTTAAATTAAATGAGAAAAAATGTATTTCATTTTTACACACATAAGGGGGGCCTTTAGTCTTGTTTTCGCAGTTTATCTTTATGTATGAGTAACAGTCATTTAAACTCAACACAAGAATTATAACAGACGTCTAAAAACAACAATCCAAGTCACTCAATAGTACAGCAGCTTTATTTACAATAATTAATCACATGTACAAAGTATATTCAAGTCCTGCATTAAATAATTTAACAGTTCTGATTAACACTGAATATAAACATAATTTAAAAGTCAATAAATAAAAGCAATAAACAGTGCACAATTACCTTGCTGAACCTGTCCAGTTCATATATTTACAATCACATCTATGTACTTCCCTCCGCATCTCTCCTAACCTCCAAACAGCCATCATGAAGGTGCAAGTATATGTAACATTACCTGAAGGTGCTCAGTACAACAGCTAACAATTAAAGAAGTGTGTTGTGTCTAAAAGCGCATTTAAATGCAAACATCTGACTTTATGGCATAAAATAATAGATATGTGAAATATTGAAATCGGCTGTATGCAGATGTTGCCAAACGACCCTATAGCCGCCAATGCGCCAATACAATGCAATGTTCAAAAGGAGAAAAGTACTTTCACTTTTCATAAGGAGAGGCTTTGAGAGGCCGCTCAAACATTGCGGGTCTGCTGAGATCCACCTGACGAGGTCGAGTCGTGTGTTTATCACGGTGCCAGCATGGAGGCGGCCATCTTGCACGCCACGGCGGAAATGAGAGCCGCGCCCCGACCGCTCCCCTCTTCTGATTGGATGAAGGTAATTTCGCAGTGAGGTGCCATTTCCCACACCAGCTTATGGAACCGCTCCTTGAAACTGAAAAGGGGAGCAGGAAAACACATTTTAATTGTGTTTATATCACACTGTGTTATATCCTTTACTCATCTGTGTTTCCTCTTAATTTCCCCCCTCACTTCTCTTTGTTTGCCTTCCCATAATCCCTCTCTGTCCTCTTGTACTTACTGAGGGTGTAGTTTGTAGACAGAGCCATCGACTCCCACAGTGATCTTCAGTTGCTCTTGACAACGCCGTTCCCTCATTAGGTTGATGACGCCAGCGAGTCCGGCCCCGCACATGTGAGCGGCTCTCGTGGACACGCTCTCGCAGACCAGACGCACGATGTCACAGTCCAGCTCCGATGGTAAGATTCCCAGTGAGCTTAGGATGTTGTAGATCTGCTTTCTGTCCCCAGTGTCACTGAAATTAAAAAAATAAATATGTGTTAAGATACAAAAATACAGTTTTTTTTTATCCACCTCTTTCCTGAATAACCGATTAGTGCTGCTATGATGGATTCTAACTTTTGTTTGGATGCTTTCAAGTTCCGGTTAAAATGGGGTAAAAAGATCAACTAAATTAATTAAACTAAAACTTTTTACATCTAACTAAATATGAAAATGGTAATTTGTATGAAGGCTCATTTCCGCCACTGAATAAAAAAGGCAAATTTTTATCTCACAATTCTTTTTTCTGATTGCAGTTCTGAGAAAAAAAAGTCACAATTGCAAGATATAAACTTTTAATTCTGACTTTAAAACTCACAATCCTGACTATTAGGTTTTTTTTAGACTTGTGCTTTTATCTTACATTTCTGATTAAAAAAAGCCAGAATTGCGAGTTTATTTCTCAAAATCGCAATTCTGAGTTTATATCACACAATTCTGACTTCATTTCTCAAAGTCAGAACTGTGTGAACACAAAGTGTACAAAATAAAAGTTTGAGTTTGCCTAATAAACGTGTGTGTACTGTGTGCAATTATTATGTATATATAAATACAAACACATTCAGGTACATATATAAGAAATATTTACAAGTATATGTATTTATTATAATTTTTATATAATTTATATTATATATAAATACAAATATTTTTTACATAGATGATATATTTCTCGTAAATATATACATTAATTTGTGTGTATTTATATATACATAATAATTACACACAGTACAAACGCATATATTGGGCAAACTCAAACTTTTATTTTGTATGCGATTAATCGTTTGACAGCCCTAAAAAAAGTTAAAATTACAAGTTTCTTTCTCAGAATTGTGAGTTTTTATCTTACAATTCTGAAAAAAAAAGTCAAAATTGCAAATTTATTTCTCAGCATTGTGAGTTTATGTGTCGTAGTTCTGACTTTATAACTCGGAATTGCGACATTTATATAACGCAGTTCTGAGTAAAAAAACAATTTTAATAAAGAGTTTATTTCTCTGAATTTTGAATTTATGTTTTGCAATTATGACTTTATACCTCGCAATTACGAGTTTATATCACGCAATTCTGATATCATTTGATATCAGATTCTGATATCAGAATTGCGAGTTTTTATCTTACATTTCCAAGAAAAAAGTCAGAATCGCAAGTTTATATTTCACAATTTAGAGAAAAAAAAGTCAAGATTGCGTGTTTATATCATGAAATTCTAAGAAAAAAAGTCAGAATTTCGAGATTTAAACTCACAATTGCAAGAAAAAAGTAAGAATTGTGAGATAAAAAGTTGCAATTACCGGTTTTTATTATTTTTTTAAATTCAGTGGTCAAAACAGGCGTCCATAAATTTGACTAGAAACATCAGAGACCGGAAATGTAAAGAATATATTTTCATTATCAGCTGTATGTATGTAATTTGCAATTAAATGAAAATGTATTATTGTTTAGACTGATATTAAATAAGTGTACTTCTTTAAAGCAGCTTTAAAAATTATTAAATCATAATGATTTAGATTGTACTTTAAAGTAAAACATTTTAAACTACTTTAAAGTCTATTAAATGTACTCTTAATGTATTAAAGTGACCTTTAATTTCATTAATATATTATCTTTTTTTTTTTTTTTTTCCTGAAGTACACTACACTAAAGTGCACATTCAATGCAATTAAGTGCACTTTTTTTTCACTAAGGATTTTGAAGCTTCTGATTTTCTTACTCATTGTCTTGTTCTCCAGTATTTCTAAACATTCTTAAAATAATGACATAAGATAAAAAGACTTGATTTCTAAAAAACAATGATCAAAATTAAGTGAGTTTATAATAGGGGTCGACCAATATGTGTTTTTCAGGGCCAATGCTGATACCAGTTATTACAGATCAAGAAGACCGTTAACCGATATTTTGCACCGATATATATATGTCTGGTGTAAAAATGAAAATTAATGTCAAAAATAAGAATAACAAAGGCTCTGACAAAACCTTTTTAATAGGCTTTTAAATGATTTTAGTCATTTTTATCTGCAAATCGGTTTTGAAATTTACAGATGCCAATAACCATCAAAAATGCTTATTATCATATAATCAATTGACCCCAAGTTTATACTTAAAACAAAAAAATAAATAAAATAAAATAAAATAAAATAAAAAAAATTAACCAATGGGGTTACAAAAATACATTTTGAATTAAGATCAGAATTAAAATAATTAGATATTTTCTCTCATTTCAGTATGAACTTAATTTTGATATTTTTTCAACTTAAAATCTTTAAGTAATAAAAGTCATTTTGCATACCTCTCAATCTGGGAGACAAAGCGAGTTTCAAAAGCTCCACGTGTTTTCAGCAGGTCTGAGGCGTCGCCGTTAAACAGCAGATTTTCATTCACAAGTTTTAGCAGCACAAGACGCACAAGCTCCCCCATATACTTCCCACCAATCAGCTTCTCGTACCTAGAGTCATGAGAAAGGAATATGTATATATTAGATCTTTCAAAGTCTTTCAACAGCAAAAAGAACAATTTTACTGGCAGTAAAAGCCTGAGGATAATCATGAAATACAAATGGCCTGAAGTGACGTGGACAGAGGAGCGGCCCATTGAGTATCTTCTAGCGTACATTGTAAATACCCATTAAGCGAGCAGCTTCACTAATGATCTCCTTCCCTGGCCATTAATCCAGCCGTGTGTATTCCAGCACTGACGTGGCTACCGTCAGTGTCTCCACATGTACAGAAAAACAACCCTCATCACCTGGAGACCACATAAGAGCTCCAGGTTGCCATCTAACTAAGCTCTTCTTAAACTTAGAAGCAAGTATGTAAGAACATCTGCTTTTCAGGTTCACACACCGATCAAACTGCTGCTTATAAAGTGTCTAATCTAGTTATAGACATCATATCTGAAGATATTGTGCATATATATCTTTACATTTTGTTTGATATATGCACTTTAAAATAAAACTTTGAAAAAACAAAATGCACTTTTTAAAAGTGTATTTAAGTGTGTTAAAAACAGTCATGAAAGTACAACTTACACTTTAAGTAAACTTAAGTGGCCTTTTGTTTTATTGATATATTATTTGCAGCTAGTTTTTCTTAAATATACTTTTAAGATTTGAAGTAAACTGAAATGCACTGATCATACTACAAAATACTGTATCATGTTTCAAATACTTCTTTCATAAATGAGATGAAATAATATGTTCCTGTGATTGTTTTAGATCCAATTTGCATTCAAAATATCCTAAAATTTTAAACAAAAGATGCATAACTCAATATTTTTGTGAATACTACTTTAAAGTGTTTAAATTAAACTAAAAATGTGTTTCAAACTTAAAATGTTGCTATAACATAAGATATTTTGTAGTTGACTGAAGATAAGGAGTAGTTCTAAAGTCTGAAAACACTAAAATGTGTTTATTTTGCATTTTAATAACGTAGTAAATGTTTCTTATGACATAGATCATGTTCTTAAGTGCATCTTCTCCGTCTAAGTAAGCTATAAATCATATATTTAAATATTTAGGAAGTATTTTTTATAGTGCTGTCAAACAATTAATCGCATCCAGAAAAAGTTTTTGTTTACATATTATGTGTGTGTGCTGTGTATATTTATTATATATATATAAATACACACACATGCATGGATAAATGTAAGAATACGTGGTTATATATTAAATATTTTTATATATAATATTAATTATATGAATAAAAATATATACATGTAGTACATGTAAATATTTTCAAAATATATACTGTATTTATGTGTATTTATATATACATCATAAATACACAAAGTACACACACATATATTATGTAAACAAAACTTTTGTTTTCGATGCAATTAATCGCGATTAATTGTTTGACAGCACTAATTTCTTATCCACTTTACCTTATTGTAAGATATAAATCATATATTTAATTTTTTTTTATTTTTATTATTATTTTTTTTTTTACTTCACCTCATAACTTTCCTTACTATTTCTTTTCTTTTTTTTCTTTTTTTATCATAAAACATTTAAACTAGGGCTGTCAAACGATTAATTGCGATTAATCTACATCATAATTATACATAATATACACATAATAATTACACACAGTACTCACACATATATTAGGCAAACTCAAACTTTTATTTTGTATGTGATTAATCGTGATTAATCGTTTGACAGCCCTAATTTAAACATGAATTTGATCCCAGGATTATCAAAGTGGTCTCAGATTTCTGGAACATCTTTTTATTCTTTTTAATTAATTTAATTTTATTTAATTTTATTTTTTTATTTTGTTTTGTTTTGTCTTGTTTTTTTTATTTTTATTTTATTTTATGTTGTTTGTTTGTTTTTATTTATTTATTTGTTTATTTTCAAGCTCACTTACAGCTGACGTCCAGGGTTTAGTGACGTCTCATCGATAACACGATCGTACTCCAGCCGGAAGTCCTCCAGCTCACCGTTGTCCCCAAACGCTCCCCACTCTGTGTTCACACACATCCTCCCCTCCTCTCCCTCCACCAGCTCCACCTTACGCATCTCCTCCATATAACATGCATTACAGCCAGTACCTGAGAAACCATGAAAAAAATGAAAGAACAAAAGAGAGAGACAACAAAAACATTAAACTAAAAGCTTCTGGCATATAGCTTTATTGCCATGCTGTTTTTCCTGAATGGTTGTCCAAATATTCCATCATCCTGTTATAAAGTTGATGTTCGAGCTCTAATTATATTTACATGGGTCTAAGCGTGTGCAGTCACTGTCTTACCTACTATCATGCCGACTTCACAGCTGCGGTCCTCATAGTAGCAGGAGATCATAGTGGCTACTGTATCATTCACCATAGCAACTACATCCATTTCAAAGTCCTAAACAAAGAAATATTCAATCACTTTTATTTGATAGGTGTTTTAACCTTTTAAAATAAGCTTTTAAGGTACTAGTGATTTAAAAGCAGCTTTCCGTTCTCCTTTCAAACCTTTCCATTACCATTTAAACAAGATTCAAAACTGGAAATTTTTAGTATGCATGCATACTAACCCCTCTTCTTTTAATGGCATCTCTCAGTAGACCCACAACATTATTGCCCTCAGCACCAGAGGCCTTAAAGCCTTTAGTCCAGTTAAGCAGAATGCCCTGTAACAAATTAAACATAAAATAGTACATCTGTTAACCAAGCACATCCACATTAAAATGCATCGCACTTCATGATTAAATGAATTTATATGTTTTAAACCTTAAGAGGCTCATGTTTACATGCATACAGACACCAACCTTGTCCAAATCCTCATGACGGACTGGAAAAGAGAAGGTGAATCCCAGTGGAAGCTTCTTATGTTTTAGATTATGTTTGTCCAGGAAGTCAGATATGCAGCCGGCGATGTAGTCAAACAACTTTATGTAGAGAAAAAGAGGTACAATGAGACTAAAATGTCAGAATATGTTTATTTAAAGAGTGTTTGGCCTTTTGATATCTCACCATTTCAGCTGTGCCGGTCATGGTGTCTTCGGGGATGGAGTACATGTGATGCTTGGTCTCCACCTTCCAGCCTCGCTCTTCATCCTCACCCACTTTCACAAGCATCACTCGAAAGTTTGTCCCTCCAAGATCCAGAGCCAAGAAATCACCAACCTCTGAGATGAGTCACACGAATAAGCATCAGCAACATTATGAGTCATTGGAATCACATCTGATTCCAGGAAAGAAAGCCTATTAGGATTTTTTGTCAATGTACTCATGCTGTTATTTACATAAACTAACCTAATAAGAACCTAATATTGATAAAAGTCTGCGTAAAGGCCACTCAGAAAAATGTTTCTAAACACATTATAAATGTTAGAAAATTATTGCTGAACCCTGATAGCACACGTACACCACAGAGACGTCTTTTTGGTGTCTACATTTACATCTGTAAGATGTATTTTTTATAGTGTTTGCTCATCTGCAGTACATCTATAAACGTCTATTAGATGTCTTTAAGATGTTTATGATTTAGAATGTATGTAAAACTGACATCTTACAGATGTCTGTCAGATGTTTGTACGCAGCAGATGCTTTCCAAATCAAGTGATCTTTAATAGACATCTTGCAGACGTACGTGTGCTTATCTGGGAAAACACATCACAAAGATTGTGACCTAGATAGTTCTTAATTGTGCAGTAAGACTGTTACACAGTTTTTAGCATTTTTGTGTTCAGGATATTAAAGTTACGTCTCGATACATCGGAGATACTAAACATGGCCCCTCTCCTAACGCTATAATAACTAAAGCGTATTAGCATCAGTTGTTCGCCCACTCAGTCGCAATTTACTCTCATTACCGTTAGTTACTACAGCCTACTAATGGTACAGTTTGCTAGCTAGCTATGCCTTGTCACGTAAACGCATATTTTACCTGGTTTGCGATATTTACAAAACAGCCCAGTCATCCATTCAGGTTGTAGCGATATTTAACAGTTGAGAGAGACAGCGGTTTTCCCGCGAGTGGGCGTGGCCTCCGCACCGCCAGCAGACACGCCCCCAGCGTTTGAGCGCAGAGAATACTGCTTTTTTTTTTTTTTTTTCTCAACATTTTGATACCTTATTTTATTTACTTGGCGGTTTTTTTTTCTCATTCACATTTGGCTGGGTGGTTAACAACATATTTTTGTGGTGTGACAAACTCAGAAAGCATTTAAAATTGCTTTACACAGATTTTAACATGAATCTGTGCTTCCTAAGAGCATCAGATGCAACAAAATATTTTTATTTCAATTTTACAATAAATGACACAATACAACATATAAATTATACTTAACCAACCAAAAACATGTGAAACACATTTTTTGTATGTATATATATATATATATATTTTTTTTTTTTTATTATTTTTTTTTTTTAATTTGACTACCCTTTAAACAATGTTAAAATGAGGATCCCAGAGCTGAATTCTTACCAGAGCCTTCAGGTGTGGAGCGGACATAAGTGGGCAGCATTTTGACGCTGGCTTCATCGTGTGTCTCCACACGCAGTCCTCTCTCCATCTCCCTCCGCATTCTCCTCATCACTTCCTCTAGATCTTCTTTACTCAGCAGAAACTCAGACAGAATTTGATCCACCTGTAGAATAAGCCAGAGAGAGAGAGAGATTCGAATAAGTGAATAGTTTTAGTCATAATTTGCTATTAACATGATCTCAAATGTGTTTGTAACACTTACAGTGCCAGTGAATCAAAAAATAGCCAAAAGCATTATGATTCATGCCAGTCTAAACATAGATGCAACTAGTTTCATAGCTTTTCTTACCAGGAGAATTCTCTCTAGTACTGACTCATAGTCACTTGGAATCCTCTGTCTACGAGCTGAAGTCAGGCACGGCATCTTTGCAAGTTTTTCCAAAAAAGTGTATGATGAGCGTTGATTTGCTAAAGTTTGAATGTGAGTGAGGTGCATGGAGATGCTCAGCTGTTTTTATGCTCCAGTGAAGGAGGAGGGGAGGTGTGGTCAAAAAGATCACTGCCCTCTGTGTACACACACACACACACACACACACACACTTGATCAAACATACACACACACGTACATTTAATCTCACCTATCACCTTGGAAACCTAACTGTCAAGGCCACTCAGCACGATCACGCGCTTCTCAGTGAACATGACCTTTGACTCCATGGGAAATTCAAAATGAGATTGACACAAGTAATGTGATCTTTATAATAAAAATAAATATATATGAAACAACAACAAACATATTACTATTATGCATTGCAAATATTACATTATACCGGGATGTACCTAAGATGGCATGTGGGTTTCTTCAGATGTTTGTGCTTGCCACTAAAGTTTTGATTTATATGATATTACATCATATATTATACCGATTTGCCCTATGCAATGTACTTTCAGGAATTTGATTTTTAAAAATAGGATTTAGGTTAAATTTAAAAATAACTACTGAACTTAAACCCTTGCTAAATTTAGATGACTTAGTTTGCACAGGACAAACATTTTTCCAGAAATAGGTCTGCAGGAATGTGATGTGAGGGGAAGTCCAAATATCAAAAGTTTATTGCACTCTGAAGAGTTACCTAAGTGGTCAGACAGAGTTAAAAAAAAAAAAATTATATATATATATAAAAAAAAAAATTATGATCAGGTCTGTTAAAAATCTGATAAACGTGATTACACAAAGATTCTAAATTGCTCCAGAATCATAAAAATAATCCTGATAACATGAAGCCTGTTGGGTTTGATTTTGTGCACTACATGACCCAAACTTATGGTAACATTTTAGTTTAGGGACCAGTTCTTACTAATGACTAGTTGCTTATTAACATGCCTATTCCTAGCATGTTGGCTGTTTATAAGTACATATAAAGCACATGTTATTGCCTTATTCTGCTTGACCCTGTTAGATTCCTTAATCCTACCCCATTTATTAATAAGCAGCAAATTAGTAGTTAGTTATACTGAGAATTGGTCCCCAAAGTGTGACTAAATTTCACAGGTTCACAATTTTGACCAGTCCCAAGACAATTCCAATGCTACATCATACAATTACATTAGAATTATGTACTTTCAGCTCAGTTTCTTCAGTTTGTGCAGATAAAAAACCTTTTTTTGGTTCCAGCATTACAAAGAAAGATCCATATTAAAACATTCACATGAGTTTGGCCGTAGTGTTTGTTGCCAATAGATAATGTTATCATATTTGGGTTAGTTATATAAGTATTAAGTAACACATTTATACATCTAATTTTCTTATGGCAATTTTCAATATATACAGTATATTTTACGTATGTATTTGTAAATTTATGTGTGTGTGTTGTATGTAGATTTTTGTTGTTTTAAAATCCTCATAATCAGATAGCAGTTAATTTTTAAATTAAGTACAGAATTACATATCATTCATATTATACTTCATCTTTTTTTTTCATCTTTTAAATTTTCCTTCCTAAAAAAGCCTTTCACTTAAATATGTTTGTAAAATGTTCTAGATTTAATGAATTGCACACACAGACCAGCCATTATTCATAGTTACACAGAAATTACCACTAAAATTTAACCACTGCATTTACAAAAAACATTTTACTTTTAAGGAGTGTTTTCTCAACAATGTATTACTGTCTTTGGAATTCATGTAGTTTTATATTTACATGCAATGCAGAAACTCCCAGATTTTATTTTACCCTAATAGATTTACTTATATTTTCTTTCTCCTGTTTTTATTTATTCTCATCCTATTTTTATCAGAAGTATTCTAAAAGTAATCAGAAAGTAGTCAGATTATATTACCATAAATACAATACAATTATATAATTTGCAATCAGTGACAGACTACAACTTGCAAGTAGTCTACCCACCACTATATTTATATATACACACATTTTATAATATATAACAGTGTGCTACATACTGAAACAATGCCCTTTTTTTACGTGTATGTGTATCAAGAACTTAAAAATGTGTCTGGCTTCATAAAGGCGGTCAGACACTCATTGAACTCCCACGCTGAGATACGGTTACAATATACTGATATTGCAAAAGGTGCTTATCAGTGCAAACAGAACTTCTGGACAGAACTTTTTCTGGACGCATTTATCATTTATTCATGGATTTAAATATGTTAAATAGGTTAGAACTGACTTTTAATCATACTCTTGGACGCTGTAGAAATTCCCTACACTAGAATTTTTATCCTGCAAATGAATTTGCATCATACGCACTACACTTAAAGTCATGACTGGCAGCTGACTGCACTGTAAATGATTCATTGTTATTAAACCCACATTCCAGCCTATATTACTGTAAGCAGACCCATCCTCAGGCTAAAGCAATCAAGACAGACACTTATCAGTATCATAATATTTTTACAGCTGTGGCTTCTGTATGTTGTCTAGTATTATTCCAGAAAAAAATGTAAGTTAAATTTTAATCATTTTACGATAGGGTGTGGTAACTCTAGTTAGAGTTCATCATTTATTATCAGCTTTTATAAGAACTGTTTATTGATATACATTCAATGCACAATTACATCATAAAAAAGCAGGGCAATGGACTATGTAATCATGACATCTCTGAATTGAAGATGTGGCCAGAATGACACAAATCACACACGTGGAGTTCCTCTAAGGTCATGAGCTATTAGAGCAAACTCGCAACAAAGAAATCTACTGTGGCGTGAGGGGGTGGACCAACGAAAGCTCAACAGATATTTACAGGACATTGCAGCACGCTATGATAAAGGCAACGTTCCTGGCAATGTCTTGGACAGAAACCAGGTGCTATTAAGTATAATAAAAACATATCTGATTTAGGTGTATTTACATATAAAAATGGTTAACACTTGCTAATAAAATATGGTAGGTAAAGCTTCATAAACATCAATCACATGCCAATTTAAACACATGCTGAGCATACAAGAAAAGAGAATAAAACATATTTTAATAACTCTGTATTTTACCTTATCCGTGGTATGAAGGTCCATGGTGCGTCTTCTTCATGGGTGCATCATTTTAAAGTTTGGTTCTTCCTGAACTACAGTTCAATGCAAATTGCTATAAAAATATAGTAAACTGTTGATCAACTTATCCAACCTTCTTCATGGTCAGCCCTGAATATTCCAGTAGTCAGTCAAATCACATGGTCCATTGTGTGGTCCATTTTCAATCATCCAAGTGTTCCAAAATCCAAATGTTTTTGTAGCTTGAATTTGTTTTCATTCCTAATCCTCATCCGATATGAGAGATGTGCACCACCAAATGATGCTCGAACAGCTTACCGTGCACAACTGAAGCTGTCTGACCCAATACAATGAGTAAGCCTTTTACTTTTAACTTAAATAAAAAAGCTATTTTGATCCTACACTAATGTTATGTTGAGGAAAAAGGTTTCATTCATAATTTTCTCCCTCCCTGACTCTGTAACTAAGGCAACAAAATGACCATTTCCTCCTATTTTTGTAGAAAAATACCCACACCTGTCTCCTTCTACGCCAGTTCAGACCGCGGGCCCATTCTTGTTACTCGTCACCTTGGATATCCGTAAAGACCACACACTACTGATATGGAAAATACTTTGCTTTCCCTTGGTTAAGTGCCCAGGGAAATTGTTAAATGAGGCAAAATTACTTAGGAAAACATTGAGTATGAGTCTTGTTTGGTGAAAACGAGTTGCAGTGTTCGCTTAACACTAACCTTCATAGACAGTAGCACATTCCTATTATGGAATTACAGAGAAATGATAATAAAAACAAAAGACATGGGATGTCACATTTAAAGCTTAAAGGATTAGTTCACTTCTGGAATGAAAATTTCCTGATAATTTTCTAACCCCTTATGTCTTTCTTTCTTCAGTTGAAAAAAAAAAAAAAAAAGAAAAAAAATTAAGGTTGTTGAGGAAAACATTACATGATTTTTCTCCATATAATGGACTTCAATGGGAGCCAATGGGTTGAAGGTCCAAACTGCTGTTTCAATGCAGCTTTCAAAGGACTCTATACAATCCCAATCAAGAAATAAGGGTGAATAAGGGAGAAACGAATGGTTATTTTTCAAAAAAACAAAACAACAACAACAACAAGAAAAAACATTTATATACTTTTTAACCACAAATGCTCTTGTTAACACTAGCTCAACTTCGCACATTACGTAATCACGTTGGAAAGGTCACATGTGATGTAGGTGGAAGTACCGACCCAGTGTTTACAAAGCAAATGTGCAAAGAAAGTCAAACACCCTTTACAAAAAAGGTAAAACGATGCTGGGAGATTTTGAAGTTGGAGGAGAAAATTAGGAATTTTTCGCCCTTAGTATACAGACTAAAAACTAACCACACACAATGTAATTATGTAATGCATGAAGTTGCAGACGTACACTGCAGAGATAGTGCAAGATGAGCATTTGTGGTTAAAAATGGTTCGTTTCACCAGATAAGACCTTTATTCCTTGGCTGGGATCATGCACAGTCCTTTGAAGTTGCACTGAAACTGCAATTTGGATCTTCAACCAGTTGATCCCCAATAAAGTCCACTATATGGAGAAACATCCTGGAAAGCTTTTTGGGGGTTAGTAAATTATCATGAAATTTTTATTCTGAAAGTGAACTAATCCTTTAACTGTAAGTCAAAAAAAAAAAAAAAAATGCTTGTGTGCTGATGCAAAGCCTCTTTAGGATCTTCTTTCATAGCCAAGAACAAATGATCATAGTTCACTGAGGTAACTTCTTATCAAATCAACTTTTAAAGATAATACAGATACTAAAACAGAGAATCTGTTCCTTATACAAGACCTGGTCCTGTGACAACAGTGCTGGTCCTGCCCTATTTTGCACTACATGACAAGCACTGCTTAGTGCAATTATGTATCATGGCATTAATGTAAAGTTACATTAAGACTGCATTAAAGGTGTAAATTACTACTAAACTAAGCAGGAAATTACAATGATGGTGTGTATACTCTGACTGTACCAAATTATTAACTGCAAGTTTTTTTTTAATGCTGTTTAAATAAAGACCATCCCCATCGTTTTTTGCAGGACTGTTTCAATTGGTTTTCGGCATATACCCGGATATCAAGCAAAATTTGAAACTGTGTTAAATAAATGTTGATGTGTCAATGCTAACTGCACTGAATTAATATTACAAAGCAATACTGGTTCAACATCACTTTTGCACCCTAGGGTAATGTTGCAAAGGTTTGGAAATTTGGAAATTTCAATAATAAGATCAATGGTAATGTCACTGAATCAACATTACAAAATGCTGTTGTTTCATCATCACTTTTGCAGCCTCATTTAATGTGGGAACAATGTTGAAATTGCAGAAAAAACAATGGTAATGTCTTTGAATCAGCAGTACACTGATGTTGATTTTACATCACTCTGGTTGAATCAACTCTGAAATTCCAGTAAAAACAACAAAAATCAATGCTAATGCCACTGAATCAACATTATACTGTGATGTTGATTCTACATCACTGGTGTTGATTCAGTGAGAAAGAGAAAATGATCCGATACAGGAATGTTAATATGATTGGCTTTGTCAGTTTACACGACACAAAATTAGTACTATGGATTTAGCACCATTAAAGTCTGTTCATTTTATCTATCTAAAATTACTAGTGCTTTAATAACCTTACAGTTTCTACAATGAATATTTGAAACTGAAAACACTTTGGCAGGGACTTCAGGATCTGTAGAAACTTCCAGGCAGGTATGTTGAGCTGCGGATTTAATTTATCTAGAACTAATTATCTTTTATTTCACAAAATAGCCATGTCTCTGTCACTTTCTCATAAACACAATTTAGTTTTTTTTTTAAATTCTGTTTCAGCAGGAACAGGCTAAACTGAAGATCAGTTACATACATGACATGTAAAGGTGACCTATTATGCCTCTCTTTACAAGATGTAATATAAGTCTCAGGATTCCCCAGAATGTGTCTGTGAAGCTTTAGCTTAAAATAGCCCACAGACCATTTATTATATCATTTAATATTTGATTATTATATCATGAAAATGCCTATTTTGAGTGGAAGCAGAAACACACTGTTTCTGTGCATGTCTCTTTAAATGCTAATGAGCTGCTGCTCCCCGCTCCCTTTTCCAGAATAGGGCTGTGCCTTTACGGCTTTTACATCATATACTCGGCCAAAAGACATCTTTTTGTTTTTGATTATCATGTCTATTGTATTGAAATCATGCGTTTAAAGCCATATCAGTTTAAGCTTCTGATATAGGGTTTTCCGAGGTCACACATCCGAAGCACAAGAACAGAAAGCGGCTGTCACGCGGTATGTGAGTACTAAACTAATTTCTCTTTCATGTCTTATTGCACTTACACTGTCAAATACACACAAGTTTATGTTAAAAAAAAACATGAGTTACAAAAACAGTCAGTTATGTCTTTGAAGGTAAACAGCTGGGAAAGAAATTGCATGTTTATATTAGATGTGGCAGCAGTGTAATATACAGTAAGTAAATTAATAAATCCACTGCTCTCTTGTCTCCTCTGAGGCTGGGACTTTAAATAGTGTTCTGTGCAGCCAACGACAGAACAGTTAGCATGCTTTGCTCAAACTTTTGCCATGGCGTTAGAACTGGTACACCGTTGACGCTTGCGAAAACACAATGGCGTGCAGATTAAGGTGCGGTAATATTATAAAAAGATCCCCTTTCTAAGTCACAAGGGGAGTGAAATCTGAGTAACTATTTTTTTTTTCACATGCTTGCAGAGAAAGGCTTACTAAAACAAGTTACTAGGTTGCTCTTTTTCACATTATCTGGATTGGTAGATGCACTAAGGACCCTTTTTAGATGCAGAAGTTGTCTTACTGAATCAGGAAAATGAATGATTACCCAAAGCAGTAATCAGGGAACAAGAGATAAGGCATGGTTTAGTATCAAATACCAGGTCAGATGATAATTATGTCAACTGCAAATCAATGTATAATCAGACATGGGCTATATATTAAGTGCTCACTTATGACTCTTGCACTTCGGCTTAAATGTTGTTAGAACTTTGCTTATGAAGACATACCCAATACACTTCTAAGTATGTAGGAAGGTTTATTCAAACACTTTAAAACCAAAGAACAGAGAAATAATAAGATAAAGTCATATGCATATGTCAGGCATGTTTTCATTCTAATGAGGAAGAATAATTACACTACTGAGTGTACATACAGAACTACAGTCACAATCAATGAGTGTTTTCAAACACTGATAGGCATTGGGGTTAGATTTATACTTGTGTGATCTAGATTTATACTTGTGCGATTTAGTGTAAATCTGCTGAAAATTTACTCACCCTCAGGCTATCCAAGATGTAAATGAGTTTGTTTCTTCATCAGAACAGAATTGGAGAAATTTAGTATTGCATCACTTGCTCAGCAATGGATCTGCAGTGAATGGGTGCCATCAGAATAAGAGTCCAAACAGCTGATAAAAACATCACAATAACCCACAAGTAATCCACATGACTCCAATACATCATTTAATGTCTTGTAAAGTGAAAAGCTGTGTGTTCGTAAGAAACAAATCTATCTTTAAGATGTTTTAACTGTAAACAATTGCTTTTGGCAAAAATAAACGAGTCCACAATCCATAAAAATGGTTCCCTTTTAATTTAGTCACTTGCTAACCAGCTTGACCCGTTTATAGGGTTTAGTATAAAAATGACTCCACATTTACAATGCTGAGTCACACAGTACATTTTTTTCCCACATTGTACCTAATTTAACACAATCCAAGCAAACCCAAAATAAAACAGTCACAAGGACTCTGCATGTCCCAGGGTTTTACTCAAGGACACAAGCTTGATATGAAAGCTCTATAATTCACCAGGTCATGAGCTGCCCTAATTTGGCTTGAACATGCAACATTTGTACAGCCACCCAGACTCACATAAACTCACATACTACCACTGTCTCGGGCCCTTGTTTCCCTCTTTCTCATTCATTTTCTCATTCTCATTGCATCTATTCATCATTTTTGTCCCTTAGAGGAGTTCCCTTCCAGAACAAAAATTTACAGATAATTTACTCACCTCCTTGTCATCTGAGATGTTCATGTCCTTCTTTCTTCAGTCATAAAGAAATTATGTTTCTTCAGGGAAAACATTCCAGAATTTCTCTCCATATAGTGGACTTCCAAAATGCAGTTTAAATGCAGTTTCAAAGGGCTCAGCTGAGGAAGAAGGGGCTTATCTAGCAAAATGATTGGTTATTTTCCAAAAAAATTTACAATTATATACTTTTTAACCTGAAATGCTCATCTTGTCTATTCTCTGAGATGCACATGCAAACTCATCTCATTTTCTCCTCCAACTTCAAAATCATTGTATGTCGCTGTTTTACCTTTTTTTGTTAAGGGCATTTGATCTTCTTTGCACGTTCACTTTGTAAACCCTGCGTCGGTACTTCTGCAGCGATGTAGGACAATTTTGAAGTTGGAGGAGTAAATGAGATGGGATTTTTCTACATACCCTAACTGTATTAACCTGGATTACACAGAGTTCGCATGCGCATTGTAGAGAATAGACAAGATGAGCATTTGAGGTTAAAAAGTGTATAAATTGTACTTTGTTATTTTTAAAAAAATAACCAATCGCTTTGCTAGATAAGACCCTTCTTCCTCGGCTGAGATTGTTTAGTAGAGGTGCTCCGATCAGGGTTTTTAAGGTCTATCACTGATCGCCTATCACAGGACGCTGTATCTGCCGATCTGATCACTGATACCGATCTTTTTAAAGCTTCATATTAATCATGTAGAATTATTTATAGAGATACTCCAGTCAGGATTTTTAGACACTTATTCAGGGCCTGATGTTTTTTTTTTTTTTTTTTTTGAGAGAGAGAGAGAGCGAGAGGGGAGTTTTTAATTTGAGGGGTGGAGGGGAGCTTCTTTTTTTTTTTTTTTACTTTATTAATTATATTTAACTCACATAAATGTTTGATCATGCAGTACATTTTTGTTTTTAGAGCTGTGCAATTATTGCACAATAGCTTACACACAGCACAAGTCTAATTTCCACAAACACATTTATCCATTCTTTTGATTTCAAATCCAAACTTATTGAAAATACTTTTTCAGCATATTTACCGCAAACAATGCGCTGTCACTTTAATTCTGCGCGTGCAGCACAGACGGAAACGATCTCTACACTGCTGCAAACGCACCGTTCCTGGAATGCACTACTAGACCGCAACCGTGTGCAGCTTTAACTCTTTAATCTGTTAACATGAGCCCCGAAAAATACGCACTGCAAACGGAGGTATGTGAACGTGGCGTTATGTGTTTACGCTTCAGTGTGCATGAGCGCCCAGTCTCTAGGAGAGCGCGCAAGCGCTGAATGGTTAAACACTCGAAAGAATAAAAAGAAATGCAGTTCACAAACTTTAGCGACCATGCGACACTGATTCTATTGTGCAAGTAACAATTCCTGTGTCAACTGTGCGCTTACAATCAGATGCGATGTGGTGACTGGAAGCCAATATAGCGCACTTTTGGGAGTGAAAGAGAGACGTGCTATTTGTGAAATTACGGCTCACATAAGGTTTTCAAATTACTTTATAAGTTATTAAATGAAGATATATGAATTGTACCTCACCTTCACCATTATAATTGTTTTACCCGCGCCGAAAAGCGCTTGAGACGGTGCCACTGCATATCATACCAAACCTGTCATGGCAGGCGCGTCATCAGCCTTAGATCGGTTTATGAGATCGGCCTTTTTAGAGACCGCCGATCAGACATCCTCAAGGGATTATCGGCCGATAATGATTGGTGGCCGATCAGTCGGAGCACCCCTATCGTTTAGAGCCCTTTGAAGCTGCATTTAAACTGCATTTTGGAAGTTTAAACTCGCAAGCACCATTTAAGTCTACTATATGGAGAAAAATTCTGGAGTGTTTTCCTCAAGAAACATAATTTCTTTATGACTGAAAAAAAGAATAAGACAAACATCTTGGATGACAAGGGGGCGAGTAAATTATCTCTAAATTTTTGTTCTGGAAGTGAACTTCTCCTTTAAAAGGATAGTTCGACCAAAAATTTAAAATTCTGTCATTAATTACTCACCCTAATGTCGTTCCAAACCTGTAAGACCTTTGTTCATCAACACAAATTGAGACATTTTTGATTAAAACCGAGAGCTTTCTTGTCCTGCATAGACAGCAACACAATTACCACAATCAAGGCCCAGATACACTCTTAAAAATAAAGGTGCTTTAAAAGGTTCTTCACTGCGATGCCATGGAAGAACCATTTTTGGTTCCATTCAGTCAAAGGTTATTTAAAGAACCATCTCTTTCTTACCTTTTTATAATCTGAAGAATGCTTATGTCTAATTCTTCAGATCTTAAAGGTTCTTTATGGAACCATTTAAACAAAACGTTCTTCTTTGACATTGTGAAGCACCTTTATTTTTAAGAATGTAGGTAGTAAGGACATTGTTAAAATAGTCCATGTGACATCAGTGGTTCAACTGTACTGTTATGAAGCTAAGAGAATACTTTCTGTGGGTAAATAAAACAATACTAACTTTATCCATTATGCTGTGCTCACAAGAGTATGCAGCAGAGACTGACACGGAAGAGAAGAAATTGTTAAATGAAGTCATTATTTTTGTTTTTTTTTGCGCACATAAAGTATTCTCATAACTTCATAACACTACGATTGAACCACTGATGGTTTTAACAATGTCCTTACTACCTTTCTGGGCCTTGAACGTGTCAGTTGCATTGCTGTCTATGCAGGGTCAGAAAGCTCTCGGATTTCATCAAAAATATCTTAATTTGTGTTCTGAAGATGAACAAAGGTCTTACAGGTTTGGAACGACATCAAGGTGAGTAATTAATGACAGAATTTTTATTTTTGGGTGAATTAACCCTTTAAAATGTCCCTCCATTTACTCTCCCCTCCCCATCCAGTCACTTTATCTCATTTTCCACCCCACTGGAATCTAAGTACTTAGGCAGTTATCAGGGCTCCTGAATTTAGGAGTCTCTGGGTGCCCATGTAGGGGACTAACAGAAGCACAGCAGACCTTTATAGAGAGACAAGTGATAAGAGTCCTCATACTTAAAGACTCCATTAGCAACACCACTGACCCAGGAGCACAAACACAGAGCAAAGCAGACAGTCAACATGGTAAGTGGACACACTTTTCTTTTTTTTTTTCCCCTGATTTTAAATATGATGACAATTAATTTGACATTAACAGAGAGAGGATTTATAATAGTGTACCTAGAAGCCGTCTTTAAACAATTTTCTATTAATATTGTTATTTAATGTAAGTAAAGTTAGCCAAAAAAAAGCATAAATATGTTCTTATTTTGTGGCAAACCTCAAAAAAGTAATTTTAATGAGCCTCATTATGTGTATTTATTGCTATGGACTGTTATAATGTGTGCTTCCAATTTTTATTTAATTTTATTTTATTTATTTTTTAAAGGCAAGTAAGAAAGCTGCAGCTAAGAGGGGGAAAACTGCTCAGAGGGGCTCCTCCAATGTCTTCTCCATGTTCGAGCAATCACAAATACAGGAATTTAAAGAGGTTAGTTTATATTATATAAAAAACAAATTAAACAATTTATATATGAGTGAAGCTGGATATAAAAAGTTGTATATTTACAGTACATTCACATAAAGTAATAGCAAATCACAGTTGCTTACATACAGAATATTCATGAAAAGTGATATGTTCCCTAGCCTAGCAAATTTCGAATGCTTAATTGTCATATTGGAAAATGTAAACTATATTCATCCAGCTCTAATGTGCTAAATACTAGAGGTCCACCATTATTGGATTTTACTGATACCAATAACTAGGTTGGACCACACTGACCGATACCGGTTAACAGTGTTGGAGGTAACGCATTACAAGTAATGCAAGTTACGTTTTATTACGTATTATTACTTTTTCCAAGTAACTAGTAAAGTAATGCATTACTTTTTAATTGACAAGAAAATATCTGAGTTACTTTTTTCAAATAAGTAACGGCAGATACTTTTCCCCCATTTATTGATTAAAAGCTCTCCTGTCCCCATGTTGAGAGAAATTGGGAGTAAGATGTTAGTTCTAGAATAAATGTGAACATGCATTAATTCATCTCACTCACAAAAAACCGATTCAGTATTCCTCAAAATGAATAAAAACAGTGAAATTCAACTCAGAATATGATGCAAACCTGCAATAATTAAATGTTAAATAATAAAAATATCCTTTATGCATTTAATCCCATTTTATTTACCGATGTCTTTGCTGCCGACCTTCGATGATCCAATTCAACCATACTAATAAGCAAAAATTACTCAAGATAATTTAACATTTGTTTTCCTTTTTTTATTGCTGAAGAGTTGACATTTTTTTCTTCTGTGGTCTACTGTACAGACGTGAATTTACTTTTCTCAAAGCCTGAGGCTTTTGGTATGAAAAGGCTTTTACATTTGCCAAAAATATAACTTTTTATATTAAAAACAAACAAGGAAGCCCTGCCCAGATTTAAAAAGTAATGCAAAAGGAAAGTAACTCATTACTTTACATAAAAAGTAACTAAGCAACAGAATTAGTTAATTTTTTAGGGAGTAACTCAATATTGTAATGCATTACTTTTAAAAGTAACTTTCCCCAACACTGCCGATTAATCGACCGATAAAATGGATACTAAATGGAAAATTATTAGTGCTCTACTGTTTAAAAAAAAAGTAGCCTACTGAACCATACTTTGTAAATGAATAAAAATATTAATATTAATTATATATTGATCATTACAGTTAGTCCATTGTTCATTAATGTTAACAAAAACAACTAAAAATTTTAAAATATATCAGTAAATGCTGAAATTAACACTCTAACAAGGAACAGTACTTCTATTCTACAGCTTTTATCAATCTTAATGTTACAAATGGACTGGTATTGTAAAGTGTTACCATTACATCAACAATCAAGCTAAAGATGGCCATCTTTAAATATCCTCACGAAGGCCACAGTATTGAAATTGCATACATATGGATATTGTGTACTTTCACAATGTAACTGCTTCTATTCTAGAACATTTGTGGTTATCTAATCAAAATATAAAAAATATGTTAGCCACACAACGGGCAAAGGTGCAGCGCAGCTATCCGGTATCACACACACTGGATGAGAAGGATGTGCCTGCACAACCGGAGAGGCTGCAGTTTTAGGACCGCAGATCTAGGACCGCATTTCTAGGACCCTGTTTTTTTGTAACAGTGCCACCTACCGAATTAGATGATATAGTGGAGGCTGCCGTTTCAGGACCGCATTTCTAGGACCCTAGTGGTTTAGTTTGTAGTACTGTTTGTACATGTTGTTAAATATACTGAATCTCAGGAACATTTTTTTATTTCCATTGTGATATGTTGATTACAAAGTGTGTAATACCTGTCACAATTTCAAATTAAAACAAATTAATTTACGCTTAAAATATAAAGGAAAAAATTATTTCAATCTTTAAACAACTGAAAGAGTGGAGCATCTTAAGTCTTAGTTTCTTGAAATATACTGTATATTGATTAACCCTCTTAAGTTTAACCATTTAGCTCATTATCAGGTATAATAAAGATGGAATCAAATGAAATCAGCATTTGCAGTCATTAAATTAAAGCCAAATATTTAAAAGTTTGTAGAGAGGCAAGACACAAGACTCAAGAATGATTCAAGAATATATATATATATATATATATATATATATATATATATACTCATTTTTGCAATAACACATAATACAACATCATAATTAAAAAAAGACTCCTTTTTCCATCAGTTTCCAACACTTAAGCACTGTTGGGGTTGTGAAGAGAGAGAACCAAACAGAATAATTGTTACTGACATCTAAATCCAAACTCTAAACTCCAAATTTAAGTATGTAAGAGCAAGACCCACCAACTGATTGTTCTCCCAACTTTCCTCAATTGTTTGTCAATCCAGTAATACTTTCTATGAAGCCTGTATTTATAATACATTATAAGGGTATTCTTAAGGAATTATAATTAATGCATAAAGCATTCTAAAAAACCTTTTAATATGTTTTATCATCTCATAAGTAATCATAACAACAATTATAATACATTATAATACTTGTGGTTATAACTTTTAAGCGTATGATTATGTATAATACACAATTAATACCATAATAAATCCACTTAATTTATAATGGATTATCTCATATCTTGACATTATTTAAGATCTGGGCAGTATCTTACTACATTTTGTGAGTGGTTAGAAGAGTTTCCTGTGAGGTTAATGTTAATTATGCTGTGAGCTAGTTTTTTGATATTAGATTACATTTTATTTTGATGGTCCCCTTTATAAGCAACTTTGCAACTAGATGTCAACTAACTAAACTAAAAACTATTATTATTATTATTATTATTATTATTAATTTATAAGTCTTTGTCTGCTTTAAGTGCAGCGAAGTTACTTCACTTAAATCAGACACTGACCACATATAATTAATAAGATAACATTTTAGACTAATGGAATGTTTTTATGAAGACTTTGTATTTGTTATTTTTTAGTAAAAACACTAATAATAAGTAATATTTTATTGTGCAGATCTTAAACAATGGCAAGATATGAGACCTATAATACAATATAACTGTAATACATTATAATCCATTGAACTTAAGTGAATGCAACGTGTTCATTGTGTGTTATAAATCATCACACTCTTAACCACAAAAAAGTATTATAATACATTAAAACTGTTCATATAATTATTTATAAGATAATGCAACATTTTATAAGGTTTCTTTTAACAAATTATTCATTCATTCATTATAATGCCTTAAAAATACCGTAATGCAGGGTGAGGAATGTTGATCCTGGAGGGCTGGTGTCCCTGCAGAGTTCAGCTTCAAGCCTAAAATAAAAAAACCTACCTGTATCCTGAAGACCTTGATTAGCCTGTTCAGGTGTGTTTGATTAGGGTTGGAGCTAAACTCTGCAGGGACATCAGCCCTCCAGGATCAACATTCCCTAACCCCTGCCCTAATGTATTATAACTATAGGATTTATAGAAAATGTTACTGTCAGTCCTTCTACTAAAATCTTCCATTTTACTGAAATAGGTATCAGAGAACGACCGCTGTTGGGTTAACAAGAATATCAGTAACAAAAGGGTGCACTTGGCAATGTGCACAAATAATTCATATACAACTCTGACCTGTAATGATAATCCGGACCAGAAAGGAAGACCTGCTCAACCTCCTACAAGGACAAATTCCATAGGACAGCCAAGGCATATATGATGGCCTATGAAAAAATAATTAAAGCATACTATTATACCACTACTGAACAGCAAGCCATTATACATGGATCCATACATGAGTAGCACCAGCATGCAGTTTATACAGTAGGTTTTGTAAGTGCCGGAGTAGGAACACATATAAACCCATTACATGGTCCAGCATACCTCTGGAAAAAGAAAGCCACAGATGAACTGCACTCCATCTGTGAAGCTCAGTTGTGTTGGTGTCCTATGCAGTGCTCCTCTCAAATAGACAAAAAGGATGTCCTATTGTTCCTCACCGCAAGGAATTTAGAGGGCTTCCCGCTGAGTCCACCCTATGGGCAAACCATGGTGCAAAAACAGTTATTTTAAGGAAATTGATACATTTAAGATAAAGACACAATAATTTGCAGTAAAAGATACTGTTAATGTTATTCCTAATTAAGGCCCTTAGTGAACCTTTACTATGAGTTAGTTTGTAATGATGAATAAATGTGAACATTATTAAAGTAACTTACCCCCAAATGCATAACTTTATACTTCCCTAACATGGTAAATTAATGAGTAAACAAATGTTCACACTAATACAGTAAGCTACAGGTAAATCTGACACATCTCACATCAACATGCTTTTATTATCTTTTTAAGTTTAATGAATGTGCTGGCTAGATTTACATATTATAGTCAATAAATCAACAAGGTTTAATTAAATCATGGCCACGAATTAAGAACGTTGTAATAATCAATAAAACTAGCAAACAAATTATTAATTCGTGGGAATTCGTTATTATTTCTTAGCAGTTCTCACTTTGGCTACATACACTTTGCATCGTTTTAACGTTATAAAATAAAACTCAATTGAAAAACGGTAAAGTTACTCACACTCTGATTGCAGTCCATGTAGTCCATCTTTGGTGATCCAATTCGGTAGGTGGCGCTTTTACAAAAAAACTAGGGTCCTAGAAACGCGGTCCTAGATTTGCGGTCCTGAAAATGCAGCTTCTCCGGTTGTGCAGGAACATACTATTGCAGTGGACGCGTCACGTTCAATTCAAGCGTCAGTCTACAATACTTTATTTAATCACCAAACGGGCAAAAGTATAATGCTGTCCTTTCTCCACTAATGCAGCATCTAGTCCACAAATTCATCGCTTAGTAATGACATAAAAACATGCACTACAGTATACTGTCCACACAGTTTCGTTGTCGATGTTTTACATCCGCTCTGTGCAGCACGCAGTGTCACGTGTCTAAACAAACGGCGGGTGCTGTCAGTGATTTCCGCCACTAGAGGCCGCTCTCCTGCTGTATATAGCAAAGACTATAGAGACTTTGCTGGATACTGACGACCTTCTCAGCCGCTCCAGCAACGGACCCAACCCGGAAAAAACTACCGGCATGGATTTTTGCCGATAACCGATAGTTCCGCCAATCAACTATCAGTGCCGATTAATCGGTAAAACCGATACATCGGTCGACCTCTCTAAATACGTTAAGGCATTTTTTGCAAAGCTGTTTTAAAACAATGTGTATTTTGAAAAGCTACATAGGAAAGTACCAGCAGCAGCTGATATCAGGCTAGACTGATTAAATATGATATATTTTGTAGTATAAATCATGTAACATACATTAAATGCTTTTTTACAGGCATTCGGCTGCATAGATCAGAACCGGGATGGAGTTATTAACAAAGCTGATCTGAAGGAAACTTATGCACAACTAGGTATACAAAATGCATTTGCAGAAGACTTTCAGAATACTTTTATTATACATCTGAATCATCACAAAAGCAGACAGCTTTTTAAATAAGCATTGAGTACTATGTTTGTGCAGGAAAGCTGAATGTGAGTGATGAAGAGCTGGAGTCTATGTTAATGGAGGGAAAAGGGCCCATCAACTTTACTGTCTTCCTCACTCTCTTCGGAGAAAAGCTCAATGGTATGATAACTAAACTTTTAAGATTTTAAGACCTTGATGAATAAGAAAAAAGTCTATAGGGACTTAAAGAATTGAGGGTTTATTGTAATTTGTGTATTTATTATAATTTGTGTAATCAGGCACAGACCCAGAAGAAACCATCCTTGCTGCTTTTAAACTATTTGACCCAAATGCTACCGGAGTTGTCAATAAGGATGAGTAAGTGTATAAAACATATCACAAAAATGTTATTAAAATGTATTTTCTAAGGACAATTGATGAATTGGAGTCATTTTGTTTCAGGTTCAGGAGGCTGCTAATGAACCAAGCTGATAAATTCACAGCAGAAGAGGTTAATATTTGCATTTATGAATACAAAACGGCATTTTAAAAAATATTTAGTCACATAAAATGCATAAAAAATAAATAGATACGGATAATGTTTGCCCATCTTTCTACTGCTATCACAAACAATGGGGTTTCGATAGCCTTTTTTATCAGGTGCTGTGATAAGAATGTGTACTTTTTACAGAATCTCTTGTTCTAATGATGTTCTAATCTATTTGATTCTGTTTCAGGTTGACCAGGCTTTTGCAGTGGCTCCAATAGATGTGGCTGGGAATATTGACTATAAATCACTTTGCTACATTATTACGCATGGCGATGAAAAAGAGGAGTCTTGAATAAAGACAAATCTTCCATTTCATTTGAACTTTCTCAGTTCAGTTTAGTTCAGTCAACCCTCAGACATATAAAAAGCTTTCATTATTCATTTCAAAACAAGATTTATTGTTCTGGTAGTGCTAGATAGAACAAAGTCAAGGCAAATAATGCAAATCTGTTGTTTGCTGTCACATGTATTCGTACTGTTAGGAGCAGTGCTCTACAAGACTGTTATATTGGACTATTACTGTACATAACTAACTAAACATTGGAAAAGAGCATACTGGTTGCTCACTTGTAAATTCTGTCTGTAATTGCTGCCCCCCACAGGCGGTTTTGTTAAACTGCAGTTAGTAACTGGAATTTGTGAGGCCCTTAAATTTTTGGACTATGAGTGGTGCCTTTTCTCAAACCTCTAATAAACTTCATACTCAGTTGCTATGCTTTTTTAAAATTGTTTTAATTTTAGTAGAAATAATGCATTATGTGTAAGAGGAAAAAAAAATGTTTTAAATATGATAAACTTAAAAGAACCCAACCTTTTCAGAAATGGTAAAGATATTCCAATATGATTTTCTTGCTTCTGTGAAAAGCTAACAAAGATTTCTTGAAAATTACCATTTTTTTCTGTGAATGTTCTTTAAAATATAGACTTTCGTGTTCAGAAAGAAATGCATACAAGCTTGAAATGACTTTAGGGAAAGATAAATGATGCCAGATTTTTTATTATTATTATTATTATTATTTATTTATTTATTTTTTTTCAAAGTAAATAAGACAAAGATTATGGTAACATTTTATTTTGGGAGAGTTGAGACAATTTTTACTTATGGTGTGTTTAAAGTGAGCATATTACAGTAATAGGTCAAACTTCAATATGTACATAAACTCTTTTTTTTTTTTTTTTTTAAATGACTCATTGGCTCAACCTGCCCCCAGTGAGGGGTAAGTTGAGTCACATGGAATTAAACTGTGCCATTGATTATGCTAAGTAAAACTGAACCTTTCCACCTCATGCCATGTTAAAGGAAGAGAAATTCAGTAAAAATTACTTCTTAAAAAAAGTCATCTTCTTGTGATGGACTGGCAATTCATCCAGGGAGTTTCCCCACCTGTGGCTCAGGATGCTGGGTTGGGATCCAGTTCCTCCTAATAAGGACAAAGAAGTTTGGATAATAGAATGGATTGATGGACGGTTTCTTAAAAGATTTATTTAAAGACACAGTTCACAACTTTAATTGCATTTTTTAAATTATTTAAAATGTATTGTGGGGAAACACTATTTTATAAAAACTTCAATGGGCAATTTTCATAAACAAGGTCTATTTAAAATATTCAGAACAAAATCAAGTTCAAAACAAAGAACGAAATAAAAAATGTTTGGTCTAAAATGAATGAAATATAATGTACGATTACAGAAAAATAATACTTTATAATCACAAAAGGGGGTGAGGCACTGACTCAACTCACTCTCTGACTTTTGGCTCAAATTACCCAACTCCTACCTTTTTAACAATCTTGTATCATCCAGCAGTTTAGAGCTAACATCATGCTAACAGCATAACCTTGTATTATAACTTCCCAAAGCACAAACACGAGTGTGGTTTTTTTTTTTAGATTTGTTTGTTCAGACACCAGAAGCATGAGTCTTAGAACATTAAAGGGGTCATCGGATGCAAACTTCACTTTTACATGTTGTTTGAACATTCATTTTTGTTGGCAGTGTATATACACATCTACCCTATAATGATAAAAATCCATGCAGTGGTTTTTAATTAATCTGTAAAAATAATATCCCCTATAAAAGGCCGCTCCCACAATAGTTGACTGACATGAGTATCTTACCTCAGATGAGCTGTAACAGTCTGACCTCCATTGTTTCGATGTCGGAGCAGGGATGTGAGTTAGACAAGAATATCTCAGATTAAGTGATTGAGGTGTTGTGCCGCTGGATGTAATAATGAACATAGTGGTCGTCATTTACTCCCGACATCTGAGCCGCTGAAGATGCAGTGGATTACATTTGTTTGTGAAGGGAATGCGCCTTCCGATCTACATAAATGCGTCTATGTTCGTGCAAATCATTCATGATCTACAGCAGAAATGAGTATAAGGTTTTTTGGGTTTTTTTTTTTTATGAATCTCTGCAATCACCTTTCCTAATAATGTGCTAGTCAGCAAGTTTCACGGCTAAACGCGCTAAATGCGGCTAAAGTAAACAGGCTCGTCACTCCACAGAGAGGGGAGGGGCGGGGCAAGCAGAGCTCATTTGCATTTAAAGAAACAATCCATCAGGGGTGCGTTTCCCAAAAGCATCGTTAGCCAACTATGGTCGCAAGTTCCGTCGTTACCAACATAGTTCAACGATTCGGTTTTCCCGAAACCATAGTTCGAATGAACATTCGCAAACAGCGTCACAAACTTACGTAGTTGGAACTACAGCTCTCGACCTGTGGTTAGAAGCATAGTTCCTTGTTAGTAAGACATATGGGCTCAATAAATTATGCTCTTGGGATTAAAACGCAACCTTACATGCAGTACAATCTTTATCTTTTACTCTATCTAAATGTAAATGCATTTTGATCTATGTATTTTTAAGCTTCCTCTGCAAGTGACGTTTATGAATAGTACGCATGCACATAAATGCCTATGGGAACCTCGGAGTATGACGTAAGAGGGAACCCGCGATGAATCAAACATAAAATAAAGCGAAATGACATGGAACAAAAAATAGTAAATTAGACATCAGGTGCCATGTTTAATATAGCTGCATTTTAGAGATCTCTAATAAGTTAAATAGCATAAATTATTATTCGGTGACGTCATTAACAACGGCCCTACATTGTTGAACTAATGTGGTTCAAACGACGGAGATGCGACCGTGTTCGGGAAACAGTCGTGACTAGCTAGTTCGTTTCCACAACAATGCATCGTACTGGAGGTTAATCAGCGAGTTACGTCGTTGTACAGGAAACGCACCCCAGAATGGGATGATTTTTGCAGAGCTCATTTTGACAAGGTAAAAAGGGTGTTGTTTTACACAACCATTGAGAATTTTTAACCAAAGTATATTATAGACTTTTCATTAAGACCCTAAAGAACCATATCAACTTTTGGAAAATGGGCATCCGATGACCTCTTTAAAAATATATAATAATAAATTTATATATATATATATATATATATATAAAAAAAACACAATAATTTGAACTTTGTAGTTACTAATTATCCCATGGCCCTCTCTCCATCATATGGTGAGTAAAATGGATAATTCTTCAAATATTTGTGGTCATATCACCAATTTCGTATAAGGTCCCCCCGCTCTCCCCTACTTATTAAACATTTAAATTGCTTATTCTGCATGGCCATATTCTGCATCCCTTAACTCGACCCAATACCTAAATCCTACCTTATAATATCATACCAATAATAATGCCAAATGCCTAAACAAGTACTTTACTAACTATTAATAAGCATTATATTTGATGGTAATCTTTCCTTTGAAAACCACATCTCTAGTATTTGCAAAACTGCATTTTTCCATCTCAAAAATATATCTAAACTACGACCTATGCTATCAATGTCAAATGCTGAAACATTAATTCATGCATTTATGACCTCACGGTTAGATTACTGTAATGCTTTATTGGGTGGTTGTTCTGCTCGCTTAATAAACAAACTCCAGCTGGTCCAAAATGCAGCAGCTAGAGTTCTTACTAGAACCAAAAAGTATGATCATATTAGCCCGGTTCTGTCTACACTGCACTGGCTCCCTATTAAACATCGTATAGATTTTAAAATCTTGCTAATTACTTACAAAGCCCTTAATGGTGTAGCTCCTCAGTACCTGAGCGAGCTCCTATCACATTATAGTCCCTCACGTCCGCTGCGTTCTCAAAACTCTGGCAATTTGATAATACCTAGAATATCAAAATCAACCGCGGGCGGGAGATCATTTTCTTATCTAGCGCCCAAACTCTGGAACAATCTTCCCTACAATGTTCGGGACGCAGACACACTCTGTCAGTTTAAATCTAGATTAAAGACCCATCTCTTTAACCTTGCTTACACATAACACATCAACATATTCTTATAATTCAAATCCGTTAAAGGATTGTTAGGCTGCATTAATTAGGTCAACCGGAACCGGGAACACTTCCCATAACACCCGATGTACTCAGTGCATCGTCAGAAGAATGGCATCTACGCTAATATTAGTCTGTTTCTCTCTTATCCCGAGGTCACATTAACCACCAGATCCAGTCCGTATCCAGATCAGATGGTCACTGCAGTCCCCCGGATCCAGTCCGAACCCAGCCCAGATGGTGGATCAGCACCTAGTGATGACCTCTACAGCCCTGAATGTCATCGGAGTCCACATCAACTAGATGAGCCCCAGAGACGGATCCACAGTGAAGACCTCGTCACCTAGACGGCTGTCGGCTCAAGACCACGGGACCTTTGGCCAGAGGAGAACTGGCCCCCCGACTGAGCCTGGTTTCTCCCAAGGTTTTTTTCTCCATTTGTCACCGATGGAGTTTTGGTTCCTTGCCGCTGTCGCCTCTGGCTTGCTTAGTTGGGGACACTTTCTCTCAACACAATATTGCATTTTATTTTATTGTTTTTGATTAACTACCTTTACCTAAAATGTGAGTGTTTACTGTTGCCTTTGGCATTGTTGATGTACTGTTTCCTATCTAATACTGTACAGCCGCCTTGTCACAATTCTGTATTGTTAAAGGCGATATATAAATAAAGGTGACTTATTAATAAGCAGCAAATTAGGAGTTTATTGAGGGAAAACTCTTAGTTAGCAAATATGTGTTCCCTACATTTCACAAGAAAATACAGTTTCAGTCTTTCTACTTTATACACTTTTTCACATTTAATTCATTGTGCTACTTAATGTTTTTTTTTTTTAATTAACTGTGAAATTAATTAGTAATTTCTTAGTTAAAGTTGTTTCTACACATTTTTTAGCAGTTTTGTAAAAACAGCCTCCTAGGCTGTGTATCACTGCCAGTATTAGATACACTCTAAAAAATGCTGGGTCAAAAACAACCCAGACAAACCCAGTGATCGGGCTGTTTTGACCCAGCGGTCAGGTTAAATGTTTAACCCAACCTTCTGGGTAGTTTTATTTAACTCCACTATTGCTTAAAATCACTATATTTCTTGCTTATGAACTCAAAATAGGCTGGAAATTAACATTTATTTGTATGTTCAATAAATGAATGTTTATTAATAAGTTGAATAATTTTTATTTTTATTTTTAAATTGCTTATTAATTTGTTCACCTTCTGATGCCTCTTGTGTCTAAATTTTTAATTTACAACATATTTTGGGTTCATTTTAAACCAGCCATATAGTCATTTTAAACAATAGTTGAGTTAAATAAAACTACCAACACAGTTGGATTAAACATTTGTCCATATTTGTCCCAGTGCCTGGTTGTATTTAACCCAGCATATTTATATGTCCACTACTTTTATTGCTACCATGGGATTGTTGATATATAATAGCCATTTTTATACAATGAAAGTGGGTGCTTACCATTTATAGATTGGCTCTTTTTTTGGTTGTTCACATATTGGAAATTAACATTATTAAATAATTTTTGTGTGAACCATCCCTTTAATCATTAGACAGACTTCTCTTTACTTTTTCCTGATACTCGTCTATTACATAAAGATTAAAATTCATCAAATTAAACCTCGAGAAACGGCCCAGACCCATTCCATATAAGTATGATATGCAAATAACCTGTGGATTCCGGAAGTGACACAGACGCGCATGTGCAGAACTGTCAAACAGCGAAAGACTGGAAACTCAGCTAATGTCATCAGCAGCGCCACCCAAACACTAAAAACACGGCTCGACTGATGTGTGAATTACTTTATTTACCTTTCAACCATGGGACCTCGACGTAAATTACAAAAACAACTCTGCTGGTTCATCTTGGCTGGGAATATAATCTGTTTTCCACTTCAAAACTCTGCGTGCTGAATGAAAACAGTCCGCCGAATTCGTTGAGCGCGGAACCTGACATTCCGTGGACTGGAAAAATGTGATTCAGGAAATTCAGGCGTAGTTTCGCTCGTCCGGTTGTTTACACGTTTTTCGGACGACGTTTCTGCTTATGTAAAGTACAATTTCAGTAACTGTTGTTTTGGGATCTTACTAACTGGGGGTTGGATAGTGACACGTTGCGCGCTAAGCTAATTTAGCATTTAACTCGGGTGATTTAGAAGCACAGTAATCCGTTTAGAAGACGTTGTAGCTTTAAAAGACGCACAAATCTACATACAAAACACGGGAGACAAGGGACGTGAACCTGAATGATTTACCAAAGTCGTGGTGGGACTGCGTAACGTTAGTTTCGGTTGGCCTGATTTGGGAGCAGTAAAGCTGAAGCATCTCATTAATTTCACGTTTTCTCTTGGGATGTCTACTGATGGGTGCAGGTGATGACCTGTAAGTGAATTTATCTTCAGAGTGTGTGTTAGTAGAGGATCATGATGGCTCAGCAGGAGAATGGACGTCTGTCGTCTGAGGACACCATGAGTGTGAGGACTGTGGGCAGTCAGTTTGATGAGGAGAGCTCTTTCGGATCGGACTCTGAAATGAACGGGTTCACCAGCTCGAGGCAAACTGACAAGTATGGATTCATCGGAGGAGCCCAGCGGTATTCAGCTGAATCGTAAGTGCACTGGTTTGCAAGGCTGTTCAGTGGATCCCATCAGATCCTGTTTGTGTTGCTTGATTTTGGCTGGTAATCAAAGTCACGTGATGAAGCGTGGAACAGAAAACACTGCATGTTTGGACTTTAATGGGTGTGTGAGTAGTAGGAAAGCATTAGAGAGTAACATAGTTCAGATTCTTGAAACTTAAACAACCATTCAAAACAAAATAATCTGTTTTGCGTAACCCTTTTAATGCCATAATATATGTGTGTATTATATATGTACATTGGCCTATATATTATTCATAATATTGCCTAATGCAATAAAAAAACAAAACAAAACAAAACAATAATAATAATAAAACTAGACAATTAATCTAAAAAGTTAAAGAATACTTTATCCCTAGTGGCAAGTGTAATAATAACATTATTAATAATAAAATATTAATATAATAATAATAATAATAATAAGAAGAAGAATGATGATAATAATAATAATAAAAATAATAAGAATGATAATAATAATAATAATAATTATTATTATCATATACACTACAATCATATACAAGTCAAAAGTTTTGAATTACTGAAGAATTTTTGTTTTAAGTTTTATTTTGTTTTTTTAAGTCTCTTATGCTCTCAAAGGCTGCATTTATTTGATCCAAAATACATTAAAACATTATTTGATATTTTGATTATTTTCCTTAAAATTCTCTATTTAATGTATATTTTGTGTGTGTGTATATTTTGAATTATTAATTTTAAAATTATTATTAGATTAAATATTATAAACATAATTTAAAATTACAATTACATATATAATATATGACTATATATATATAATTAATTGTTAAAATATATAAAATTAGGTAACATTTTTATTTTACCCTACCAGTCAAGTTTTTCAATAGTAAGATTTTTAATGTTTTTTTCTCTTCTGCTCACCAAGCCTGAATGTATTTGTACAGCAAAAACAGTTAATTTCTTTCTTTTTTTTTTTTTTTTAATTTAAAATAACTGATTTCTATTTGAATGTATTTTAAAATGTAATTTATTCCTGTGGTTTCAACGCTGTTTTTAGCAGCATTACTCCAGTCACAAGATCCTTCAGAAATCATTTTAATATTTTGATTTGCTTTTGATTAAAGCATCCTTGCTAAATAAAAGTGGTAATTTCAATAATTTCTTTCCAAAAAATAAAAAATAAATATTTTAATTACAATTTTTGCTGTACTTTGGATCAAATAAATGCAGGCTTGGTGAAGAGACTGTTTTTCAGTTTTAATATCTGTTTTTGGTTGTATGTGTGTGTATGTATACATACATTTATATAATTATATATATATTGTATTAATATACATTGTATACAGTTCATGTCATGTGACTGTTCTCACCACCCATGTACAGTGTTCCCATGAAATTAGTAACTGAGCTGTAATTATGCTTAATACATTCCTACACCCTTCTTTGCAAAGCACTACAATCCATCCTTTTAAAAAAAATGATAAATGTGAGGTTGGTGGCTAAATTAACTAAAGAAACAAAATCAAAACATAGCATGCAACCAAGTGTCGTAAACTTACCAAGATTAACCAATCTATTCTCTGAGATAATTAATCTTTTTTTGTGTAACTTGTTAAACCAGTTATGACGGATGTATGAAACTGTCAGTTTTCTTTTCATTGGAATTGGGCTTAAGTTCTATGTTAGTTTCATTGATGTGGTTTGAATGGAGTGTCAGGGCGTTTCATCCTCACTTGCTTTGCAGCCGCTTGCAGTCCTGTTAAAGCTTCCTGTCTTTTATCAGTGAGGCATCTGCCCCAGGTTGACGTCTTTAATAAAAACACTGCAGTCTACAGAGAAGAACACATTTGTGTTGTTTACAGATACGCCTAGATTTGGGATTGTCACCACACCATTGTGAAGAGAAATAACGGTATTAAACAGTAGCCTGAGACGGCAGCAGTCCTGTCTTTTCGGTGTGAATTGTTAAAGAGCGTGGAATAGATGTGTAAGTAATAGTTGTCCCTGTGTACTGAGTGTACAGGCGCTTTCCGTTTCCTGTGGTTTATGGGAGTGCTGGTGCCCTGAGGTTACACCGTCTCTGCCAACTGCTGGAGAGAGAGCGGCCCCAAACCTAACTCTTGTGAAAACGCTTCTTGGTTTTAAGTCAAAACTGCTCTGGAAAATGAAAAGGAAGTAAAACCTGCAAGTTGTAGTTTAATAGGAAAATATTTAAAGAAACGTAGCTTTCAGATCAAATTTCTAGTGGTTAGGATCGGTATCTAAGTAAAGGGGAAGCTAGCTGGTGGTTGGTGTGCTGGCAAACTGATATTTAAATGTCTTGGCCACAAGCTAAATGGTTCAAATTTAAATAGGGGAAACACGAAAGAGAAAGATAACAGGCCTGTTCATCAGCGTTGTAGTCTTAGGCAAAGTAGCTCACCACAGGTCGAACCCAGGAAGATTCTCCCTGACGTTAGTCAGGATGAAAGTGTCTAGTCATCGACTGAATGGTTATTTACATTAGTCATGAAATTGTTTTGGGTTACTCCAACCTAAAATTTCTGATAATTAAACTTAACATAAATTTGGTGTCAGTACAGCTCTTATGCATTTTTTCCAAAAAAAAATTAAAATAAAATTAAAATAGACAAATTAATTAATTACAAAATTAAAATAAATAAATAAATTCAAGGCTCAACACTAAGGATTTTTTATACTGTCCCGGTCGAAATTTTCACTGGCCCTACCACAAAAAAAAAAAAAAAAAGTTGCTGTTATCATTGTTTTTGACTCATGTTATCTTTTATTTTAGTAAATAAGCTTACACCAAAATTTATGTTCCACGTAAAATTATAAGATTTTCGATTCCAATTTCAATACCACACCTAAATCTATATTGCATGCTCATTTTCAGTTTTTTAATGTTATTAATAGAGTCTCTTATGTTCATCAAGGCTGTATTCATGTGATCAAAAATCCAGAAAAAAAAACAGTAATATTGTGAAATGTTATTGTAATTTCTAATATTGGTTTCATCTTTTAATATACTTAAAAATAAAATTTATTTCTGTGATGCATTGCTGAATTTTCATCAGCCAGTACTCCAGTCTTCAGTGTCACATGATCATTCAGAAATCATTCTATTAGGATGATTTATCATTAGTGTTGAAACTTTATTTTTCTAGGAAACTGTGATAACTTAATAAAAGGTTAAAAAAAAAAACAGTGCTTATTCAAAATTGATGTTTTTTCTAACAATATAAGTCCTTGCTATCACTTTTTATCTATTTAATATCCTGAATAAAAGTATTAATTTCTTTAAAAAAAAAAAAAAAAAAAGGAAATGAAAGGAAAAATTACTGACCCCAGACTTTTGAATACTAGTGTATATTATAACTAATATAAATCTATTTTGAATAAACAGTGTTCTTTTTAACTTTTACTTATCAAACAATCCTAAAAAGAAAAAAGTACCACAGGTTCCAAAAAATATTAAGCAACGCAGCTGTTTCCAGCATTGATTATTAATCAGCATATCAGCATATTGATTAAATGATTTGTGAAGGATCATGTGACACTGAAGACTGGAGTAATGATGCTGAAAATTCAGCTTTGCTTCACAGGAATAAACTTTATTTTAAAGTATATTAAATAGAAAACAGTTTAAAAATGCAATTATATTTCGCGAAATTACATTTTTCTGTATTTTTGATCAAATAAATGCAGCCTTGATGAGCATAAGAATCTTCTTTAAAAAAAAAAAAAAAAAACATTTCTTAGTTACTGATCCCAAACTTTTGAATGGCACTATATAAGCTAATTATAAGTTACAGTAAAGTAAACCATATAAAATATATGAACACTTCAGAAAATGTGGCGGCTGTCCATACATTTGGTTTTTAAGAGTTTTAATTGAGAAATCTGCTGTTGTTGTTGGTAATCTTGATGATTCTAAATGAAGATCACAATTTCTTTCTTTCTTTTTTGTGGTATTTATGCATTTAGGACTTGAATGTGATGGGTGACATGTTTGAGGTTTTTTTCAAAAGTTCACAAGAATCTATTTTACTGGTTGGTTAAGTGGCTGTAGTTCTTCCTGCAGTTAGCTCAGCCTTTTTTTTTTAAGTAGTATGTTTTTCATCATTTAAGTAGTATGTTTGTCATCATTTACTCCCCCATCATATCGTTCCAAACCCTTAAGACTTAATTTCATTATTTCACAAAAGGAGAAGTTAAGCAGAATCTTTACGCAGCTATTTTCCATACAGTCACAGTGTAGAACGCAAGTATTATTAAAGAAGTCTGTTTGTATTTCATTCAAATCTCATTTGCAGTTCTGCATATTCCATCTTGCCGTGTTGCAATCTGTTTATGAGAATTGTGAGAACTAATACATTTGTCTTCTCTTTTGATAAGCAAAATTTAGAGTTCTTATTCTATTTTTCTCTTTTACACAGGGCTCAAGATGTGCCTCTGGAAGTGTTAAGGCATAGGGAAGCCAAATGGTTGGATATGCTGAACCACTGGGACAAATGGATCAGTAAAAGGTTCAAGAAGGTAGGGGCTATGAATAACATTCACCAGATTCTTGAGTCAGTTGTATTTTGTTCCACTGCATGTTCCCAGGAACAGATCAATGATGTAAGATATTGGCCAATGCCTTGCATGTAAGCACTAGAAATAAAGGCATAGGTACACCAAACCGTGAAAACATGAGGAAATCATCTCTATATATCAGGGCTTGGGGCTTTAAATTATGATTGTCATCTTCCTTCTTTTTTTCTTCCCCTTTTCGTTTTTCCCCTCATTGACTTGCTCAGACAGTCCCACTGCTGCTAGGATTAATTAATAACCTCAGCGAAATGACACCATGACACAGTCGTTCCAACACAGCCCTGTCTGGACAAGCCTAGTTTCACATCAGCTCTCCTTATATGGTCTTCAGTGATGTGTGTATCTATTAGTCTGAGTGTTCACCTCTGTTTTTCTCTCAAGCTTTATAAAGCTTTCACTGGGAGTGAGGCGTCTTCAGGTAAAGACAACAGAAGAGTTTTGCCAAAGGATTTCTTAACAGTCTTTGTTGGCCTTTATGTTTGCATGCCTGTGTAATCGTGTGTGCTCGTCCTTGTGCCACACAGAATTTGAAAGCAATGAGACGCAATTCTAGGATTGGGAATTGAGAACCGGTTCTTACTGAAACAGATGAATTTCATGACATTTTCAAGGCGAATCCAGAATAACGTTACCTTTTTGGTAAACTATTCAAGATTATGGAGAAATAGACATTACTATATTGTCAAGTTCTGTCTATCTATCTATCTATCTATCTATCTATCTATCTATCTATCTATCTTTTTCTTTATTATTTGTTTGTTTATTTATTGCCATGATGTAAAATCACGCTTACTGTTATGTAAGATCCCGTACAAAATATGTATATATATATATATATATATATATATATATATATATATATATATATATATATATATATATATATATATATATATATATTAGGGGTGTAACGATACATGTATTCATACCGAACCGTCACGGTACGGGCATCTCGGTTCGGTGCATGAGGCTTCGCAACGAATACAGGCAATTCACCCTCAATCCAGGGGGCGCCCACAGTAATGCAACTCTGTTTGATAACCACTGGAAAAACAGTGAATGCCGTGAGTTACGCACTTGAAAACAAAGCCCACTAGACAGTGATTATGTGCTGATTCTGAACGCGTCTCTCACTGACAAAGGAGTATAATGTTACTTCAGGGCTTGCGCACTCAACTGTCTGCGAAATGGAGCTTTGTGCTCTTGTATCCTACCTCTCTCATTTAGCACAAATCCAAATATTCCCTAATATTTTCATATTTGCGATGCATCTAAATGCTAAACTATTATTTATTATGTAAATTATAGACTTTGTACTTCAGTCTCGTTCTAATGGTGACACAGTGAGGCGGGTGCGCTGATGTTTGGTTCACTGTTTTATTTTGATAAAGTACCAACTGCGCTGTCAAGATAACAATGCTAGAAGCCTGGAACTGATATGTTTTGTGTTTGTGTGCGCCGGCGCGATTACTTCAACTGTCATCACACCAGCAAAGTCACCTTAACAAAAAACAAATAGAATGTTGCTTTCTGCCATTTGAGTTTACTTTCTGTCACAAAACTGAACTGAAACTCAGCTAATATAGGCTATGTTACGTGTTGCAGTTTTTTTTTTCCCTTGTCTATCAGTTAACTAAATTAAATATATTTCAAGTATTTATTCTTTGTATATATATATATGTACTGCAGATTTTATAGCCTATATGTGACATTAATTTGAAATAATATTTAGTATTTTCACATGTAGGTGGAAAAAATTGTAATTTGTACTGCTTTCTGTTTAAAATAAATGAAAAGACACCTAGCATAGTAGATTTGTTTTGTTTTGTTTGGTTTTTTTTTTTTTTTTTTTTTTCTGTTGTACCGAAATCGTATCGAACCGTGACCCTCAAACCGAGGTACGTACAGACCCGTGACATCTGTGTACCGTTACACCCCTATATATATGTATATATATACACACTGTTATGGTTATTGGCTGATATTAGAGATTAAAAAAAAATACTGGTTCATATTGCATGCTCATTTTCACCTATTTTTACATTTACCTTTAGTGTCGTTTTATGCTTGCTTAAAGCTAATCTTTAAAAAACTAATTTAATAACGCTATTGCATATAATCTTTAGCTTACATTAAAAAAAAATTCATACTGTACATCCTAATGTTTGATGCTTAAACTCACTTGTAGTATTTAAAAGAAATAATGTGTTTACAGTTGAAGTCAAACATTTACATACACATTGCAGAATCTGCAAAAAAGTTATTTGACCAAAATAAGAGGGATCATACAAAATGCATGTTATTTTTATTTAGTACTGACCTGATTAAGATATTTCACATAAAAGATGCTTACATATAGACCACAAGAGAAAAAAATTGTTGAATTTATAAAAATAACCCTGTTCAAAATCTTACATGCACTTGATTTTTCATATTGTGTTGTTACCTGAATGATCCACACCACAGCCGTTTTTTTTTTTTTTTGTTGTTGTTGTTGTTGTTGTTGTTTAGTGATAGTTGTTCATGAGTTCTTTGTTTGTCCTGAACAGTTAAACTGCCCACTGAAAGAAAACAAATTCTATGGCTTTTAGGCATTGTTGTGTATTTGAACCCTTTCCAACAATGACTGTATGATTTTGAGATCCATCTTTTCACACTGAGGACAACTGAGGGACTCATATGGAACTATTACAAAAGGTTCAAATGCTCACTGATGCTTCAAGAGGAAACGCAATGTGTTAAGAGCCGGGGGTGAAAACTGTTTAAATTCGAAGATCAGGGTAAATGTAACTTATTTTGTAAGATGTAAGTAACTTCTGTAGCTTCTGAAGGAATTACTAAATGAAAAAAAACATGACATTCAGGCAAAATAAGAAAAATGTACTCATCTTCATTCTGTTCGAAAGTTTTCACCCCCCGGCTCTTAATGCATCATTTTTCCTTCTGGAGCATCAGTGAGCGTTTGAACCTTCTGTAATAGCTGCATATGAGTTCCTGGGTTGTTCTTTGTGTGAAAAGATCATACAAAATCATACAAAAATAAAGAATTTGTGGGAACTGAAGGATTGTTCTGAAGAACAGTGGGCAGTTTAACAGTTCAGGACAAACAAAGGGACTCATGAACAAATATCACTAAACAAAAAAACACAGCTGTGGATCATTCAGGTAACAACACAGTATTAAGAATCAAACGTATGTAAACTTTCGAAGGGGTCATTTTTATAAAGGTCAGTACTAAATAAAAAACATGCCTTTTGTATGATCCCCTTATTTTGGTAAAAAAATTTACATTTTGTAGGTCTATGTAAACTTTTGATTTCAACTGTTTTTATTTAATCAGTGTATCCCTAGAAGTAATGCAAAGGCAGTAAACAAAAAAAGCAACTTTATATTGTTTTTGGCCTTTATTGGTCACATGTAACAACAAAACCAGTGCAGCCAGTGTTGTGTGACAAAAATCTTTAGGGAGCCCAAATCATCACATAGAATCAGAGCCAACATGGTTGCAATGTTAAATCATAAAGTGGCTTTTGTGTTAAAGGGAAACTGACATATTTGTGTGAAATAACCATTTAAAAATGACGCCTGGAGTACCTGCCCAGTCTCAGAATTATGCAATCACTGTGAACGCATGCTGGTCCCTGCTTATCTGAATATTTCCACGTCAGTGTGTGACGTTCAGACATCTGTCACCCACAGGTGCGACTGCGATGTCAGAAAGGAATCCCTCCATCATTGCGAGGCAGAGCCTGGCTCTACCTGTCGGGTGGAAAAGTGAAAAGAGAACAAAACGGTGGCAAGTTCGAAGTGAGTCAGTTGCACATACTTGATTAAAGCTGATTTGTAGTAGTCAAACTAGAGGGTGTTTTATCATTATGTATTTCTAACTGTGAAGCTTCTCAGACTTGAAGTAGCCTCCCATTGTTTTTCTAAACCTGTGCAGCTGGAAATTAGTCTACAAAAACGCATGAATATAGGATATGCCTATGAGATAAATCTGTGTTTGTGTCGTCGTTGAATAGGAGTTGGATAGCATGGATGGAGACCCTAAGTGGGTTGATGTGATAGAGAGAGATCTACACAGACAGTTCCCCTTCCATGAAATGTTTGTGTCCCGAGGAGGTCACGGGTTAGTCTACACAATTTCATATACATATATATTTGTATGCATTTTTGATGTATTTTATTTCTGACTGATCTATTTTATTTGGTCTGTCTGTTTGAGCAGGCAGCAGGACTTGTTCCGGGTGTTGAAGGCTTACACCCTGTACAGACCGGATGAGGGTTACTGCCAGGCTCAGGCTCCTATAGCAGCAGTTCTTCTGATGCACATGCCTGCTGAGGTACAGTGCATTACAAAGTTGTTTGCAATGCTTATTCTAGTGCATGTTCTCATTAGAAACACCTGTAATCCTTAATAGATTGATAAAGTCTTTTATTGGTGTATGTTATTCAGGATGCATTTTGGGGTCTGGTTCAGATTTGTGAGAAGTACCTCCCTGGATATTACAGCACAGGCCTGGTAAGACTTCTAAACATTACTACTTATCAAATCCAATCCAAAAAGGGGAAACAGGAAGTTCCTGCAAGATCCAGGTGACATTATCTGTAAAAGTTCGTTATCTATTGCCTGGTGATATTATGAAGGTCCTACATTTTACAACAGTGTAATAAAACATTTGAATGATGCACATCGTGAACGAAGACCATCTATTATGAACTTCATAGTTTTAGGTAATTGAAACCTTATCTGGGTTCTTCACGTACGTTCTCAGGTTCATAGTTTGCATTCTATTCATAGCGTTCATATCTGAAGTTCCCGTTTTCAATCTGCAAGCATTGAGTCATGTTTCCTGAGATCAAAAAAATATGCTGTAGGTGCCAGTAAAATTAAAAACAAAGCTTCTTTTGTTTTTTTTTTGCTCAAAGGTGATGTAAGTATCACGAATGTAGGGTGGTAAATGAAATAGCTGTGGGCAAAATTAATTTAGATCTAATCTATGATCCTTCATTTCTAATGTGAATGTGGAATTTCTGCTGTAAATATAATCTGTGAGTTATATCGTCTGAAAAAAGGGCACTGTTTACTCCGAGACAATGAAAAAAAGCTCAACAATCTTGATGCCAGTGTTTTTTTGTGTTGTAGGAGGCCATACAGTTGGATGGAGAGATATTAAATGCGTTATTTAAGCGCGTGAGCCCTCCAGCATATCGCCACCTTGAGAAACACAAGATAGAGCCCATCCTCTACATGACGGAGTGGTTCATGTGTGCATTTTCCAGAACTCTACCCTGGGCATCTGTGCTCAGAGTGTGGGACATGTTCTTGTGTGACGGTGAGATTGACTTACACTTGTTACCTAGGGGTGTGCGATAATGACAAAAAATGGTATCTTGATATTTTGCTGGCCGTGTTATTTTGCCGATACTTTGACAGGACTGCCGTGGACAGCTGACTCCCAAAGAATTTGATATTCTTCATATTCTGTGCCGTGGTTCAAACAGATTCTAACAGAATGTGCAGTTTTAAAGTGCAAGGGGCCTTTTTTTTTTTTTTTTAGAAAACAAATGGCTTTCAAAAAGTTACAACAGTTATTGACCATTAGTGTTGTGTGTTGAATTTGTAAACAGAATTTAAATTGACAAAAAAAGAAAAAAACAGGAAGAAATTTAGTTTTTTATTTAGGAAAAAAAAAGAGAAATCATGATCGTAATAATTCAACACTTCATATTTGAATATTCAACTATATTACATATACACAAGTGTTTTTGTAACACTGGCTCACACAGTTTTCATTCAAGAGACTTTTTTGTTCATGCACGCACACATATACACATGCATGCGTGTACATGCATTTACACGCACGGACACATTATAGAGATGCACACACCAAATGTGGAAAAGTCTCACTCAGCCTGCTCCCAAGTCTCATCAGAAATCATCCCAATCACCTTTTGTGCTGTTTACTCCTCCTTCGCCATGTTTTTGTTTGTTTCGTTTATCATTTGACACAATCCAAATCTCCATGGATTAGGGTGGGGTTAGGATTAGGCAAATCAAGTACCGATTTCAACGAGAGGGGGTAATAATTTGGCGGGGGTCGAAAATGGGCATAACACCGGAAGAGCGCATATTGTCTACTGTCAGAAGCAATTTGAATTCAAACGGTTGAAGAGTTATGGTAACATGAATACAGCTTGAGTTTGATATATCGGTGCCAACACTGCCGGTTTAAAAGGGTTAAGAATTAAAGTAGGTTAGAAATTTTTTTCCAACCTACTGTAATTAAATGTATGCATCATCTTTTGTTTTAGATTCTTAAATTTAATCAATAAAATAAAATAGTGAGACACTATAGGGCTGTTAACAATCAGTTGTAATCAGTATCAACAAAATTCTTGTTTGCAATGCAGAGAACGCACATAATCTGCATCTAAAGTGGCATTTAGATGCATTTACACACTGTTTAATGCAGGACATGACACAAATGCATAAATAATGTTTTGATGTTTAAAAACAAAATGATATAGTGACATTTAAAATGATTTTAGGAACAAATGGGAAAATATACTTTAAATATGAAGAGTTCAGATGCAAAACCAGCTAAAAGCCATCTCGGTCAAAAATGAAATAATGATACTGAGTGAATGCTCTCGACACATATTATGCGTCCATCAAATACTTTTACTTCAAACTCGTTAAAATCTAGCCTCAGCCCAATCACAATTACCGGTACTTACATAGAAACCTATACATCTGAGCCTGATAAAAATGCATTTTTTAAAGAAATACATCAGATGGATTTAGGGGCTTTTGCATCTGAACTCTTCATATAAATCCTAAATCGGCAGTACGCCAGTGGCAAATCACTGCATGGGTAAGTCATTGAGTCATTCATTCAACTGATTCATTCAAATGGCTGATCAATTCAGTAACTAAACACTGTGGTGTGTTGCTCAGAGATGCACAACGTTTTTGCTGTGGCTCTGTTTGAAACTGTTTTCGTTGACAAAAAAGCAAAAACAGGAACCTGTGTTTTAAATGAAAGTCAGGCTAATATTAGGCTAACTTCTTTATTGGACTGTGTTATAAAATCAATATCACATTTACAATCATACTGATGTTTGGAAAAAAAAAAAACAGTATTTTTTGTGTGACATTAACTATATCAGAGGATATAAACGTAATAGGCATATAAAAGTCATACGGGGACATATTTGCCCTTTTTTCTTGAATTTTGGGGGAATTTTAAATGTATTTCAATAGACTAAATCATGCAGTGAAAGCGTGAACTCTAAATGTGCTTGTGCAGTCAAACACGTGCACTCTCTGGGTTTGTTTCCGTTTGTTTTTCTGCGATATACCTGATATTGTCAAATGTATGTCGCACACCCCTAATGTTACCACACGTGCAGGTTGGTCATCTTCTTTCTGACTGTATTCTTCATATGTTCTTTGCCATTTTAATAGGAGTGAAGATACTATTCCGTGTTGGCCTGGTGTTGCTGAAATGCATGCTGGGATCTCGCGAGAAACTGAAGGCTTGTCCTGGTCAGTACGAGACTATGGAGCTTCTCAGGGCCGTGGAGCCACGATACATGCAGGAGGCCTTTCTTGTACAGCAGGTATCACATGCGCCCACTCTGTTCTACTGCATTTGGGTTTTAAGTAGATTTTGTTGTTGTTGTTGTTATTTAACAAATGATTGATGTAAAAGTTTAGTTTGTGACTAATACCTAAAAACCAGGATATGCAGAGCCAGTAATGCTTATTTGTTAACCATTAATGCTTGTTTTGCACATAGGTAGCTAAATAATAATTGTTATTAAGAATTTTTTTAATAACAAGCATCACACACTATCATTCAAAAGTTTGGGGTCAGTTTGATTTTATATTTTTTACTGTTTTTATTAAGCTTATGCTCACCAAAGCTACATGAATTTAATCATTAATACTCTTAAAATGTTTTAGCAATTTAAAATAACTTTATTTTTTATTTGAATATATATTTTAAAAAAATATATAATTTATTTTCAGCACCCATTACTCTAGTCTTCAGTGTCACATGATCCTTTAGAAATCAGTCTAATATGCTGATTTGCTGCTCAAGAAAATATATTATTTATTATTTAAATGTTAAAAAACAGTTGTGCTGCTAAATATTTTTGTGGAAATTGTGATGCTTTTTTTCAGGATTTGTTGATGAATAGAAAGCTCAAAAGAACAGCATTTATTTAAAATGGTCACCTTTTGTAGCATTATAAACATATTTACTGGCACTTTCGATCAAGTTAAGGTATTTTTGCATAATAAAAGTATTCATTTATTTACAAATTTTGAGCATTGCATAAATTATAAAGATCCATGTTGAGCTGAAGGTTTAGGTTTATTAACCTAAAGCCTAATAGGTTACTAATTAATCAAATATTCATACACTCATGTAATGTCAAGCGTTTTTAAGGGATTTTGTTTATTTCAAAAAGGCATAAATGTCTGAATTTCAGAATGTTATTAGCACGAACCATGCCTTAAATAAGTTACTTTAACTGTGTATGCTGATAGGTGCAATTCTTTAAAGACCCATTTATTTGGATTACTGGATACAAAATTGATAACTCATTGTAAACGGGTTTGATTGTCATGTAGGAATTTCCACTCATTGATGTATTTCACTTGCATCATGTAGAAGTATTTATGAGCATGACATTGGTGTTGAGTGTAGGATGTGCACTGATGATGATGAAGCTTATCTTCTGCACTTCCAGATATTAGAGCTGCCCATATCTGCTCGGGATGTCGAGCGAGAGCATCGTGTGCAGCTCAAGCGCTGGCGGAAGACTCACGGCGAGCTCAGCTACAAATCCGCTCCCAGAATGCACGGCGCACAGGCCATCATGTCTGCCGAGCCACACTCCCGCCAAGACCTCCGTCAAAAACCCACCATCATCGTCCAGTATCCCCTGCCCTCGGACACTAAATCCGAATTCGCTCGTGTCAAGAAGAGAAGCACTATCCGAAAGGCTCCCAATCCGGCACTGGACATCCCAAACCCCTATGCCCTACCAACAGACCCCAAACCAGCCCCTCTTACTAATCAAACACAAGAGACGGCCTCAAACAATCAGTCCGACCATCCTCCTCCATCACTACAACAATCCCTCCTCACTACACCCAAACAAACACCCTCCTCTGATCCACCAGCCTCTGTCGTTCCACCCCAACCATCTCCTAATCTCTCTCGCACCCCACCGCCTCCCAAACCCTCACCAAAACCCAAACCCGCACGTCCGATCGAAATCCCTCCCTCCTCCAACCCTGCAGTCACCGTCCAACCACTTTCTCTGCCTAAAGACTCAAGCAACACCAACAACTCAGCCCACCTGATAGATCCTCCACCCACTACAGACTCCACTCCGCTTCTTCAAGATGACGCACCTGTGAACGGTAGCTCAGCCGCTGCGCCCACAGTTCCTGGTTTACGTAACTCATTTGAGAGCGTGGGTTCAGAGGACACGTACCTGTAGCTCTCCAGGTCAGCATTCAGGGAGAAAACAGTATTGGGAACCAGCATTTTGCATGAGAATAAGGTGGGAGGACAAACTATGAATGTATTTTGATTTTCTTTGGGTGAGAGTTTTCAAGGTGACAAGAATCCTTGCCGTCAGTTATCTTGCACCCATCAGTGTGAAGAATTCAGGAATATATAAAGCTTAGTGACAAGAATCAAATGACTTAAAGGGTTAGTTCACTCTTAAATTAAAATCTCCTGATAATTTACTCACCTCCATGTCATCCAAGATGTTCATGTCTTTCTTTCTTCAGTCGAAAAGAAATGAAGGTTTTTGAGGGAAAACATTCCAGGATTTTTCTCCATATAGTGGACTTCAATGGGGATCAACAGGTTGAAGGTCCAAATTGCAGTTTCAAAGAGCTCTACATGATCCTAACCATGGAATAAGGGTCTAATCTAGTGAAACGATCAGTCATTTTTTTAATAAATATCAAATTTTATATACTTTTTAACCACAAATGCTTGTCTTGCACTAGCTCTCTGGTTCAAAAAGGTAGGTCATTTTCTCCTCCAACTTCAAAATCGCCCAACATTATTGTTTTATCGTTTTTTTTGTGTAAAGTGCGTTTGACTTAGTCTTTGCACGTTTGTTTTGTAAACACCGGGTTGGTACTTCTGCCTACGTCACATGTGACCTTTTCAGCGTGATTACGTAATGCGTGAAGTCCAAGCTAGTGCAAGATGAGCATTTGTGGTTAGAAAGTAAATACATTTTAACTTTTTTTTTTTTTTTTTAAGAAAATTACCGATCGTTTCGCTAGGCAAGACCCTTATTCCTCGGTTGGGATCATGTAGAGCCCTTTGAAACTACAATTTGGACCTTCAACCTATTGATCCCCATTGAAGTCCACTATATGGAGAAAAATCCTGGAATGTTTTACTCAAAAACCTTCATTTCCTTTCAACTGAAGAAAGACATGAACATCTTGGATGACACAGGAGTAAGTAAATTATCAGGAGTTTTTTTTTTAATTCTGGAGTGAACTATGACTTTAAGACCTCCAAAACTTCATTTCGGTGTCCATGCACACAAACCTCCTTTTTTCTCTGTGCTGGTCCATAATTGACTTCATAGTCTTTGTGTTACAGTGCTCAGAAAATCTGACTATTAGTTCTTCCATTATTCATCAATCATAAGCAGACTTTATAATCAAATCGTTTGGCTAGTTATTGTGATATTCGCTGCTTAATAATATTAGGTCACGTTGCAACACTTGATAATGTGTGACTTTCCAATCTAACAGTCTTACATTTACTTACGACTGCCACTATTGTAAGTGTTTTATTTTTATTTCACTAACCGTTTAATGTGCAACTATCATAATAAGTGCAAGGGAAAATGTTTCAACATCACGTCTGTTACCAGTAGCTACACTCAAGTGTGAGCGAAATTAAAAAGTTTTTATTTTTAAAACAATATTTCTTAGAAGCAATATAGGTGGAAGCATCCTTAAACTTTGTTTTTCAGAAAAATTGTAAAAATTGTACCTATCCCTGTTGAAGAAAGCACCATATGCTGGTTAGGTGTGTTTTGAAGCATGGCTGCTGGTTTGAACTGGTTTAACTGGTTCTAAGCGACTAGCTCCTGCTCAGGACCAGCTTAAACCAGCTCAAACCAGCAGCCATGCTTCAAAACACACCTAACCAGCATATGCTGTTTTTTTCAACAGGGATAAGTGTACAAAAGCTTGACACTGGGGGTTGACCTTTAAACTTTGTACCTCTAAAATGTGCATATTAGTATCTTTGAGAGCTGTTTTGCTTAAAAAAGATACAAATTTGTCTCATTAAGGGTATTTATCCAGTGACAACCTGTGTGTGTGTTTTTGTTGTGTAAAAAAAGAAATATTTGAATACTGATTTTATCACATAGCTCAAAAAATCCTGTTGTGTGTTAACATTAGAATCACAAACATAGTAGATATGATGTTGAAATGATTTTGGAGTGTCTAACACCATCTGATGTATTTATTTTGATGCATAAGTGAGAAACCGAAGACTGTAAACCTATTTCATCTCAAGCCACCAGGTGGCGCACGTTCCCTACAAATGATTCACTTTTTCTGAGAGGTTAACCTGTTACATTGGGAATTTAGTTACTTGTATAGTCATCTGTGAAGAGAGTTGTGTTACAAAACAGCTAAAAGTGCTGTTTTTGCTCACAGACGTGATTACATGTTATTGGGTGAGTCATTTTATTTACATTTTAATAAGAGCTGAGATATTCTAATCTGTTGCATCTTATGATTTATTTCTTTGAAATTATGGGATCATTGTTTGTTTGTTTGTTTGTTTGTTTGTTTAATTAATGCTTACAAATTACTTTGGCAAGAACTTTGATTTGTATGTCTAATATATAGATATATATATATATATAATCAATCCTCAACAACTGACTGTCGCCTTCATGTAGATTTTGTACAAATAAAAGCACTTATAATAAGATCACACAGATGCGTTTTTGTATTTTACGCACAGGATGAAGGCGCCGCTTCCCGCTGGGTCACACAACGTGTCTGTTTTCTGTCACTGCTGTGCTTCAATTACCGTAAGGAAAGCCATCAAAGAGACTGGTGTAAACCGAAACCTTAATGCTTTGGGTCATCTGCGATGGCCTGTGCTAAGTAGCAAATTAGAGAGCGCCTTGCTTTTTTTCCGTCGGAGGTCTAAACCCATGTCTCTGGTCACAAATTACCAGTGACAACTGCCTGCCTGAGGTCAAACTACAGCTTTACACAAACTGCTTGCAATCAGTTACAAACAGTGCATACTCACTTTTAGTAATTTATGTGATTCACAGCTGAATCTTCAGCATCATAACTCCAGTCTTCAGTGTCACATGACCCTTCAGAAATCATTCTTATTTGTAACCCTGCTCCACAAAACCAGTCTGAAGTAGCACGGTATATATTTGCAGCAATAGCCAAAAAACATTGAATGGGTCTTTTATGCCAAACTCATTAGGATATTAAGTAAAGATCATGTTCCATGAAGATATTTTGTAATTTCGTACTGTAAATATGTGACCATGGACCACAAAACCAGTCTTAAGTGTAAATTCTTGAAATAGAGATTTATACATCATCTGAAATCTGAAGTAAATAAACTTTCTGTTTATGTATGGTTTGTTAGGAAAGGACAATGCAACTATTTGAAAATCTGGAATCTGGGGCAAAAAATCAAAATATTGAGAAAATCGCCTGAAGTTGTCCAAATGAAGTTCTTAGCAATGCATATTACTAATCAAAAGTTTTGATATATTTACGGTAGGAAATTTACAAAATATCTTCATAGAACATGATCTTTACTTAATATCCTAATGATTTTTGACATAAAAGAAAAATGTATAAATTTGACCCATCCAATGTATTTTTGGCTATTGCTACAAATATACCTGTGCAACATAAGACTGGTTTTGTGGTCCAGGGTCACATATGTCAACACTTAATTTTTGATTAGTAATATGCATTGCTAAGAACTTCATTTGGACAACTTCAGGCGATTTTCTCAATATTTTGATTTTTTTTTTTTTTTTGCACCCTCAAATTCCAGATTTTCAAATAGTTGTATCTCTGCCAAATATTGTTCTGTCCTAACAAACCGTACATGAATGGAAAGCTTATTTAGTCGGCTTTCAGATGATGTGCAAATGTCCATGTCCAACAAATTGACCCTTATTACTGGTATTGTGGTCCACATATGTATGGAAGCCCGTTTCCACCACTGAATAATAAATAAAAAAGGTAACTGCGACTTTTTATCGCACAATTCTGACATTTTCTCGCAATTTCGAGTTTACCTCTCACAATTCTGACTTTTTTTTTTATCAGAACTGTAAGATATAAACACAATTGCGAGTTATATAGTCACATTTGCAGGATATAAACTCGCAATTCTGACTTTTTCTTGCAATTGCGACTTTATATCTCGCAGTTCTGACTTTTTTCCTCAGAATTGTGAGATATAAACTTGCGAGTTATAAAGTCCAGTTATGAGGAGAAAAAAAGACTGAAAAGTTCACAGAATTGCAAGTTTATATCTCGGAATTCTGACTTTATAACTTGCAATTGTGAGTTTATATTACACAATTCTGACTTTATTTCTCAGAATTGCACGTTTCTATCATGCAGTTCTGACTTTATTTCTCAGAATTGCAAGTTTATATCTCACAATTCTAAGGAAAAAAAAGTCAAAATTGTGAGAAGTTGCAATAACCATTTTTTATTTTTTTTATTTAGTGGCTAAAACGGCTTCCATACATATGCTATTTTGCTGCTCAAAGAAAAAAAGTTAGAAAGAACAGCTTTTATTTGAAATGGAAATCTGAAAATCTGTTGGAACAGTATACATACTGTTTTTACTTTCACTTTTAATTACTTTAAAGGAATAGTTCACCCAAAAAAAGGAAAATTTGCTGAAAATGTACCCACTCTCAGGCCTTCCAAGATGTAGATGAGTTTGTTTCTTCAGTGGAACAGATTTGGAGGAGTTTAGCGTTACATTAGTTGCTCTGTAGTGAATGGGTGCCATCAGAATGAGAGTCCAAACAGTTGATAAACACATCATTGTAATCCACTGATTTGTTGTTCTATAACATTAATTAACTTAGTATTTGACAGGTTAGCTTTTGTGCTGGTGAAAAACAAATTTCAAAGCTATGTATCATGGTATGACACTTCTACCTTCACCCCAGGGTGCTACAGGTTCCTACCTGTGAAAAAATACAGACATGCCTCAGGATAATACCACATATTTCTTTGGGTCTGACTTTATCAACTGGTCCTCATTTGCACAGGCGCCTAACAGCTCCATTCTTCATAGTGGTCTATTTGGCCTGCAGACAAGAGGGCAGCGCAGCTGTACGGCATTGAGAGAACAGATTCAAAATAACAGAAAAAAAAAAAAAAGATTTCTGTGGGAAACTTTACATTTAAATTCCACTCGTCAGGAAAGTATTTCATATATCAACATGACTAACCCTGACGAATAAACTGAAGAGAATTTGTCTTGAAAACATCACTCGCAACATTATTCAAAAACATGATTAGATTTCAGCGTTAGATGAATCTTTAGGAAGAATGGCTGTAAAAATAAACTTCTGGGAATTACTTTAAGGTTCCATGAAAATGAAGTTTTAGCTCTCATACACTGTAAAAAATTTTTAAAAGAAGCAGTATCATTCTCTCAGCTCACATAAAACACTCAGCTCTGCTAATAAATTCCATCAGGTGTCTGTCAGTCAAAAAATCAGGACTGCCAGAACAGGATTTGTAAGTGACTTTCAAATTGTTAAGCAAGTCACAGTGCAGGATTGAGAAGACTTAGAAACATATACAAAGCATTGATATGAGACTCACTTTCTTGTCATGGGTGGGCTTGTTGTCTAAAATCACAAGAATGATCTAATAACCGAGATATTGTCAGAATATAAAGTTAATATCTTTATCTCTCAATGAAGGGGTGGTCTGCCTTCTGCAGGGGGCAATTGGGGGCTGCAGGTTTTGGCTTTATCCCCACACAAACACACCTGATCCAACTAATCAAACTCCTGCAGAGAGCAGGATAAGCACAATCAGATGCAAGAAAGCAGCTAGAGAACCAAACCACTGAGTCTCCAGGAATCTCTGGAATTTCTTGATTGTATTTTCAAACTATTTGTTCTATAATCGTTTACATATGAATGCTGGACTGATTTAATCAGTTTTATGAATGTGGAATATAAATGAAAGAGATTATATAATAATAACAATACAGTTTTTTACTATTGCTTACACAAAAAAAATTAAATAACACACAGTGAAACCTGACACCCAAGGAGCAAAACGTCAGCCCAAATCTACACAACTATAAGCACATTCTCAGCCTCACACTTTTCACAAAACACTACACGCTTTGTTTTGCAATACACTAAACGCGCTTCTCTACATTAGACTCAGAAATCTAACGTAACGTCACTTCTTTGCCATTTTAAGGCACTGCTTTCCAAAATACTACACATATGAACCAACTGATCAAACACAGCCATATGGTATGCAAACACTTAGGTGTTTAACTGTAAACTCAACAATCAAGGTGTAAGCACTATAAAAAGGCAACAGGTGAATTTTTGTCTTCAACAAAACTGAAAGGCAGTGTTGCAGGAAGAGGAAGAGGGAGAAACATCTTTGGCCGCAGAGCTATTTTGAATGTCCCAGTCCAACATGGTTGTAACATCACAAGATATGCTGCAATCACACAGAATGGGGTCCTCCACTGGCATGCCAAAATAGGTCCTTACAACACAGACCACATACTCACATTTCCAGACAGACTATGTATTGGACAGACCAGGTATTGGACTAATGCAACCAGAAACTGCTTCCATTATTCCAGTTACCTCCCGCAGCACTCTCCCTTCCTCTCCTTTTTTTTTTTGCTTCGCATGGCACTGGAAGGTTAAGATCTCCGACACTATGCAGTGGGTGCAGTACTTGTCTCATGTGTTGTGTTTGGTCAATACATTCATGTTCTTTAACAAAGTTTGAAAAAAAAAAATAAAAAAGCGAGACAAATAAAACCCAGACTGTATCATTAGAAAGGTAGAAATGTGACAAGTGTTTAAGATTAAGCACAGCAGTGTGTAAGTGGTTCAAACAGAATCCAGCTGTATGAACCATGTGTGTGCTATACGGTACCAAAACTGGGTTTTGTTAAATTATTGTAAAGTTTTGAATTAAGTGTTTCGTTTTGCAAAAGATCTGAGATGTTCTGCTACTTGTGCTTGCAGATGTGTAAATTGTGTGTAGTGCTGTGACAAAATGAACCTTGTTTTTAAAATTGTGCCTATTCGTAAAAAAAACTGTAATAACAATAATAATAATAGTTTTTCTCGATTGTTAACACACTATAACAGATTCATTTGGGCCAATTTTCCAAGCATTCATACTCAAGACAAAGACAGGTTTCTTAAAACTTTTAATTTCACCTGCTTTCATAAGTTTCAATTTGCTCAGTGTTTTCTGCAAAACTCCACACAAGACTGACATCATTTTGCACAGGTTTAACCTTTCTGATTTAGAAAACACAAACACACAATATAATTACTTCAAGAATCACAAAATGAACACAAATTTATCCATGTGTGAACATTAAGTAGCAAAACTGATGACAGATCAGTCAGAATCTCAGGATGAAATGAACAAGAGCATAGGTGATTATGGATAATGAATCTTGGTAGTGGACGAAAAAAAGAGGACAAAGAGGAGAAAAGAAAAATGAAGGGGACAAGGTCAAAGGTCATTTGTTCCTGATGAAATACAGAGCACTATGGTTGACCATGGAATGACCATAAGGAAAGCTGCCCTGCAAGCTCATCTACAGGGTTTTTAGACCACTTACACATTACAATTACAGTACATAGCAGCAGGACTTTGTACTGTAAATACTGTAGCACAAACCCTCAAACTCATAACTGTTGAATTGATTTGTAGCCAAGTATGACTTACATGCACTGTATTTGTGCAGAACTGAGAGTCGACTGTCTAGGGGAGGCAGAGAAAGTCTTTTGTCAGAAGACTAAGAAATATAACAAATAATGCAGTTACCAATACTGTAATGCATATTGGGAGAGGATGCTCTATTTATTTGTTTGTTTGTTTATTTATTTGTAGCTGTACAGTAACTGACAGCATATTCTGTTGTTTGGTCTTTGAACTTTTCTCTTCTAGTTCTTTTCATCTACTGTAAGATCACTTTACAGTAGTGTAATGAAAAGTAAACTTTTCTAAACGTTTATTGCTGAATTTTACTGTATCTGCACACCTCTATTTATGCTGTATACTGTAAGAGACGCTGACTAGCAAAAGGATTCCTGATTCACACTAGGAGGTTTTTGTAACAGTGTTTTGAATTGATCTCACTAGTTTTCTCTAGGCAGGAAAATCATCTGTGTATTTGTCATCTGAGGCCAAAGTTTGAGTCTGACAAAAGAGAATGTGTTTTTGACTAAAATGTTTGACTTTCTCCTGAAAGTTTGAAGTTTGCACAAGTTGGGGTGTAGTTTTGAGATGTGTTTATAGTTGTGAGAAAATGGTGAATGTGTGTTAGCAATGGAGAAAAAATGTAATAATAATAATAATAGGGACATTTGACAGTGAGGTTTAGTTTAAGAAGTTAATTTAGGTGTCATGAACTAAGAATGAGCATTTTTACCAATTATTAATATAGGTTATAATTAAATTATATAAATAATACAACATGCTACATGTATGTTATACATAATTAACTTGTATTAATTTATGCAACTTTATATGTTAAATTATTATTATTATTATTATTATTATTATTATTATTAGTGTTAGTAGTAGTAGTAAAGACAAAACAAAATAAGGTCTCAATTGTTAACATTAGTTAATATATTAACTAACAGTGAGCAATATATACTACTAGTCAAAAGTTTAAGATTTTTTATGTTTTTAATTTTTTTAAAGTCTCTTCTGCTCACTAAGCCTGCATTTATTTGATCCAGCAAAAATGTATTAAGTACAGCAAAAACAGTAAAATTGTGAAATATTTTTATTATTTAAAATAACTGTTTTCTATTTGAATGAATATATTGTAAAATGTAATTTATTCCTTTGATCAAAGCTAAATTTTCAGCATCATTACTCCAAACAAAAAAAGATAGGTTTTCAATTTGTGGCTTTTAAAACATTAGTCAACAATAATTTATAAAGATTTTCATGAAGAAAACATTAAACATTAAACATTATTCTTATTACATTGATGTAATTATTTATTTTGTTTTTTATTTTTACCGTTTTACAGTGATGATTTTTAGTTTATTGCTAATGAATCAGTTATTCATGTCTGCTACATAGAATTATTTTACATCAAAAACGTTAACATTAATGAACAGTACTTCTACAGCATTTATAGATCCTTAACATAAACATTTACAAATATATTTTTAATCAAAATTGATCAATACTGTGAATTAATATGAACAATGATCAATTGATATTTTATTACCTGACATTAACAAAGATTTTGTTAATTAACATATTTTTGTATATACTCCCAGTCAAAAGTTTTTGAACAGTAAGATTTTTAATGTTTTTAAAAGAAGTGTCTTCTGCTCACCAAGCTTGCATTTATTTGATCAAAAGTACAGTAAAATATTTTTACTATTTAGAATAACAGATTTCTATTTGAATATATTTAATAATTTGTAATTTCTAAGCTTAATTTTTAGCATCATTACTCCAGTCACATGATCCTTCAGAAATCATTCTAATATGCTGATTTGCTGTTCAATTAACATTTTTTTGTATTATTATTATGATTATCTATATTTAAAAAGGTTGAGTTCATTTTTTTTTTAGGATTCTTTGATAAATAGAAAGATCCAAAGATCAGCATTTATGACTTTGGAATATTAGAATGATTTCTGAAGGATCATGTGACTGGAGTAATGATGCTAATTGTTAATGTCAGGTAATAAAATATCAATTGATCATTGTTCATATTAATTCACAGTATTGATCAATTTTGATTAAAAATATATTTGTAAATGTTTATGTTAAGGATCTATAAATGCTGTAGAAGTACTGTTCATTAATGTTAACATTTTTGATGTAAAATAATTCTATGTAGCAGACATGAATAACTGATTCATTAGCAATAAACTAAAAATCATCACTGTAAAACGGTAAAAATAAAAAACAAAATAAATAATTACATTAATGTAATAAGAATAATGTTGAAAAATCTTCATGAAAATCTTTATAAATTATTGTTGACTAATGTTTTAAAAGCCACAAATTGAAAACCTATCTTTTTTTTGTTTTTGGTGTTAAGGAGAGTTTAAAAAGCAATACTATTTTGCAAGAACGTAGGATGTTGATGTCTGAGACGGTCCTTTCAGCTGTAACGTATCTGAGCTGAATATGAATGGCCATCATGAAGCAGAGCTCAAACGCTCTTCTAAAAGCATGACTGTCTCAATCTTCAGCATGACAGTGGATGCTTGAGTTGTCACAGCATGGCAGCTCCTGGACTCTGACATCATGTCTGTCTGTGCCAGATAAGAGAACTGATAAACAGAGGAAGACTCCTGAATAAAGCAATTAATCAGTGCCAAAGGCTTTCAAAAACCTGTACTGACATCTTCACACCAAAGATTAGGCCTTAGGCTACATATTTGAAGTTGTGAGTCAAAATATTGCCTGGAAATGAACTGATTGTAGCTTATCATCCAGTAACTTTTCACTGTGTGTATGAATAAATGTACAAGTATGCATGTGTGGGTGCGTGCTTGTGTGTACTCTATAAGGTGATGAGTAACACACATATGGTAGATATCAGTGACACGAGGAGGAGCAGACACCCCGATGTGTGCTCACACACCCTGTCTCCCCATCCTGTCTCCATGCTCCCTTAAGGGACTCCATGCAGTAACCCTATCCTATACATGTTAGTACTCAAAGGTGCTGTGCTGGTGGGGGCGTTTGTGTGTGTGTTTTGGTGGAAATGTGTGTTTTCATATGTCATATACAGTGCTTTAACCAGTATTGATTTGCTTTAACCATCCACTGATTTTTGGAGGGTGCACATCCTGCCAACATTACACAATATTACAAAATATACACTGCCATTCAAAAGTTTGGGATCAGTAAGATTTGTAATTTTTTTTAAAGAATCTTTTCTGCTCATCAAGCTGCATTTCTGTGATTAAAAATACAGAAGAAACAGTAATATTGTAAAATATTATTGCAATTTAAAATAGTAGGTTTTCTATTTTAATATATTTGAAAATGTAATTTATTCCTGTGATGCAAAGCTGAATTTTCAGCATCATTACTCCAGTCTTCAGTGTCAAACGATCCTTGGGTAATTATTCTAATATGCTGATTTGTTGTGCTGCTTAATTTTCTTAAAGATTCTTTGATGAATAAAAAGTTAAAAAGAACAGCATTTATTCAAAATATTAATCTTTTCTAACAATATAAGTCTTTTTATCAATTTACCACATCCTGAATAAAAGTATTAATTTCTTTCAAAGAAAGAAAGAAAGAAAGAAAGAAAGAAAAATACTGACCCCAAAGATTTCTATTTTAAATAAATGATGTTCTTTCATTCATCAATTAATCCTGAAAAAGTATCACAGGTTCCAAAAAAATAAAAAAAATAAATAATTAAAAAAAATTAAGCAGTACAACTGTTTCCAACACTGATAATAAATCAGCATATCAAAATGATTTCTGAAGGATTATGTGAAACTGAAGACTGGAGTAATCATGCTGAAAATTCAGCTTTGCAACAAAGAAATAAATTAAATTTTAATGTATATTAAAATAGAAAACCACTATTTTAAATTGCAATAATAATTTTATTTTTATTTTTATTTTTATTTATTTTTTTAAATCAAATAAACGCAGCCTTGATGAACAGAAAAGACTTTGTTCGAAGGGTTCGAGCGTTTTCGGTTTTTAAGCACATAAGGAAAAAGACATTACATATTATTTAGCAAGCCTGTACCCACCTAAATCAATTATTAAAAAAACATTTTCGTCAAATCCAGGTGATTTACTATAGAAATACGATGTTTTTATAACATTAATGACTGTTATAGCACCAGCTGTGGTCCGATCTCCCTGAAACTCTGCATGCTTGTTTAGAATCACCTGTCGCTGAGTTTTTGTTTACGCTTTATAGGCTTTTGGGTATATTTGGACAGGCCCCTTTTCTAAAGGAGCCCGTTAAAATTTCCCAAAGGGTAAATTTCAACATGTTTTTGACAATTATTGACCTAGAGAGTCCAGAGAATTGCAGTGCAGTGTTTTTTTCCAGACTGAGCGAAAAACTTAGGACTAGTTTGCAAAAGTAGCTTTTTCACATCTCAATCATTTAAAAAACGGTTTGATCGACAGCAGTGGTTCCAGAGGCAAAGCTGTTTCGGATATAAAAATTGCATGCATGTGCGGATGACCGTGCAATGTGCAATTTTTTATGCCCTCAAAATATACGACGTGGCCGATTTCTTTCAAATTTCTCACAGATCTTTGGGGCTGCGGGTCAAACAGGCCCACTGAGTTTTGTTCCGATCAGCCTCCGCTGACCTTGTCTAATAGGTGCTCAAACTTTATCGGCCAATGACGGCCATGTTTTTTTTGAGATACGCAAATGTCCCCATAGACACTTGTGGCACTTTGGACCAAGACTGTGCACAGTGATTTTCAAAAAAAGGTTTTGCAAAAAAATGTAAAATACCCGAAAATTTCTCCAACCTCACAATCAAATCTGAGGAATGAGCCAAGGATTCCAATGACACAAGACACTTGAGCCTGCGACTGACGTTTAGGAGTTATGAGCGCTTTCGTACGTTTGATTGCTATAGTGCCCCTGTCAGGCTGATTGGGGTGAGCCTCGGTCACGTTGTAGGCAATGTGAATACTACCATCCCTCCAAGTTTCAAGTCTCTACGATTTACAGTTTGGTCTGCACAATCAGTTTTACGTGGAAATCGCTCATCTGTGACCATTCTAACAATTACAATAGGGTTTCAGCGCTACGTGTTTGTACCTCTAAAAAAATTACTGATCCCAAACTTCTGAACGGCAGTCAAACCAAAATTTATTCAGACACCTTCAACATTTCTCACATGATCACAGTTTATTCATTATAGTTTAGAAAATGGTAATAAAATATGTTAAATTGTGAAAGAACAAATTCATCTTGATAATGTCAGATAACTTTGATAGAAAGGTATGTAACAAAACGTGATCAGGTCAAAGTGTCAAATCAAATTTTTGGTCCCAAAGTTTTATCAGTTTTACTGGAAGTCCACTGTATGAAGAATTTTTGGGTATAATATGTCACAGTTGACTTTATTTTGCTATCCTCACTTAAATAAATGAACTATAGTGTCCTGCACCCACTAGTAAAAAAAAATTATCAAAAATTATATCTGGTGTCTGAATATTAAAGTTTTATGTTTATCATCTTGATTATAGTTCTACATTTTCCTTAAATTTCCCTATAATTTAGTGGAAAAAGGGATTTTCCCAGGTTTACATTTATTCTTTTTCCATTTGCCAATTTTCTTTTGTCTTCAAAAAAAAATAAAATAAAAATAAAAATAAAAAAAATAAAAAATTCAGAGTGAATATCTGTCTTGTGGGATGGGATATCCACCTTATTTTTCCCATAAGAGTGGGTGCAACCATTTGTACAATTTTTGTGTCTAGCTTCCGGTCTCATCCACTTCCAGCTATATTTAGCTGCACAACAAGCTCATTTTAGTGCTTGATATTGCAAACTGGTGTGTCTTCCCATATTGTTTTAATGTATTATCTTAATTATGAACACACTGGTTTGTAGTGCAAACTGTTTTACCTTTTACTGCACTTTGATATTCTTCTCGTTATTTTCCTTTGGCGGATTATGAACCGGACGTCTAACACATCACCAGAAAACAGCTTACTTCCGCATTGAAAAATAAGGTGGATAGGATGGGATGTTTGTCATGGTGCAGTGAAAGTGTAGAAGCTTTATACACAAAAAAGCTGTATCCTGTAGGATACAAAACAACTGTATGGCACAAATTGTACCCCTTTATCCTGTGTTGTTGGTTGTGTGTGTGTGATTATGTGTGTGTGTGTTTGAAGAGTAGGAAGCTCCTAGTAGTCTCCTGTGTGAAAACAAGCTGGCAGAGAGATGTCCTCCGGTCACATCAAAGTAAACACACACACAACAGAGGAAATAAGCTTAGACCCACCAGGGTCAAAGGTCACCACAGTGGCATTGTTGGGAAGGCAGAGCGGATACTGAGTGGGCTGTGACACGTACGGAGAAGCTCTTGAGTTTGTGTGCATATGTATTAATAAATACAGCGGCCCGTGAGAATAGGAAATACGCTGTGCACTAAATGCAGATGCTCTAAATCTGACTGCTGCTATTGACATGCAGCCAAAGTGTCTCATCCAAACTGGCTCCTCTTCTTAAAGATGTTTTTGTTTAAAAAAATGGCCCGTGAATCAATGAAACATCCTGCGATTGTGTGTTTTGGGGAAGGTGTGTTGTGCTTTTGATATGGGTTGGTTTACAGTAGAGGATACCAATATCTAAATTAACAGGTGAGGCACCCAAAGACAGTCATGATACATTGTTCAGAGTTCCTGTTTTTGCAAAGAGTTTTGTTTTTTGCAAAGTATAGTTTAATTTATATTGAATATCAGTGCACATGTATATACAGTTGAGGTCAAAAGTTTACACACACCTTGCTGAATCTGCAAAATGTTACAAAAATAAGAGGGATCATACAAAATGCATGTTATTTTTTATTTAGTACTGACCTGAATAAGATATTTCACATAAGAGATGTTTACATAAAGTCCACAAGAGAAAATAATACTTACATTTATCAAAATTACCCTGTTTAAAAGTTTGCATACACTTGATTTTTAATACTCTGTTGTTACCTAAATGACCCACTGTTGTTTGTTGTTGTTTTTTTTTTAGTGATAGTCGTTTATGAGTCCCTTGTTTGTCCTGAACATTACATGAAAACGTGATCTGTGCAAGTTTTTAGTGAGTAACCAGCTTGGCGAAATTTAAAGTAAATCTCTGAGTCTCACCAATATTTACAAGCTTTGATGACTGATGATCCGAAAAATTCAAAAATACTTAAAAGTTAATTATTAAAAAGAATAGCTGAGCATAAGTTTACAAATAAAATATATTGTTATTATTTATTATTTTAAAAAAAAAGTTAAATGCTTAAAAAACTAACTTGATGAAATTCATACATGGTTTTAATAAATAGAATATTGATTATATTGTTAAAGTAAAAATATAAAACAGATTTTTTTTTTTTTTTTCCCAGAGAAAATGTGAGTGGGACATAAATTTACATTTGATAAAAAATTATATTAATAATATTATTAATAATATATATTGTTGTTTCTTTAATTTCTCATTTTATTGCTCTTATAATAATAATAATAATAATAATAATAATTGAAGAGTTTATTTGCAAAAACAGATTTTTATTTATTTTCAGAAATCATGTTTTTTAAATTGTGAATTCCAAGTAATATCAATCAAAATGCAGTTAAGTAATAATAACAAATACAGGTAACTTATAAAATATATTAAAAGCAAACGCAGATAACTCCAACATTCGTTTTTTGGCAAAAGCAGATAACTTCCTGTTTAAAAAACAAACAAACAAACAAACAAACAAACAAAAAAAAAACACTTGTTTATCTTTGTAATCTCATCATTTTACAAAGTATGCGCCTGACAAGCTTTGTTATGTTTGAGATTACACGCAGTACAGGAAGCAGCTTTTCCCTTACCATTGTAACGCGCTGCTTTAACACGGTTCCGTGAAAAAGTTCCAGATTTTATTTTCCTTTTACGCCCTGAAGAAGATATCAAAGGTTCATCAAGTTCATCGAAATTATCCATCCTCGATCACTTTTAGTCAGCTGACCAAACTCCTCTCATCTGAGCGACTGCGTCTTTTCAAGGTGAGCCTTGTCACCTGACCTGAATACCGTGCGCTGATTCGCTAAAATGGACTTATATGCTTCTGTTTACAAACAACAAGGGGGTTAGGGCTAGAAGGGTTCTGCAGTAAAACGTGAACTCGCGATGCTTTGAAAGTAGACAATACCGGCTTTTTTGACACAATGTGTTTAGGGTTCAGATCGCGCTATGTGTGGAGAATAATGCACGGCAGTTATATATGTATTTTAAGTGGTGTTTATCGGTTTTAGCAAATAAACTCTTCAATTATTATTATTTTATTGTTATATTTATATACTGTATATATAATAATATTTAATGGAGAGTGTTTCAAATCAGCCATGACAGACATTGAAGCTTCTCGCAGTCTGGAACAGCTATGAGCTGCTGAATACTATAACAATAGAAGTCAATTGGAAGTTTCCACTATAATAGAAAAACAAATGTCTGTGTGCAAATGAGCACTTTAGAGTAATGCAAGATTTAATGGTGAAAAGGTGAAGGTGTTTCCTGCTAGCATCCTTCCCATATGCTCATAATAATATTTTTTTGGCAGATGTGCTGATCCGGTCAGTCATTTAGCTTCGTAATTTTATGGTGATTCAAGATGTGTCCACAGGTGCGCTCTGCCTCTCGTACACTTTTTCCTTCCGTTATAATCAGATTGTCTATAAAACCTGATACTCTTTTTTTCCCACTAATTATAGGCATATGCCACTGAAAACCTTGATTGAGCATGTGGGTCCAGTGTGTGCATATTTGACTGCTTCGAGGTCAATTGTGCAGAAGATTTCATCGCACACACAGATTGTAAACACACATGACCATATTGAGACACATACCACACAATGCCCAAATTGCAATCAGCAGAAAACTTGTCTTTGATGTCAATCAGTAGAGTGCCATTAGAGGTTAGCAAAATGAATTGGACTACATGTATTCACACAAGCACACACTTACACAAATACACACTCGCACAGTACGTGTGTGTTATGTGATACCGGAGGGTTTCATCTCTGACGGTTGGAGGTTTCCCTCATGCAGCTCTTCTCCCCAGAGGAAAAATCCCATCACACACTTCAGCCTGCAGCCTAAACTATGAGTAGGGCAAAACCGTGGCAAGATGATTTACACAACTGTGTGTGTGAAAACAAGTTTGCGGCTGTAAGTTCGATGTTGGGTTTCGTGCGGTTCAGGTTTGCACAGATGTTGTTGTGGCAGTGAGCCAGTTCTGTGATGTCATGTCATGAGAGAGGCCCACACCTCCTCTAAAAAGATAAAACACACAGATTAGGGGGGAAATGGAGGTTAAGGACAAAAAAAGGAGAAAATATCTGATAACAGACATAAATTAAACATATAATATAAGAAATGTTAAACTGAGTTTAGTCATTGCACGTTTTCCTTGAATGTATATATACTTTTTCATATACAAAATTTTGCATTTGCTCAGGTCTTCTGACTGGTTTTTAATGTGTTGCAGGGTTTTCTTGATAGTTTTTAGTGTTATGGGTGCTTTTTGTCTGTTGCTAGGGTGTTCTGGGTGTTTTTGGTGTTGTAGGTGATTGAGTGTGTTGCTATGTAGTTGCTATGGTGTTCTGAGTGGATTTCAGTGCTGTAAGTGGTTTCTAGTGTGTTGCTATGCTGTTTCTAGGGTGTTCTGAGTGGTCTTCAGTGCTGTGAGTGGTTTCTAGTGTGTTGCTATGCTGTTGCTAGTGTGTTCTGGGCGTTTTTGGTGTTGTAGGTGGTTTATTGTGTTGCTATATAGTTGCTAGGGTGTTCTGGGTGGGTTTCAGTGTTGCGGGTGATTTCTAGTGTGTTGCTATGCTGTTTCTAGGGTGTTCTGAGTGGTCTTCAGTGCTGTGAGTGGTTTCTAGTGTGTTGCTATGCTGTTGCTAGGGTGTTCTGAGTAGTCTTCAGTGCTGTGAGTGGTTTCTAGTGTGTTGCTATGCTGTTGCTAGAGTGTTCTGGGTGTTTTTGGTGTTGTAGGTGGTTTATTGTTTTGCTATGTAGTTGCTAGGGTGTTCTGGGTGGGTTTCAGTGTTGCGGGTGATTTCTGGTGTGTTGCTATGCAGTTGCTAGGGTGTTCTGAGTGGTCTTCAGTGCTGTGAGTGGTTTCTAGTGTGTTGCTATGCTGTTGCTAGTGTGTTCCGGGCGTTTTTGGTGTTGCATGTGGTTTATTGTGTTGCTATGTAGTTGCTAGGGTGTTCTGGGTGGGTTTCAGTGTTGCGGGTGATTTCTAGTGTGTTGCTATGCTGTTTCTAGGGTGTTCTGAGTGGTCTTCAGTGCTGTGAGTGGTTTCTAGTGTGTTGCTATGCTGTTGCTAGGGTGTTCTGAGTAGTCTTCAGTGCTGTGAGTGGTTTCTAGTGTGTTGCTATGCTGTTGCTAGAGTGTTCTGGGTGTTTTTGGTGTTGTAGGTGGTTTATTGTTTTGCTATGTAGTTGCTAGGGTGTTCTGGGTGGGTTTCAGTGTTGCGGGTGATTTCTGGTGTGTTGCTATGCAGTTGCTAGGGTGTTCTGAGTGGTCTTCAGTGCTGTGAGTGGTTTCTAGTGTGTTGCTATGCTGTTGCTAGTGTGTTCCGGGCGTTTTTGGTGTTGCATGTGGTTTATTGTGTTGCTATGTAGTTGCTAGGGTGTTCTGGGTGGGTTTCAGTGTTGCGGGTGATTTCTAGTGTGTTGCTATGCTGTTTCTAGGGTGTTCTGAGTGGTCTTCAGTGCTGTGAGTGGTTTCTAGTGTGTTGCTATGCTGTTGCTAGGGTGTTCTGAGTAGTCTTCAGTGCTGTGAGTGGTTTCTAGTGTGTTGCTATGCTGTTGCTAGAGTGTTCTGGGTGTTTTTGGTGTTGTAGGTGGTTTATTGTTTTGCTATGTAGTTGCTAGGGTGTTCTGGGTGGGTTTCAGTGTTGCGGGTGATTTCTGGTGTGTTGCTATGCAGTTGCTAGGGTGTTCTGAGTGGTCTTCAGTGCTGTGAGTGGTTTCTAGTGTGTTGCTATGCTGTTGCTAGTGTGTTCCGGGCGTTTTTGGTGTTGCATGTGGTTTATTGTGTTGCTATGTAGTTGCTAGGGTGTTCTGGGTGGGTTTCAGTGTTGCGGGTGATTTCTAGTGTGTTGCTATGCTGTTTCTAGGGTGTTCTGAGTGGTCTTCAGTGCTGTGAGTGGTTTCTAGTGTGTTGCTATGCTGTTGCTAGGGTGTTCTGGGCGTTTTTGGTGTTGTAGGTGGTTTATTGTGTTGCTATATAGTTGCTAGAGTGTTCTGGGTGTTTTTGGTGTTGTAGGTGGTTTATTGTTTTGCTGTGTAGTTGCTAGGGTGTTCTGGGTGGTCTTCAGTGCTGTGAGTGGTTTCTAGTGTGTTGCTATGCAGTTGCTAGGGTGTTCTGAGTGGTCTTCAGTGCTGTGAGTGGTTTCTAGTGTGTTGCTATGCTGTTGCTAGTGTGTTCCGGGCGTTTCTGGTGTTGCATGTGGTTTATTGTGTTGCTATGTAGTTGCTAGGGTGTTCTGGGTGGGTTTCAGTGTTGCGGGTGATTTCTAGTGTGTTGCTATGCTGTTTCTAGGGTGTTCTGAGTGGTCTTCAGTGCTGTGAGTGGTTTCTAGTGTGTTGCTATGCTGTTGCTAGGGTGTTCTGAGTGGTCTTCAGTGCTGTGAGTGGTTTCTAGTGTGTTGCTATGCTGTTGCTAGAGTGTTCTGGGTGTTTTTGGTGTTGTAGGTGGTTTATTGTTTTGCTATGTAGTTGCTAGGGTGTTCTGGGTGGGTTTCAGTGTTGCGGGTGATTTCTGGTGTGTTGCTATGCAGTTGCTAGGGTGTTCTGAGTGGTCTTCAGTGCTGTGAGTGGTTTCTAGTGTGTTGCTATGCTGTTGCTAGTGTGTTCCGGGCGTTTTTGGTGTTGCATGTGGTTTATTGTGTTGCTATGTAGTTGCTAGGGTGTTCTGGGTGGGTTTCAGTGTTGCGGGTGATTTCTAGTGTGTTGCTATGCTGTTTCTAGGGTGTTCTGAGTGGTCTTCAGTGCTGTGAGTGGTTTCTAGTGTGTTGCTATGCTGTTGCTAGGGTGTTCTGAGTAGTCTTCAGTGCTGTGAGTGGTTTCTAGTGTGTTGCTATGCTGTTGCTAGAGTGTTCTGGGTGTTTTTGGTGTTGTAGGTGGTTTATTGTTTTGCTATGTAGTTGCTAGGGTGTTCTGGGTGGGTTTCAGTGTTGCGGGTGATTTCTGGTGTGTTGCTATGCAGTTGCTAGGGTGTTCTGAGTGGTCTTCAGTGCTGTGAGTGGTTTCTAGTGTGTTGCTATGCTGTTGCTAGTGTGTTCCGGGCGTTTTTGGTGTTGCATGTGGTTTATTGTGTTGCTATGTAGTTGCTAGGGTGTTCTGGGTGGGTTTCAGTGTTGCGGGTGATTTCTAGTGTGTTGCTATGCTGTTTCTAGGGTGTTCTGAGTGGTCTTCAGTGCTGTGAGTGGTTTCTAGTGTGTTGCTATGCTGTTGCTAGGGTGTTCTGGGCGTTTTTGGTGTTGTAGGTGGTTTATTGTGTTGCTATATAGTTGCTAGAGTGTTCTGGGTGTTTTTGGTGTTGTAGGTGGTTTATTGTTTTGCTATGTAGTTGCTAGGGTGTTCTGGGTGGGTTTCAGTGTTGCGGGTGATTTCTGGTGTGTTGCTATGCAGTTGCTAGGGTGTTCTGAGTGGTCTGCAGTGCTGTGAGTGGTTTCTAGTGTGTTGCTATGCTGTTGCTAGTGTGTTCCGGGCGTTTTTGGTGTTGCATGTGGTTTATTGTGTTGCTATGTAGTTGCTAGGGTGTTCTGGGTGGGTTTCAGTGTTGCGGGTGATTTCTAGTGTGTTGCTATGCTGTTTCTAGGGTGTTCTGAGTGGTCTTCAGTGCTGTGAGTGGTTTCTAGTGTGTTGCTATGCTGTTGCTAGGGTGTTCTGAGTAGTCTTCAGTGCTGTGAGTGGTTTCTAGTGTGTTGCTATGCTGTTGCTAGTGTGTTCCGGGCGTTTTTGGTGTTGCATGTGGTTTATTGTGTTGCTATGTAGTTGCTAGGGTGTTCTGGGTGGGTTTCAGTGTTGCGGGTGATTTCTAGTGTGTTGCTATGCAGTTGCTAGGGTGTTCTGAGTGGTCTTCAGTGCTGTGAGTGGTTTCTAGTGTGTTGCTATGCTGTTGCTAGTGTGTTCCGGGCGTTTTTGGTGTTGCATGTGGTTTATTGTGTTGCTATGTAGTTGCTAGGGTGTTCTGGGTGGGTTTCAGTGTTGCGGGTGATTTCTAGTGTGTTGCTATGCTGTTTCTAGGGTGTTCTGAGTGATCTTCAGTGCTGTGAGTGGTTTCTAGTGTGTTGCTATGCTGTTGCTAGTGTGTTCTGGGCGTTTTTGGTGTTGTAGGTGGTTTATTGTGGTGCTATATAGTTGCTAGAGTGTTCTGGGTGTTTTTGGTGTTGTAGGTGGTTTATTGTGGTGCTATATAGTTGCTAGAGTGTTCTGGGTGTTTTTGGTGTTGTAGGTGGTTTATTGTGTTGCTATGTAGTTGCTAGGGTGTTCTGGGTGGGTTTCAGTGTTGCGGGTGATTTCTAGTGTGTTGCTATGCAGTTGCTAGGGTGTCTTGTGTAGATTTCAGTGTTGTGCATGGTTTCTAGTGTATTGCTATGCAGTTGCTAGGGTGTCCTCGGTGGTTTTTAGCATTGTGGGTGGATTCTAGTACATTGCTATGCAGTTGCTAGGCTTGTTTGGGTGTTTTAGTGTTGTGGGTGGTTTAGTGTGTTACTACGCAGTTGATACTGTGTTCTGACTTGTCTTCAGTGTTGTGAGTGGTTTTGTGTGTTACTATGTAGTTGCTAGGGTGTTCTGGGTGTTTTAGAGCTGTGGATGGTTTCGAGTGTGTTTTTATGCAGTTGCTAGAGTGTTCTGGGTGTTTTTTTGTGTTGTGGGTGCTTTTTGTTTGTTGCTATACAGTTACTAGGGTGTTCTGAGTGGTCTTTTATGTTGTGGGTGGTTTCTTGTGTGTTACTATGCAGTTGCTAAGGTGTTCTGGGTGTTTTAGTGTTGTAGGTGGTTTAGTGTGTTACTATGCAGTTGCTAGGGTGTTCTCTGTGGTTTTTAGCATTGTGGGTGGTTTCTAGTACATTACTATGCAGTTGCTAGGGTGTTTTGGGTGTTTTTTTTAGTGTTGTGGGTGGTTTAGTGTGTTACTATGCAGTTGCTGCTGTGTTCTGAGCAGTCTTCAGTGTTGTGGGTGGTTTCTAGTGTGTTTTTATGCAGTTGCTAGAGTGTTCTGAGTGGTTGTAGTGTTGTGGGTGTTTTGAAATGCATTTCTGTTGTTGTTATGATGTTCTGTGTACTTTGTAATGTGTTGCTGTGCCATTGCTAGGGTGTTATGGGTGATTTTCTCTGTTGTGGGTGTTACCTAGTGTGTTGCTTTGTAGTTCTGGGTGGATGTAGTGTTGTGGGTGTTTTTCAATGTGTTTCTATTGTTGCTGTGATATTCTGTATTTTTTGTGGTGTGTTGCTATGCTGTTGCTAGGGTGTTCTGGGTACTTTTTAGTGTTGTAGGCAGTTTAGTGTGTTATGCAGTTGGTTGGGTGTTCTGAGTGATTTTCAGTGTTGTGGATGGTTTCTAGTGTTGTTTTGCAGTTTCTAGGATGTTCTGGGTGGCTCTAGTGTTATAGGTGGTTTCTAGTGTGTTGCTATGCAGTTGCTAGGGTGCTCTGAGCGGTCTCCAGGGTTGTGTGTAGTTTCTAGGGTGTTCTGGCTGGTTCTGTTATTGTGGGTGTTTTTAAGAACATTTCTACTGTTGCTAGGATGTTTTGTGGTATGTGGCTGTGCTGTTGCTAGGGTGCTCTGAGTGGTCTCCAGTGTTGTAAGTTGTTTCTAGTTTGTAGTGCGTTGTTTTGCATTTACTAGGTTGTTCGTATTGGTTTTTAGTGTTGTAGGTGATCTCTAGTGTGTTGCTATGCAGTTGCTGGGGGGTTCTGAGTGGTTTGTAGTGTGTTGCTGTGTGGTTGCCGGCACGTCCTGGTTCATTTTAGTACATTATTTTGTAGATGCTAGGGTTTTCGGAGCGGTTTTAGTGTGTGTGTATATATATATAATATGCAGTTGCAATGTACATGAAGTTTTTAAAATATTTTTGGAAAATGTCTTACATTATATTCACACTTTTTCTTAAAGGCTGTGTTTATTAATTTAAAGCCATTTCTAGGCGTGAAAGAAAGTTAATATTGATCAGGATTATACTAGATCTTTTGTAGTGTTTTTATAATCACAGACATGCCTGCAGGGCTCAACTGGGCACTTAAAGACTTCCAGGAGTAATTTGTAGTGGAACTGTAATACTAGTATGCAGTTAGTGTGCTTTTGAGTGTGCATTTCCTATAATTAGGGTGTACGAACTGTGTAATAGAAGAGTATTGGAGCGTACTGGGTGTGTACTTTGAGTCTAATGGTTCTCCTCCTAAAGGAAGCCAAGGGCTGAGTTATGACCACGGGAAAAAGAGATAAACGACACTGGAGAGGGAGCACCAAGGGTTCTTCCCATTCCCAATATATCTGGTTTACAAATGGTACAATAAGAGTTTGACTGGAAGCTATTAACATTGAAGTACAGTCTCTGCATAGTAGACTTGATTTATTACATAATCTGTAGATCTTTTACATCATTGCATGTTATTTTATTCCAGCTGATGGCTTTAATTTACACTTTTATTTCCTTATTATAAATTGTAAGTGGATTTATAATCCTTTCCTTATTTGTATTTTAAACTTCTTTTTAGTTCTTTTTGAATTAATTTATGATCTATTTATTTATGTCTCTTCTCTAAATCACTCTAAATGTGTATGAAATGTGATTTATACATAAATCTACACAGGAAACATTGGGGCAAAGGGGGATGTAATTTGGAAATTACACACAAATTCGACAATTTAATATAAATTAAGGATCTCAATTCTCTTCCGTTCGTTCCAACTCTGCTTCTTTCTTTCTCACGTTCTCACTCCTTTTTGTGTTCTTTTTGGACTTGTGCCAAACCTAAATTGGTCCCTTATGCATAAGATAGGGGGCAGACGTGGAAGCTCATGTAATGTGTGCATGTGTGTGGAGAAACAGACACACGTGGTGTTGTGTGTTGACAGGCCGGTTCATTTTTGACTCTGGCTTTGTGTGTGGTCATACAGCAACTGCACAGGTCTGTCTACGCACTGATTTTCATTTTCTTAATTATTATTTTTTAGCATGTTTTCCAGTAAAAGCATCTAAACTTCCCTACAACAAGACCAGTTTCTAGAGAAGCAATACTACACAAGATATTACATGCTTTCTTTGCATTATTTCATGAGAAAACATTAACACATCATCAGGACCATCGTCGTCACCATTTAGTCTAATAAGTCACTTATGTCAGACAATTTCCACACACACACACACACACACACACACACACACCTAAAGGTTAAGTCAGTCAGAAGGAGAGCAACAGAGAGTTAGCAGGTGTGTTGGGGCTTGTCTTTGGGGCCCCGTTTTCTGACCTCCTGTTACAAATTACCATACAGGTGAGGGGTCAAATACAACAGACAAGAATTCAGATCTGTGTGTGTATGAGTGTTGGGGATGTTTTGATGACCCCATAAGCTGCAGGCATTGTGGCATACACCACACTGAACACTGTGACAAAGTTGAGGCCAATCTGCCCTCAAGCTCTCCATCTCACTGAAAACTTTCATTAACCTGCGTCAAAAAGAGAAGTAGGGGGAGAATACACGTCATAGCATGTCTGTCAAATAACCTATTGCGGATTCAGTTCTCACTTTGAGAACTAGGATCAGTTACGAAAGAAAAAAAAAAAAAAACAGTGTCTTATTATTAATTAGGAAGATACTTTTCTCTCTGTTTGTCTTCTTGAAATATTGCTTTAGTCCAAGTGGAAAACTTTAGCTACTTGTTTGCAACTTCATGGGAGGATAGAGAGGAAATGAGAGTAGAACAGTAATAAATTGCAATAAATGAAAGTATTTTATCATGATTTATTGAATTAGGGTGAACTGTGACAAACTTTCCCACACTCTCGCGCATATCTACTGTCATTTACAACCTGAAAAAAAAAAAAAGTTGTGAAAAAGTATGTACCTCCAGCATTTTACAATTATTTCATTGACATTTTAACAACTTTAATAGATAATAGGCATCACAATTTAATGATTTCTCATTCTGTAATGACTAAATAAACACAAAAGTCAACTTTTCAAGATCAGCTTTTGCCCTTTGTAACAGCGCTGTAAAGCCTGGGCACATATGAACATCAAAACTCACTTAAACACAAATACAACAGAGTCACGTACACAAATTTATTGCTGTATACTCCACCTGTCTAGACAAAACATAATTCTGACCACACTCTCTCTCTTTTTCTGTCACATACACACACTGTAACTCTCTCGTGCTGCTACTTCAATTAGTTCTCCCATCCTGGTATTGTTCCCACAATGCCTAGAGGTGGGGTTCTGTCCTGTTTTCACCACTGACCCCTAAACTCTGTTTCATTGTGACCCATTATGAGAATGTGCTCAAGTGACAAACTGTGTGATTTGCTGTGTGTGTAGGAGAGGGAATTGCGTTTATGGGCTTCTTCAAGTCTGGCCACGTCTGGCTGGGTGGACTTTTGAAAAAAATCAGCACAAACCATGGTGGAAATGTAATTTCCGCAGCCTAAATAGAATTAAATAATAACTTACTGCAATTAAAGAATTAATTCCACAGCTTAATCAAATTACAAATGTATTTTATATGGTGCACAATTAAATACTATTACTAAATATTTAGAAAATATTAAAAAAATTAATGTTTGCTGTGTGATATTTCCATTGGGCTACACTTTAATAGTCCGCTTTAGACATTTTACTAACTATAAGTAACTTTGTAACTACATGTCAAGTAACTCATTTAGATAATTAAATGTTAGGGTTAAAGTTAGTTGACATGTAGTTACAAAATAACTACATAACCACCAAAATAAGGTGTTAGCAGATATTAAGCAAACAGTCTACTAATACTCTAATAAGTTACTTGCAAAGTTAAAGGATAAATTCACTTTAAGAACAAAAATGTCCTGATAGTTTACTCACCCCCATGTCATCCAAGATGTTCATGTCTTTCTTTCTTTTCGAAAAGAAATTAAGGTTTTTGAGCAAAACATTCCAGGATTTTTCTCCACATAGTGGACTTTAATGAGGGTCAGCGGGTTGAAGATCCAAACTGCAGTTTCAATGCAGCTTCTACACAATCCCAGCTGAGGAATAAGAGTCTTAACTTGTGAAACAATCAATCATTTTAAAAAGCAATACAAATTTCTATACTTCAAACCACAAATGTTTGACATGGACTAGCTTAGTGATGTGCGTCTATGACTTCACGCATTACGTAATCACGTTAGAAAGGTCACGTGTGGTTAGCTCTTCGTCTGTGTACTTTGGTTAAAAAAGGTAGTGTAGGCCAAAAAACTGTCCAAAATTGTTGTTTTACCTTTTTTTGTAAAGGGCGTTTGACGTTCTTTGTATGTTCGCTTTGTTGGTACTTCCCGCCTCCATCACGCGTGACCTTTCCAATATGACTACATAATGCATGAAGTCAAGCTAGTGCAAGTTGAGCATCTGTGGTTAAAAAGTATATACATTTTTATTTTTTTAGAAAATGACAGATCGTTTTGCTAGTAAAACTGACCTTCAACCGGTTAACCCCCATTAAATTTCGCCATATGAAGAAAAATCCTGGAATGTTTTCCTTAAAAAGCTTAATTTATTCTTGACTAAAGAAAGACATGAACATCTTGGATGTCATGAGGGTGAGTAAATGATCAGGAAACTTTTATTCTGAAGGTGAACTGATCCTTTAATTATAGTCAGCAGAATGTCTAAACAGGACTATTAAAATAAAGGGTTACCTTACATGGATTTTTCTTTATTGTCTTCACACATCTAATATTTCATATTTCAAAAGTTTCTACAATATGAATTCATTTTACAAAATCAGTTTATTTAAAAGGGATACTTCACCCAAACAATAAAAACTCTGTCCACTTTTATGACTATCCTTTTTTTTTCTTTTTCTTTTTTTTCTTTTTTTTTTTTTTTCTGCAAAGCACAAAAGAAGAATCTTGGTAACCAAACAGTGAATTTTCTCAAAATACTGAGAATTTTCTCAAAATATCTTTAATGTTCCACAGAACAAAAAAAAAAAAAAAAAAAAAAAAGAAAGTCATTCAGGTTTGGAACAATGTTAAAAGGGTTACTCCACCCCAAAATTAAAATTTTTGTCATTAATCACTAACCCCCATGTTGTTCCAAACCCGTAAAAGCTTTGTACGTCTTCGGAACACAAATTAAGATATTTTTGATGCATTCTGCCAGCTCTCTGACCCTCCCATAGGTAGCAATGTAACTGACAAACTGACACGATCAACGTCCAGAAACGTAGCAAGGAGATCGGTAAAATAATCCATTTTGAAAAGTAACCCTTAAACGCAAACGGCGTATATTTTTCTGGGTCAGCCGCAATACTCGGATACGTTATTTTCTTTCGATTCAAAGCGTAAATAAACGTAGAAAACGTATCCGCGTGGCGCTGATGACACGAAACAGCATACGCCGTTTGCGTTCAGGTAATACGCTCAAAATTGGCGCTACGGTGATGCAGAGGAGACGAATTGTTGAATAAAGTCGTTATTTTTGTTTTCTTTGCACACAAAAAGTATTCTCATAGCTTTGTAAAATTACGGTTGAACTCCTGATGACACATGGATTATTTTATCAATCTCCTTGCTATGTTTATGGACATTGCTGTCTATGTCCTGGTGAAAAAACCAACATATGCTGGTAAGTATGTTTTGATGCTGGGATGCTGGTTAGGTAGGTTTTGATGCTGGTTTAAGCTGGTCCTTTGCTGGTTTATGCTGGTCCTTTGCTGGTCCATGCTGGTCCTTGACCAGCAACATGACCAGCAAAAACCAGCAAAGGACCAGCTTAAACCAGCTAAGGACCAGCATAAACCAGCAAAAGACCAGCTTAAACCAGCATCAAAACCTACCTAACCAGCATATGCTGTTTTTTTCACCAGGGTGGGAGGGCCAGAGAGCTGTCAGAATGTATTAAAAATATCTTAATTTGTGTTCCGAAGACAAACGAAGCTTTTACGGGTTTGGAACGACATGGGGGTAAGTAATTAATGACAAAATTTTCATTTTGAAGTGGAGCAACCGTTTAAGAGTCATCTTTTTAACTGACTTTCATTCAAAGAGTGCTCCTTTTGTTGATCGTTTCAGCATGTAAAGTGTGTGTGTGCTTGCTTTGAGTATTCATTTATGAACAATAGTTGTGTTAGTAAGGATACTATTAGTAAGAGTGAGATCACTTTGGCTGATAAATTTAGCTAACAGCTCATGGACAGATATAAACAATTCACCATTGTGCTGGATTAAATATTTCAGTCTCCTATTGTTTATTGTCCAATATCTTGTCTCAAATGAGCCCTAAAACCTCTATATCTTCTGAGTGATGGGGATGAAATATATATATGTGTGTGTGTGTGTGTGGCTGAGGTATACCCTATGAGGATAAAATGTCCCCACAAAGATGGCAATATCTAAAATTCTTGTCCTTGTGGGAACATTTTTTTTTTTTTTGGTCTCCTTGAGGAAACAAGCTAATAAATCATACAGAATGAAGTGTACAGTTTACAGTTTGTACAGTTTTAAAACCATTACGTCTATGGAATATCCCTATAATGATAGGAATCACAGAGTTGGTGAGTGAGTGAGTGTGTGTGTGTGTGTGTGTGTGTGTGTGTGTGTGTGTGTGTGTGTGTGTGTTTGTGTGCTTACGATATGAACGGAAAGGCATCGTAGTCTGGGAGGGGAGTGGTTGTGGAGCTTGACCTTGTCCAGTAGTCTCCCCTCCCTGTCTGTCTCTCTCCTGCTCTTTAGCCTTTCTTTCAGATGGGAGATGTATGATGCCTAATCAGCAACAGGCAGAACTACCACAGGAAACACTTCCATCTTAAGATGCAGGAAAATAACATCTCAGAGAGAGAGAGAGAGAGGGACAGATATCCTGTAATCATCTGCACATCTGCCTCTCTTCTGAGTTCTAATATAAACTCATTATGAAGGTCCGAGTCCAATCAAAACACATGCGAAGTATGCAAGTATGGCCAAATATGAGCATGAAAATGTAAAGTACAAGTTGCTCATACACTCTTAAAGAAGAAGTTCACCAAAAAATGATCTCTCAGGCCAACTGAGATATAGATGAGTTTTAGCATTACTTCGCTTGCTCACCAATGGATCCTTTGCAGTGAATGGGTGCCGTCAGAATGAGCGTCCAAACAGGTGATAAAAACATCACAACAATCCACAAGTAATCCACACTTAATTCACAATTATTGTCTTGTGAAGTAAAAAGATACATGTTTGTAATTTTTTTGTTTGTTTTGTTTTTATAATATTGCTTCATTCTGTGAAAAAACAGCTTGTCTGAATCAGGAAAGAAATATGCAAATATGCAAATAGTTCTAAACATATACATATACCTGTTAATTTTCCTGTGAGACAACAAGAGAAGATGGACTTTTTTTACTGGAGGAAATGTTAGAAATATGAACTCCGTTTTGGCTAAAAGTGACGGTTTAAAGTTAAAATACCTTATTTATTTATTTATTTTACAAACATATAGCTTTTCACTTCACAAGATATTAACTGAGGGACTGGAGTCATGTGAATTACTTGTAGATTATTGTTATGTTTTTATCAGATGTTTGGGCTCTCATTCTGACGGCACCCATTCACTGTACATGATCCATTTGCTAGCAAGTTGTGTAATGCTACATTTCTCCAAATCTGTTCAGATGAAGAAGCCAACTTATCGATATTTTGGATGGCCTGAGGGTGAGTACATTTTTCAAACAAATTTTCATTCTTCAGTGAACTATTCCTTCAAAGAAAATAGTTCTTCAATGGTTCCTAACAAAAGTGTCTTGTCTTCTTGAGCTGGTTTGTGACTCTTTGTGTTTGTGAAGATAGAAAATGGACTATATTTTAAAGAACAGAATATATTTTAATAATAATGATAATAAAAACACAAATAAGATTTATTTCTCCTAAGCATAAACAATTTTAAATAGAGTGCAACTGGAGATTTTTACTGAAGTCTCTCGTTTTCTTAGACCTCAGTAATCTCACATATCATCTAGAGTTTTAGAATGTCACACACTGTGCTCAGACCTGCACAAAACTCTGCAATCAAACATCAGATATTTCAGTCTGAACACAGACTGAATCTGGACAATGCTATGTGCATTGGTTTCAGCTCAGGATTTTTAAAAAAAGTAAAAATAGAGTAATGTTAACAATCATCTCATATGTTGCTGTTTTTTTTTTTCTCATATGCAAAAATAAATTAATAAATAAATAAATAAATACTATACAAAGTTGATGTGTCAATGGAAGGGCAACCTCTGAGCAAGGTGAAGAACAAGGTGAAGCAGAAGGAGAGGCTGCGAGTTTCAGCAAGTCTGTTCTTGTTGTTTGCTGAAAGCTTTTTTAAGAGCTCAGAGGCAGTTCCTCTTTCACTCACCTGTCACAGGGAATCTTTTACATCCATCAGTAAAGTCTTTTTATCACATTCTTTGTCTCCTTCCCTCTGTCTTTTGATTTTTTGGGACCACCAGGCCTAGTCATGGACCATTAAATGCTTACTTGGATTACAGGACATAAAGCACAGAGTAGCACACAAATCCACACAGAAACAAACGCACAAAGGATGGTCAGTGGGATATGATGGTGTTTGCTGACCCTTTGTTAGAAGCCTTGTTTGGGACTTTCCAATTACTTAAGTTATTTTTTTAGTCCCTTTAAACACCTAACCCTAAAAGAAAGTGTTCTATATGTCTTCATTAAAACATAATTTAGTGCGTTTATTAAGCCTTTTTTCCTCAGAAGGAATTTGGTTGATCCTCACAAAAGTACATGATTTCATACATACACATACAGTTTAGATATGTGACCCTGGACCACAAAACCAGCCATAAGGGTCCATTTTATTTTTATTTATACATCATTTATACAATTTATACATCAAAGCTGAATAAATAAGATTTCCATTGATGTGTGGTTTGTTAGGATAGGACAATATTTGGCTAAGATACAACTATATGAAAATCTGGAATCTGAGAGTGCAAGAAAATCTAAATATTGAGAAAATCGCCTTTAAAGTTGTCCAAAGTTCAAAGCAATGCATATTAATAATCAAAAATTAAGATTTGATATGTTTATGGTAGGAAAATTACAAAATATCTTCATGGAACATGATCTTTACTTAATATCCTAATGATTTTTGGCATAAAAGAAAAATCGATAATTTTGACCCATACAATGTATTGCTGCCTGTTGCTACAAATATAGCCTACCTGTGCTACTTACGACTGGTTTTGTGGTCCAGGGTCACATATATTTAAAAAAAAGAAAAGGTTTTCAATGTTCAAGTTTTCATTTGAATAGTATTTCACAACACAAGTGCTTTGACTAAATGATTTTAATCAAATAACTGCAACGTTTGTCAACTTTGTCAAAAGCATTAACAAATCTTACTAACCTCAAACCTCTAATGGAAGTGTACAGCAGATCTCAACGTTTTCAGAAGCTTAAACCCTTAAAACGTATGTATTTTGTAATTATATGATAAAATATGATGTTTCCAACCAAAACATAACACAAAAAGAGGTTTGTTTGGTTTTTAAATGTCCCAAAGTGCCCAAGTTTGGACACTGTACACACTATTTAGTGCAACTCCTCACACTCCGAGCTAAAAAAAAAAAATCTGTTTATAATCAAACAAAACAGCATTACAGAGGTCCGTGTGTGTTGATGGGTGTGCTGCAGCTGTCAGCGTTTAGAAGATGGAGGTCAGCTGCTTGGCTATTAGTGTGTGTGTTTTTGTGTTTGTGTGTACGGAGACCTTTCCTTTTTCCTTCCCTAGCTTCAAATCAGCATTTTTGGGGACATTTCTTCAGTTTGTCAACTCTGTCTTCTAGTGACCCTGAACTCTAATGCTAATACTGACTGGTGCTCTGCGAGTGTCTAAAGAAAATAGCCAGTGCAAATATTTTCCCACAGTGAGTGGTGCTGCTCGTTATTTGTGTGCATTATGAGAGACACACACATGGCTTTGACATTGGCTTTGACCCTATGTGCCATCGTTAAAGGGCTGTTTGTCTGTGCACACCAACAGCAGGCAGACGTAAACATGAGGGTCTGTCTAAAGTTCTCCAAAAGAGTAACCTCTGCCTGTTTTAGAGCGCCAAAGAGTCCAATAATAGCCTGTTACAGACCATAACTGGGCTTTCTGGAGTGTGTATGTGTCAGTGGTCCCAAAATGTATTTAGTTACTTTTTAGACAGTCTTAAAATACATGAATGTTGTTGCTTTAAATAATGACATATTAAACCAAGCAAAACAGTGTCACATATTAAGTCACACGTGAGACAAAACGTGACATTGTGATCATTTTCAACCACGTTTGTAATGTTGAAGAGTGTCAGGCGCCAGCAGGGAAAATCTTAAGTAATTTTGTAAGTTAAAAAGTTACAATTATAAGAAATAAAGTAGCATTTGTGAGCAATTACCTACATTCTGAGGTCCAATTGAAATTCCATATATGCATAGGCCTACATTTTTAAGTGTGCATCCAAATACTTTTCAGGTCCACTGTATGTGTGCTTTTCCTTCTTTCACATCCCATTGGTTTGGTATGATAATAGCCATAACCTTTTAGCCTTTAATGACAGTGTGTGTGTGTATGTGTGTGTGTGCTATAATCATCTATAAATAATGAAGGTAATATTAGAATCAGCTGTCGAGAAGGAAACGCTCAAGAACTCTATCGGCCCTTGTGAAAGAGAAGTGTACTTGTATTGAATGTGCACTTGTAGTGTACTTCAAGTCTTCTTTTTATATTTTAAAAATATACTTGCTCTTAATATAATATATTTATGAAATAAAAGGCTTGAGTGTTATAAAAGAGAGTGACTGTGTTTTTTAAGACACCATTTGGTCCACTTTGTAATAAGGTCAAATTAAAAATAATATCTTAAAGTGCATGCTTGTCAGAATATGACAGCACACTTTAATCATATTTCAAAGACAGTAAAAGTACTTATGAAATTAAAAATAATTATGTGCTTAAGTCTTAATTTTACTTTACGTAAGTCTTATTAAGTGGGGCAAAAAGCACTCTGAAATTTAGATAATTGTATTCAGTATACATTTAAACTATAATACATCAACTAGATGAGTAAAATTTGAGAACAAACTTTGAAGTTGGCTTGAAAAAGCCTTGTCTGAAATTTGAAGCAGTTGTAAAAGCTTGAAGTTTTAAAGTTTAGATAGATTAAATGGATGTTGACAGCATGTTGCTAACATGTTGTTTAAAGGGGTCATGAACCTTTGACATATAAGAGGTCATTGTACTATTAAAACATCCTGTATGTTTCAGAACTCAAAATTATATTATATTCCAGCTTTTGAAATGTTCTACTCTATGATGTAATAGTGTGGATAAGAGCCGCCTCCGCAGAGGAAGATCAACATTGCTGCCTGCTTAGCTCCGCCCACCAATTCGCACATAGTGTTTACCAGAGAGCCGAACATGCAGGTCTACGCAGAAACCAAACAATAAAGATGGCTCTGAAGACAACAAGAGGCTGTGGAGTGCCAATCTTTGCATTGCCTACCTTCTGATCCCAGTGTTAGGAAATAGTGGATGAACTTTAATGATTTTTAATGAAGTTCCAGACAGTGTCAGTAAGAACTTAGTCCTTTGTTCACATCATTTTACCGCAGATTTGTTTACAATTACTTTTAGCGTCAGCAACGTAATGCCCGTTTCCCTTATCTCAGGGAACCGAGATTACGTTAGTAACTGGAACAACACAATTCGAATTTTCAAAAAGATTGAAACTAAAAGACGATGCTGTGCAGACTATATTGGATCCGACAGTGATGTTGCAACAAAAGTGTAAGTAACTGTTTTCATTACGTGGTCACTATTGCTTTGTCTCTTATTACAGATTGTTTGATATGTATTGAGTAGTGGTGGGCCGTGCATTTCACACTTAGGCCTTCAGTGGCATCCTACATGAATTATTCCACATCTTAATACCATCATAATAATGCCATTGCTATAGAAATTATAAATATTAAACAGAAATGCAGTATAACAGGGCATTGCATCACAGACAGGTGTCTCATGTAGCAAGAATGAATGCTATTACTAAGGCAAGAAACCCAATTAAAACAATTTAACAAATTGCCACAGCTGTGCAACGTACTTCAGCTAAAGCATTAATGACACATATACAGTCCACACGATGTTCTTACAGACGTTTATTAATTCAAATAATAACATTGGTATAACATTGGTATAGCATTTGTATAAAACAAATAAGGTGATTACATGTGTTTTAAAGTTGACCTAACAATTTAACATGCGCTCACTGCTTTCCGTCTTCACGATTCTCCCCACCGGCCTGTCAGCGTGCTGTGGAAGAAAAATACTAGTTAGCACAGCTTTACTGGGAAAGTGAGCAAGTAACATTAAATTCATACAAGACGATTAAGAAAAGTGTATACATGTGTTTTAACGTATGCTTGCCAATTTAACGTACCCCGAGGACTCTCATCTTCACACAGAGTCTCCCCACCGGTCTGCCTCTTCCAGAGGCCAGGAGGAAAAGACCCTCGATTAAAACTGCTCGACTTGGAAACTGAGATATTCTTACGGAAAGCTAAACGTGGCTTTATATCTTGCAAATAACATCACAATACAATGCATGAAGCGATTAAGAAAGTCAAAAATGAAAATTAACCTACCATAATCTAGTGGGTTTTCATCTTCACGATGAGTTAGTCACAGAGCTGCTGTGTGTGGTTGTTTTTTGCGGTCATTTAACGTTAGCACTAATGTTGGCATATATTTTACCAGAATGCACTGAATATCAGCAATAACATACTGTACACAGTGTATACATTAAGAAACCTGAGAAGCAGTAATAATATGTGAAAACAAAAATAATTTACAGTGATGCTGATTGCTAGCTCTGACTACTAGTATGCTCTGATCATCCAATCGAGAAAATACTGACGCTATCGCACGCCTGCTAGATGGCCCTGGTGCCGAGAACTTGAAATCTGATTGGTTAAAATAACGGTTTCATTGCCATTAGTTATAAGCTACAGGCACCTGCACTGTTGATTCTGAAGGCCTTAGGCAGATTTCATTGACCCTGGCAACACAATTGCTGAAATACGATTGGATAAAAGCTCTAATAAAAACATACACATCTGCAAGCAGCGCAACCAAGAGAAAAGCTATGAAATGAAGAGAATAGACTATTGGTAATAATTTAATACACATTAATAGAAAAATACATTAAAACTAAGTCAGTTATTCTGATAGTGTTTAGGCCAGCAGAGAAGGCTTTGCTGGCCCTGACGGTCCACCATTGGTATTGAGTCATTTATGTGTTTTAAAACTAAATCACAGCAGCGTCCATCTATGAGGAATGAATGTTAGCCAATCATAGCAGTGGGTGTTTACTTCTGAGTCTACAATCCGTCACGCCTATTCAAACAGAGCGTTCTGTTGAGGGGGATTAAAAGCAGGACAGAAAATAGCCTATCACTTCTGTTTTTGGACCTCAGAGAACAGTACAGAATAAAAAAACAAAGACGTTCATGAACCCCCTTTAATATGTTTCTAGCATGATTAGCAAATTACCAGCAAGTTAATAGCATTTTCTAGCATGATTAGCAAGTTACTAGCATGTTTCCATCATATTTTTAACATGATTATCACGTTACATGGATATTGCTAGCATAATTAGCAAGTTGCTAACATTTTAGCACGATTAGCAATTTACTAGCATGTTTCTAGCATGATTACCATGCTGCTAGCATTACCATGTTGCCAGCATGTCTCTTGCATGATAGGCATGTTGATAGCATGATTAGCAAGTTACTAGCATGTTTCCATCATGTTTTTAACATGATTATCATGTTACTTGGATATTGCTAACATAATTAGCAAGTTGCTAACATTTTTCTAGCATGATTAGCAATTTACTAGCATGTTTCTAGCATGATTACCATGTTACTAGCATGTTGCTAGCATAACCATGTTGCCAGCATGTCTCTTGCATGATTAGCATGTTGATAGCATGATTAGCAAATTACCAGCATGTTAATAGCATTTTCTAGCATGATTAACAAGTTACTATCATGTTTCTATCATGTTTTTAACATGATTATCATGTTACTTGCATATAAGCATAATTAGCAAGTTACTAACATTTTTCTAGCATGATTAGCATGTTGCTGGCATGTTTTAACATTATTAACATGTTAATAGCGTGTTGCTTGCATGATTATCATGTTGCTAGCATGTTTTAACATTATTAGCATGTTAATAGCGTGTTGCTTGCATGATTAGCATGTTGCTAGCATGTTTTAACATTATTAGCTTGTTAATAGCGTGTTGCTTGCATGATTAGCATGTTGCTAGCATGTTTTAACATTATTAGCATGTTAATAGCGTGTTGCTTGCATGATTAGCATGTTTTCTAACATGTCTCTTGTATGATTATCATGTTGCTAGCATGTTGCTAGCATTACCATGTTGCCAGCATGTCTCTTGCATGATTAGCATGTTGATAGCATGATTAGCAAATTACCAGCATGTTAATAGCATTTTCTAGCATGATTAGCAAGTTACTATCATGTTTCTATCATGTTTTTAACATGATTATCATGTTACTTGGATATAAGCATAATTGGCAAGTTACTAACATTTTTCTAGCATGATTAGCATGTTGCTAGCGTGTTTTAACATTATTAGCTTGTTAATAGTGTGTTGCTTGCATGATTAGCATGTTTTCTAACATGTCTCTTGTATGATTATCATGTTGCTAGCATGTTGCTAGCATTACCATGTTGCCAGCATGTCTCTTGCAAGATTAGCATGTTGATAGCATGATTAGCAAATTACCAGCATGTTAATAGCATTTTTTTTAGCATGATTAGCAAGTTACTATCATGTTTCTATCATGTTTTTAACATGATTATGTTACTTGGATATAAGCATAATTGGCAAGTTACTAACATTTTTCTAGCATGATTAGCATGTTGCTAGCGTGTTTTAACATTATTAGCATGTTAATAGCATGTTGCTTGCATGATTAGCATGTTTTCTAACATGTCTCTTGTATGATTATCATGTTGCTAGCATGTTTTGAACACAATTAGCATGTTGTTAGCATGTTTTTAACACAATTAGCATGATCATGGTGTGATTTCACATATTGCTAAGATTTAATTTAAAAAACCCAGCTAAAAACCATATAAACCATTTAAAACCAGCTGATTTGGTAAAACCAGCTAAAACTGGGAGACCAACCAAAGTGTCCAACCAGCTTAGGCTGGTTTTCTGTTTCTTCAGTAGGGAGTTGTTGAGCTTTGCTATAATAATAGACAGCTCTAATATGCCATAAGTCTCATTGTATAAACATTTTTACCCACTCAATGAAAGTGTATGGGATTTTGGGTTGTTTTGATAGTCGTATCATTTAGAAAAGATACAGCAACCTGAGTCTGAAGGTCTGACCTGGGTTTTAGTGGTTGTAGCTTAAAAGCTCTAAGAGGAGACACATGTAAATATTTTGTCTCAGAAGAAAAGGAAGAATAAGCTTAAATAGCATTTCAGTAAGCTGGCTTTTTCAAGCCAACTTAATAGCATTACATTCAGTACACGCTATATTCAGTATATTCTTTTAAAATAAATTATTTCTGTAACAAGCTTTCTTTTTAAAAGTATGCTGAAGTGTGCTTCAGTTTCAAAAGGGCTGTTGTGGCTTTCAACTGCTAAAGAAGGAGAAAGCATAATGAGGAGGAGAAAGAGAGAGACTGAGATGACTGGCAATTTTCTGAGAAAGAAAAGACCAGAGTGGAAGGAAAGTGATTTGTCCCAGTTCTTGATTGGTTCTGGCTGCAGCGCTTGATTAAAAGACTAACATGAAGATAAGGAAGTTTAGAGTGAACATACACAAGCACGCGAGCACATGAACACATAAACACAGCTACCGGCTGTCAGTGTCTGCATGGTCTTACAGATGTTTTGTTTGTTGTGTTTTACTGACTGCCCACAGAGCACTAAGAACTCCAGGACACACACACACGTGCAAAGAGACGACATACTGCCAATAATTCACATGCTAGCACACGTCTGTTAACAATAAGAGCAGAAGCCATTGTACTCGACAACAGGATGATGATTGTGCCTCTTACGGGAGGAAAACAGACGGCCATCAGAACAATGCAGCCTTTAAAAAAACATGCTCATTTATCAAAGGACAGACAAGCCGTAAAGAATATCTCTTAGAATATTGAGATTTAATTTCAAATTATTGTGTAAAAAGATAATTCATCCAAAAAATGGAAGTTCTGGTATCATTTACCTCTCATTTACCCAAAAGTAAATCTTGCATGACTGTTTCTTCTGTTTTTCGTCCATACAGTGAACGTTCTTTTCTGTAATGGAATAAAGATGTTAAAATAATACTACTACTACTACTACTAATAATAATAATAATAATAAATCTCAAAATTGCAAGAAAAAAGTCAGAACTGCACAATATAAAGTCAGAATTGAGAGACATAAACCCAAAATTCTTTTCCCCTCAAACTTTTTTCCCCCCAAATTTTACATCTTGGAAATTTTCTTTTTTTCCCTTCTTTTTCCTGTAATAAAAATATAAAAAAAAAAAAAAAAAACTATCTCAAAATTGCAAGAAAAAATAAAAAGTCAGAATTGCACAGAATTGCTTCCCCCCCCAAATTCTGGGTTTACATCTGGGTTTTTCCTGCCATGGAGTTTAAAAAAAATAAATAAATAAAAAATGAAAATAAAAATTGCAAGAAAATAAGCCAAAATCACACAATATAAAGTCAGGGTTGAAAGATATAAACCCACAATTTTTTTTCACAATTATCTTTTTTTCTGTCATGAAGTAAAATGTGAAAAACAAAAAAAATCTCAGAATTGCAAAGACAAAAAAAAAAGTTAGAATTGCAAGATATATAAGTTAGATTTGAGAGACATGAACCCGCAAATCTAACTTTTTTTTTTTTTTTCTCTCACAATTCTGAGTTTACATCTTTGGAAGATCTTATTTTTTTCCTGCCATGAAGTAAAATGTGAAAAAAAAAAAAAAAAAAAAATCAGAATTGCAAAGAAAAACAGAATTGCACAATATAAAGTCAGAATTGAGAGATATAAACCCACAATTCCGACTTTTTTTATTTACATTTTTTTTCCCTGCCATGAAATACTACAACAGCATTTTAGTCCCACGTAAAAATAAATAAATAAATAAATAAAAATCTAAGATTACGAGATTAAAATCGAAATTACAAGAATAAAGTCGAAATACTAAGAGAATAAAGTCCAAATATTTTGAGAATAAAGTCGAAATTATGAGAATTAAATTCCAAAGTCTCAACTTTCAAAATCTGTCAGTTTTATATCGAATGCAAACAATGTCTTGCAATAATATGTTTTTCACACTCTTTAATGTGGCGTGACAGATCACTGTATGTGAGCCGATGTTAAGATAAAAAGTTGTTCCTGTTAATAAATATCATATGCTTGATATTAAGATGTTTCTGCGAGTCCTTAAAATTGACTCTTCCTTATCCTAGTAAGATGATGCAGTCGCTCGAACGCAATATTCAAATAAATTTCCGAAGGCCTGGCAACTTCTCCCGGTGCTCTCAGTCCGGGGATTTGCATGTGCAATATAGGCTATATTGACTAACTTTAATATCTAATTTCTACGATTTAATTCTCAAAACATTTAGACTTTATTCTCGTAGTATTTCAACTTTATTCACAAAATATTTTGAGTTTATTCTCGAAATATTTCAGCTTTTTTCTCAAAATATTTTGAGTTTATTCTCGAAATATTTTGACTTTATTCTCGTAATATTTCGACTTTATTCTTGAAATATTTCAACTTTATTCTCTTAATATTTTGACTTTATTCTTTTAATATTTTGAGTTTATTCTCGAAATATTTTGACTTTATTCTCTTAATATTTCGACTTTATTCTTGTAATATTTCAACTTTATTCTCTTAATATTTCGGCTTTATTCCCCTTTTTTTTACTTTATTCTTCTATTTTTTTACTTTATTCTCATAATTTTTTTTACTTTATTTTCATAATATTTAGACTTTATTCTCAAAATATTACGACTTTAATCGTGAAATATTAAGACTTTAATCTCGTAATCTTTTTTTTTTTTTTAACGTGACATTAAAGCGCTGTCGTATAATACAAATGTAAAAAAAAAAAAAAAAAAAAAAAAAGGTATCTATAAGTAATTGTGACTATATTTCTTGACTGTTTTTCTCAATTGTGAGATATAAACTTCTAGAATAAAAATAATACTGTAAAATAAAAAGTCAAAAATTACCCTTTTTTTATCCCATGGTGGAAACAGCTTCTATACTTTTGCTCTTTCTTTCGTCTCTCCATCCATTCAGTCCCGATCATTTGGTCCATTTGGAGCACAAGAGTTTGTCTTTAACATTCAGTGTGGTTTACAGCTACAGTAAAATCTCTGGAATAGAAACACAGCTATCTGGTGAAACAGGGTATGCGATGTTTAAAATCCACCTGTCACTCAAACTGTGACACCTCTGCCTCTCAGTGGGACGCCACTATGGGGGTCTGACAAAGCACATACACACAAGGACAGAATTAGTTTAAAAGTGGCTGCTCAATAACAGCCACATTTGGGTCACTGTAAACCATATGGCAAAAGAGGTTTTGACAGAGTATAAAAACAATCTTGGCCCTTAACAGAAACAGCCCTTCAGGGGCTCATGAATAGCACACACATACATATTTAGAAAAGTTTCAGTGGGAACAGTCCAAAGTTATGAAGCACCTCTCTCTCCAGGGAAAGCTTGTCAGGCAAGTCAGGAATCTAGTCTACAAATACAAGAGAATGTTTTTGTTATTCTGTTTGAATAAGGGCCGCAGTATATTTCTACTTAGCATTCATATATATTTTGAGGTGGTATTTGCATATTTGTACCTATTAGGCTGAACTAATTGCTAAAGTATCCCGCGATTTTATCATTCATTCCCCAATTTTTCTCATGTACATATTTCACTGTCAATGAGTCATGCAAAACAAATATAGGAGTGTTTTCTTTAGAATGCAGGGCCATTTGGGTGCTATGTGTGGTCCCATGTAAAATAGCATATGATATGACTGATTTAATGTTTGATTAAGACACTGTCATTTTATGTGAAATTAATATTAGCTATTTGACACGTTTGACAATGCGACAAGGCCCAAAAAGGTAGTAAGGACATTGTTAAAATAGTCCATGTGACATCAACCGTATTACATACGGTTCAACTGTAATTTTATGAAGGAGTATTTTAACAATGTCCTTACTACCTTTCTGGGCCTTGAATGTGACATTTGCATTGATGTCTATGCAGAGTCAAAAAGCTCTCGGATTTCATCAAATATATCTTAATTGAGCTGGCATACATTTGCTGCTCGTCTCATAAAATGTTAAAAAATGACAATATCTGGGAGTAAGAGAAGAGCCGATATATGGATAAATTTGACGATGCAAAAGAGGTCTCAGTTCGGTCCGGTTTTCTGAGAGCACACACCAAAGCAGCGCCTCTCACACACTGCACAAGTGCTCTTGTGCATCTCACGAACAGAGAAATACACACGAATTGATGTCAAATTGTCCGTTTTAATGAGTATTTACGTAAACACACTCGGTTTTGTCTTAGGTGAACGTAAACAGTTGGAAGAATATCAGACGTGTTCAGGACATTGCATCCGAGCCTTTGGTTTTAAAGGGACAGGAGCCTAATTTAGTTGATATTGTTTGTGGCATTGATGTTAACCAAGCATCAAAAGAAAAACAGAAAATTACTCACTGCTTTTGATTGAATCACTTTAGTAGCCGTAATAAAGATCAATCTAAATCTACATTTAGCCTGAATTAATGAAGAATGTGGTAAACAAGTTGTTATAAAGAATGCATAATTAGCCTAAGGCTATGTTCACACTTGGCGTCTGTTTTCAAACTGCCAGCGTCTGTTTTACATTCTAATCCTATGGAGTAAACCGTCTTTTCAAAAAAGTCATGAGCGCTTTTTTAAACGCCACCGCCGGCGTCTTTTTTTGCAGCTCAGAGCGTCTTTTCAAGTTGAAAAAAGTTAAACTTTTCTGAAAGAAACGCCCTACGTCAAGCGCCTTTTTGACAGCTGACGAATGACAAGCGAGTAGCCAGAACTGACGTTTCCATAACAACAAGAACAACAAGAAAAAATGGAGACGGTGCCGGTTGATAGACTTTTATTTTATTGTTGTTAACCGACATTCTCCTCCCCGTTAACTTCAAAAACCGTCGCGCTGCCCACAAGGCTATCGGAGCCGCGCGTCGGTTTTTGAAGTTAACATGAACGCCGCTGCGCTTCGGGCGTCCCGCAGACTCGCAGATCCTTCCCGATCCCGTCCCCCCCGTCCCCTCGCTTCCTGTCTAAATACAAAAATGCTAAAAAATAAAAAATAAAACACCAGCGCAAGAGCGAGCTTCCTCTTTTCTCGAGATTCATATGATTGCAGCTGTTGTTATAGCAACAAAAGACGCCCTCGGCTGCAACGCTGCCAGATTCTTTTTTTACTAAAAAAGCGCCGTTGTCAACTTTTTCTTGTCAAAAAAGACGCCAAGTGTGAACATAGCCTAAAACCATTGGCTTTTCTTTGAAAAGAAGAACACGTTCTTGTTTCTTTATGAAATGGTTTCATTTAATTTTAATATAAGGGCATGTTGCGTGTCACAGCAGTTAATTCTGTGTCTATCGTGATAAAACCTTAATATTAAACATATACAATGAGTTTAGTAATTTTAGAGAAATGCTTAATTCAATCTACTGTAGATTTAAGCTATGTTTACACGACAGCGATGTAGTCAAAAACCGAAAAGTTTTCCCTTGAATTTTAAAAAAGTTTCACATATACACGACAACGTTTTCAAAACGATTTGCATTTACGCGTATCCGCAAAACTGCCAAAAACACTGCATTGCGTATGCCAGGACAGTAGTTGGCGCTGTCACCTTGTTAGTAAACAGTACCTGTAGGGAAGTAAAATCGTACTGAGCATGTCTACATACCTAACACGTACTATGCACGCGCATGACGTCAATTCCCTGTATTGGGTGTTTACACGAAAACAATACCGGTGACACTTTCAAAAACGTGCACTTTCAAAATGATGCGTTTTCAGTCCCCAAAACGCTGTTGTTGTGTAAACGAACAGGCAAAACGCATAAAAAGTTTCCCGTTTTTGGCTGAAAACATTGTCGAGGAAACGGCCCCTTAGTCGACTAAAACTAGACTAAAACTAGAACAATTCAGATAACTAAAATATGACTAAAACTAAATGTCATTTTAGTCAAAAGACTATGAATAATAATAAATTAATCAAAATTTGCTGTCAAAATTAACACTGGTTCCAAAGTTGAACGAAAGTCTTAGGGGTTTGAAACAACATGAAGGTAAGTATTTAATGACATAATTTTAATTTTTGGGTGACCTATCTCTTTAATCTGTCTGGTTTGACACAAAAAAATGTTTGGGAGAAAAATATCATGGGTTACTAATACTTTTTCAATAATTTTCGCTTGTGATTTATAACAAGGCACATTAAATTATAAGCATATGGCTTCCAAACTTACTCCGGCAAGGTTGAAGTACTGCAGAGCACAAAACCCATATTTGCTTACCATTAATCTGAATACTACGGGATGCATATGGTTTTATATTTTGGGTCTGAGTTAGAAAATATGACTTCTTATAAGTTTAGCAATAAATAATTTAAATGAAATGATTAAAAACACATCATTTTCCCTAAATGTTCAGCAAAAATACACTACAATTTCCTGAGAATGACACATTTGTGATATATATCATATAACACTGAACATTATAACAAGCAGTAATTCTAACTTAACATGATGCCTAGCTCTTCTGCTTGTGAAAACTGGTCTGAATTAGCTCTCTGTTTACTCTCATACCGTGCTCCGTTTTTCTTTTCACACAATCTGTCTAGTGGGTAAAACCGATTTGTGTGTGTGTGTCTTAGGTAAAACCGTGGAGAAGCTTTTGTTTTCTGCAGGATTTGGGTCCAGATGTGTCCAAATTCCTCTCAGGCCCCCAGGAAAGAGGTAACCAGATAGGCGGTAAGCTTTATCCTTATGTTTTAAATGTGCAGTGGTGTGAATGCACATTGTGTGTGTGTGTGTGTGGGATTGAGTATTTATGTGATTCATTCTTCTCTAATCCTGCTCATTATCCATTCCTGCCTCTCATCACCTTTATCTTCTACCTCTGTTTTTCCTTCTCTCCTTGTTTTTCCTTCCCATGTTTTCCCGCCTGTTTCCTCCCTCTCTCTCTGATTCCCACCATTGCCACCTCTTCCTGATCCACAGCCCAAGGGCTCCACATAAATGCTGATTATACAAATAATGATTAAAGAAGGCACTTCCTGTTCATTCAGAGATGTGTTGCTTAGCAACATCGGAAGAGTGATAAACAGCAGCACCAGCCTGTCTGCTGGTTCTCAAGACCTTTAACATTCATTGGGCTCTGAGAGACCTCAAGGCTGTTTTAAGAGCTTGGAAATTGTATCAGGTTGATACTTATGATATAAATGGAAAATGACAAATTAGAGAGTTAAAGCTTAAAGAATGTTGGTAACAGTTTTGATTCCCATTGACTTCCACTATGTATTGGAAAATACAAAATATACTTTACAACATCTTCTTTTGGGTGAGGGATAGTTCACCCATTTTGGGGTGAACTATCCCTTTAAAAGAATTTAAAGGGGGAAAAAAGACTAATTTCAAAATTATTATAGCACTATTATTTGCACAAGTATATAAATGGAGTCTCTTGAACCCCAAACCCTGAAACATTGAAGTCAATTTCAATAGAACATCTTCGTGTTTGTAGTATGATGGGATACATGTGGGCGTTTGTGATTTTAACCTTGCGGTGCACATATAAATTTGGACCAAGGAAAACATTATGTTCTATTAATCCCTTCAAATACCTATATTTGGGCCTCTATTATCAGCAAACCTTCCATAACTCTTTTCTAAATGTTATTTATGTTTAAGGACACCCCACACGAAAACACACCCAGCATCTTACATTATCCTGAGTCCGGAACGCTTCCTGCTTTGCTTGCTGCTTTATCCATTCGGGGGACGAAGGGCAAGGGAGAGAGGTGGGGTCAGAGGTCACTAAGCCCTCAGTGCAAGTAGGGAAACACCTTGCAAACCCTCTTTGTTCCTGATTCAGATTAAGAGAGAGTAAGTGAGGAAGAGCCCATGTTTATGATGTAGAATGGTTTATGGATTATTCTGTTAACATAATATGATATAAGACATTTCCAGATGACTCTTTTTTTTTTTTTTTTTTGCCGTTTCATAACATAAGAGACTCCATTTAGTTATTGGTTATGCTTAATTTAGCTTAATTTGACATTTTCTACATGCATGACTTTGTGGATGTATAAGGGTGGGAAATGAATGGGGGCTGTGGCAAAAATACCACCAAAATTAATAAAAATGCTTCAATTGAAAAAATGGCCCTGCATTTTTTATATCATAAAATAGCATATAGTTATTAGCATCACACAAGCAGATATCAGCAGGATTGCAAATCATATTTAATATTGATTGTATACAACAATTAGTCCAATAAACTATTCAATAAACAAGTTCAATAAACAAGAACTTGGTATGAATTTTGTATGGAATCCCATTTCCGCCTCTAAATAAAAAATTTAAATAGGTAACTGACTTTTTTTTTCCTCAGAATTATGTGATATAAACTAGCATTTCTTTTTGTTCTCTCTCTCTCAGAATTGCATGATACAAACTCACAATTCTGACTTTTTTTCTCAAAATTGCATGATGCAAACTTGCAATTCTGGCTTTTTTTCAGAATTGCATAATACAAACTCGCAATTCAGATTTTTTTCTTAGAACTGTGAGATATAAACTCAGTTTAAAAGAATTAAAAATTTAGAATTGCGAGTTGTTCTGAGAAATTCATAGAAAATATCCCCCAGAATTGGACATTATAACTCACAATTGCAAGTTTATATCTCACAAAAAAGTCAGAAATGCAGGATTTAAACTCGCAATTGCGAAAAAAAAGTCTGAATTGTGAGATACAAACTAATTGTGAGTTTTAATTGCGGATACAAACTATTTGTGTGTTATATACAAGTTTATATCATGCAATTTTGAGAAAAAAAAATTGATACAAACTCGCAATTCTGGCTTTTTTCTCAGAATTGCGTAATACAAACTCGCAATTCTGACTTTTTCTCAAACAAAAAAAGTCAGTCTAAAAAGTTTTCTCGTAATTGCGAATTTATACCTGCAATTCTGACTTTATAACTCGCAATTATGAGTTTATGTCTCACAATTACGAGAAAAAAAGTCAGAATTGTGAAATAAAAAGTCACGATTGCCTTTTTCTATTCTTTATTCAGTGGTGAAAACTGGCTTCCATAGTTTTGGCTCTATTTTGCCGACAAAAATACTTCAAAACAAAACACATTCTGCATCTCTATGGCACACTGGCGTTCTGTCAATAAATGAATGTATTTTTTTAAAACAAATCAGTTGAGTGAATGATTCAGTTAACTTCATAAAGACAGTCACTTGCTTTGTTCCAGAATGAAACAGCCATTTTGAATTAATTGGTTGAGTGAATGAGTAAATGACTCACTCATTAACAGTCACTTGCTACCACCTACTGATACAGTTTCATGTTTAAAAGTACAGTATCATGTCATCATCTCCATTTTTTCAAATTTCTGATTTCAACATGTTATATTTATTAATAAATGCAACGAGTAAATGCATTCATGTCACCTCTGAGCTGCATTAAACAGTCTGTTTAAATACTTTTACATGTGACTTTGGATGCAGCTTCTATGCCAGCTCTGCAGTGCAAAGATGGACTCTGTTGATATTGAATTTGATAAGATAAAGCACACATTTAATAATTTTTTTACCCATATACAGGTAAAATGGAAATGTTCATTTGTGTCACTAGTGTGTATTTGAATGTGTATTTGTATGTCTTTTTCAGCCTCTCACAGAGAACGTAGGTATAATGGTGTCATTTTCTAGTACCACCCTAACTGTACAATGCCATATACAGTAGAAGCAGGAACCAGCCATCATCGATTCCCTGATGCAATAGCTTCCTCCATAACAATGATCTAATCTGATCCAGTGCTCCACTTTCACACAGGTATTTCTATTCTGTGTGCAACCACTTGAGGGCAAGTCTGTCAGCTCTCTGCATGTGTTCATGCACCAGCATGTGTGTCCGTTCAAGATGAGCTATTTATGAGCCACATAATTTATGGATGATTCTCAGGAAATAGTGCCATTTGTGTCTTACAGTATGTGTGTCCCTATTTCCTACTACTGATATATTTAGCAGAATACTGAACACAGGTTATTGGAACTCATTTTGGTGTGTGACAATGAACATTTTAAGGTGTTTTTGTTACAGTTTAATTACACAATAAGTACTGAGTACTAATAATTAACAGCATTTTGTTGCTTTTGTGTATGTTCTCAATTATAGTGCTTAAATTATGGCAAGGTGCAGCAGAAATGATTACATTTACTCTGTTACTATTACTTTTTGAGGCTGTAACCACATTTTTTGGGATTTGGATAATGGAACTAGTCAACATAAAATGATAGACAAAGAAAGTGGTGTAAAAAATCAAGAAATCTAGAAAACTAGATGCAAACTCACATCTTCCACATGAGCAATATGGCCCACACTGTAAAAAATAAAAAACACAATTTGTTGAGTCAGCTTAAAATAATTTGTTACCCTGCTGCCTTAAAATTTTAAGTTCAGTCAACTAAAATAAGTTTAGTCAACTTGAAATATTAAGTTGTACTAAGTAACAACTTAGATATTTGTGTTTGCTTAATAGATGGGTAAGTAACTCAGCTGCCTTCAAAATTTAAGTTGATTCAACTCAAATATCTAAGTTGTCACTTAGTATAATTTAATATTTCAAGTTGAATAAACTTTTTTTGAGCTGACTGAACTTAAAATGTTAAGGCAGCCAGGTTACAAATAATTTTTTTAAGTTGACTCAACAAATTGTTTTTTACATTGCAGTGTGTCTAAACTCCTGTAAATGGCTTTGGCAATATTGCATTTTTAACAATTAGAACAGTCTGGTTAACTCAAACCAGTCTTTTTACACACATAAAAACATAATTGTAACATAAATAATCACTAAAAACCAGCCCATACAGAAAGTCCATATGGCATTTTCATTATGGCCTGAGATTTAAGGGCAAGAAACCACTAAAAGAAACACCATTTTAAAAGTCCCTTGGCTATGTCCAGGTGAGCGTGTGTTATCAGACTCATCAGCCAGGGCAGTCTCAGGGTAAAGAGTCAAAGAGTCACGTGGCTGCCCGCAGGCACCATATTTCAAACATGCCTTTAATAATAAGCTGGGCTGGACCGGCCCAGAGCTACAGAGTGGCAACTCACTTAAGAGGAGGTGAAAAAACACATTCATTGACAGAACAAGTTGTCTGTATCCTCCACTATGTGATTACTGAGTACACATGGGGGAAGAGGAAGGGGTGAACAGACACATGTTTTGAGGAATTTCAAAGACTCACAGGACTGTCTACATCAAATCAGAAGTGAATGCTAACCTGCTAAGCTAAAAGGCAAACAAACACACATGATTGCCTTTTAAATCTCAATGAATTAGCTCACAGGCCTAAATCAACAGAAAGCTGCTGATCTAAGTGTGTGTGTGCGCAAGAACAGAAGTGAGGTGTTGAGTGGCACATGGGTGTGATATCGTCTGAGGGGCTTTCTTGGTGTTTAGCATACCCATATGAACACTTGGGACTTGCCTTTACAACAGAGAGATCCAAACAACCAATACACAAACATATTATCCACTGAAGCCTCTTGAAACCCACTATCCTTCCTCTACATTGCCTGAAGTGCAACAGCACAACAGCACAGAAACACACACACCTTGTGTGATTTGTGGGGTTTGAAGTTCCACAAATCATGTTGTGAGATCAAATCCGATGTGTTAGGAGCCCGACAGCTGTATACTTCAAACAATCCCCAAATTACAGCTCACACCCCTCTTGTAGCGTCACCTCTGCTGGCTTCAGCCAAGCTAGACTGCTTGGACTGTGTGTGAATGTAATAGGGGCAAAATGTCTCCACAAAGATGTCAACATCCAAAAATCCTTGTTCTTGTGACATTTTGGTTCCCATGAGGAAACAAGTTTATAAATCATACAGAATGAAGTTTTTTTGAAAATCTAAAAAGTATCTTTTGAGGGGAAGGGTTAGGGGAAGGAGATAGAAAATACAGTTTGTACAGTATAAAAAAAACATTACGCCTATGGAATGTCCTTATATGGAAACCCAGCATGTAAGTATGTGTGTGTGTTTAAATGAAACATCAGAACTCGTTAAATGGAAGACCACTCTAACCTGCTATTTAGCAGAGGTCCGGTCAGCTGGACAGGGCAAAAAACAACACAGCTGCTATGAGGTCTCACACACACTCACTCACTCAGATAAAGTTGCTATTTCTTGTGTGGTCTTACTCTTCACAGCTAACAGAAAAATAAAAACTCACAAAAATGGTCATGACTATTGGAAAACATTCAGTTTAACTCAATTTTTGCCAGAACAATAATGAATATATACATATATACATATATACACATACACTGCTGTTCAAAAGTTTTATTCAGCAAGGATGCATTAAAGTTTATATTCATCAAAGAATCTAGAAAAAAATGTATCAGTTTTTCACTAAAATATTTAGAGGCTGTTTTCAACATTGATAATAAAATAAATGTTTTTTAAACGCACCAAATCATCATATGTGACCCTGGACCACAAAATCAGTCATAAGTAGCACAGGTATATTTGTAGCAATAGCCAAAAATACACTGTATGGGTCAAAATGATAGATTTTTCTTTTATAATGCCAAAAATCATTAGGATATTAAGTAAGATCAAATTCTGTGAAGATATTTTATAAATTTCCTACCATAAGTGTATTAAAACTTAATTTGTGATTAGTAATATGCATTGCTAAGAACTTTAAAGGTGATTTTTTTTTTTTTCAATATTTAGATTTTTTTGGACCCTCAGATTTCAGATTTCCAAACAGTCATATCTCCTCTTGTATGTCCTAACAAACCATACATCAATCAAAAGCTTATTTATTCAGCTTTCAGTTGATGTATAAATCTCAGTTTTCAAAAATTGACCCTTATGGCTGGTTTTGTGGTCCAGGGTCACATATTAGATGATTTCTGAAGGAGCATGTGACACTGAAGACTGAAGTAATGATGCTGAAAATTCAGCTTTGAATACAGGAATAAGATACATTTTAATGCATCACATTTTTAATTATTATAATAGAAAATACTTATTTTAAAATGTAATGCAATGTCAAAAGATTACCATTTGTACAGTATTTTAAAACAAATAAACAAACAACAACAACAAAAATGTCTTGGTAAACATATGCCGTTCTTTCGAAATATAAAAATTTTTACAGGCCCCAAACCCTGAACTGCACCTTATGGAAGCCTGTTTCCATGATGGGATACAAAAAAGGTAATTGTGACTTTTTATCTCAAATTTCTGACTTTTATTCTTGACATTCTGAGAAAAAAAGTCCAAATTGCCAGAATAAAAATCTGAACTGTAAGATCACAATTAGCTTTTTTATGTTTTAGCCCAGACCCCTTAAAGCGTGCCGTGAGTTTGGTGGGGGGTAATTGAGAAGGAATGGGGGATGTCATGCCTCCATCATGATATGATTGGATATGATTGGTTACGTTTGGCTGTGAGTGGTTCATGCAAAAAAAAAAAAAAAAAAATTCCCACCTTTTGTGTTTGTGCATGTTCTGCATTAGCTATGATCAATATTTATCAAGCTTTGATGACTAATGATCCAAACAATAAGAAAAACAGTTTAAAGATAAAGGAGGACGAAGACGAACATTTGACATTAAAAAGTATATAAATTGTATTATTTTTTATGAAAATAACTCATCATTATGCTAGATAAGACCCTTCTTTCTCGGCTGGGATCATTTACAACCGCATTTGGGATCATTTGAAGCCACATTTAAACTGCATTTTGGAAGTTCAAAATCGGGGCACCATATCAGTCCATTATATGGAGAAAAATGCTGAAATGTTTTCCTCAAAAACCATAATTTCTTTACGACTGAAGAAAGAAAGACATGAACATCTTGGATGACAAGGGGGCAAGTACATTATATGTGAATCTTTGTTTTGGAGTTCTCCTTTAACTATATACAAGAATAGCTGAACATAAGTCACAAATAAAATACTGTTTAAATTGTTACTACTTTGAGAAATTATTTTAGAATAATTTAATTTAGAATAATAATAATAAAAAAAAAAAAAAACACCACTGATCCAGGTGTTTAAAGGACATATATCCAAGCAGAATCACATACTCAATAACACAATACTCTAAACTCGAGATTGTCTATTCATTTTGGTAAAATAGCTCTAGTGTCCTTCCTGGCATCTTGTATGCTTTATATGCTTCACTTTTATATCAGATTCAACCTCTTCATTAACCTTTGACCTCTAAATCCCCATTTACCCCCTCATGAACGAGTACAGTATTATCAGTGTGATAAAATATCCATGAGTAAATCACGCTCAAACAAAGCTTTCACTAAAAAAAGTTTGATTTGTTACAACAAAGGGCTTTTGGTGAAGATCTCAAATTCATCTGCCTAATCTGGCAATTAGAGGTATGTGTTGAGTGTTTGAAAGTCGTCTGGCTAATCTGACCATCTGCTTCTTATCAGCGTTTCTTTTATTTTTTAAATGTGTGGATTTATTTATTTATCTAAAGGATCTATTAGAGCAGCAGGCAGCCACATTTCTCCGCAGTCAATCAGATAGCAGCCTGCAAACCTCTGTGTGTGTGTGTGTGTGTGTGTGTGTGTGTGTGTGTGTGTGTGTGTGTGTGTGTGTGTTTGTGTATGTTGCCTATATAGCAATCCACTAGAGGGCACAGTCTCATCTGAGGGCCTGCCAGCTTGATTTAAGCAGGAAACTGTCTGTTGTTTTTGCCAGGCTGTCTGCTGTGGGTGTGTGTTAGTTTCCCCCGATATGAAGCACTGAGGTCCAACAAAAACAACATGCAGAGGAAGGGGTGAGGGGCAGACTGGGGCAGGGCAAAGGATAATTGGGGCACGAAGAGCGACCAAGTCGCCTCTGTGCACAGCAGGAGCTCCTCACTGACTTTATGCAAACTTCAGTTCATACGATAATTTATAGCTACAAGTATTTCAACAAATATGAATGACATGAGTAATAATGCCAAAATATGAATCATGACCTTGTTTATTATAGCTTGCTTTTAAAGAATTTTTTTTCACTGAGGCAGTGAATGCATCATTTAACAGGTGCTTTGAGGAGTAAAGACCCATGAGGGATCTGATTTACATACTTAATATGAGCATTTTATTTTTAGTATACACTGAGTACATGAGTATTTTTAGTATCAATTTTTAAACATTTTTAGTATACCATTAAATAAATAAAAGTGGCATGATTCCATAGAAGCGCCATTCTGGGTTTCCCATAGAACACTGAAGTCAACAGTTTTCAGAACTAAAAAAACATTTTTAATATAAAGAACCTTTTGTGCAGTGGAAAAGTTCCAAGGATATTAAAGTTTCTTGAAGGAACCAAGAAGCAAAGTATGCAAAGTAACATTGTTTATGATTGGTTTGATATGCATCAATATGCAGGCTTTTTCTAAAATACAAGACTATAGTATCTGATGAGTGTGTCATTCAATACTGAATGTAAATCTTAAGATGTTTACAAGCTAAAAAAAAAAAATCATACCACAGATGCAGTGTTCCAGAAAGTTTTGATGCCACAAGATTTTATTCTCATGGACATGTGCAGACAGTATCCTCCGAATGAAAGGTGAACATCCATTTATTCAAATGTATGCTAGCTGCCATAAGTGGCACTATTCACACATTTTATATCTAATCTGATGCATTCAAACAAATTGGTCAGAGATGCATTACATGTCTCTGTTGTCTTCACATTAGTCCTCAGTGTTAGTCACACACTTACTTCACACTGTCAGTAAAGTGTTGTAAAAGCTATAATTCATTTTATTCCTTTAAAATGGCTACAATCCACTTAAGATACGGACTGAGAAGATCTGCAAATGATCTCATCAGTGTTGTGCAGAGCGACACTCTGATAGGTTTTGATGAATGGATTTACACACTGATCCACCTAAATGCGATTGCACATTAATTTAAGTGTGTGAAACAAGATCTGTACGTGTAAATAGTGATGAAGATATATGAAACAACCGATTTACCAGAGAGCTCATGGGAACGTCTTTAAGGATAATCGCCATGTAGAAGGAAAAATAACTTAGGTGTAGCCTATAGTTTTCCTGTTTGTTTTAAATGTGAATTGCTCTCTATTCAGCCTAAGCTATTTCGCTTTAACTGCCTTTTTTTCAGGTGCTGCAAATTGGGTGTAACGCGTGAACAGCGCGTCCTTAAGAAACTCGTTAATGTCAAATGTGTCGTTTCCTTTTGTTTTTTGTTTATTTTGCGAGTTTGTGTCTGCTATTATCATGCAAATAAATGCAAGAAAGTGAGAATTAAATTCACACATATCCAAATCCTTTGCTGACATGTGATCTAATCACTAAAGACTCTCTGAGCCCTTTATAAGGTACCAAACGATGTATTTTTTATTTTTTTTTATTATTTTTTTTTTTTAGATTCACTGAACTAATTGGATTTTACAGTTCATCTGAGGAGCCGATCCGTTTAAAGGCGTGAACTGATTTTTTTACGCATAAATCAGTCAGTTCATCAGTAGTTCGCCACATTAAAATAAATAAATTAATAAAATCAAAATAAATTAATACAGTTTCATAGAATATGTTCTTTCATTTATATTAAGCATTATACAATGCAACATGATTTAAAACGAAACAGGTCAGTTTTTGTTTCTCTAAGAGTTTGAATGTGCATGTAAATCTCTTCATATTAAAGAGGCTGCAGTGATTTGTTGTAGTGGAAGCAGTGTTTGAAGTGACTGAATGTCACCTTCATGTAATGTTTGAGCGAGAGGAAATCACAGAGCAATGTCTCTTTTACATTATCATTTGGCTCTGGTTTCACTGGGAACCTGTCTGAAACCTGTTCAGGCTTGCATGTTTTAGTTTAGTTAAGTTTAATTTGTGCCATACAGTCAGATCTACCCTTCAATTTGTAGCAGTAGGTAATGAAAGGATACACTTGCAGTGTAACCTGATTAATAACATCAATAAAGCAAAACATAAGCTAATTCAGGTATCAAGATTACATTAAATAAATTCTGTCACACTGGATTTAAAGAGTCCTAATTTTAGTATTAGTGTTAAAATTCAAATGTGACTCTGGACCAAAAATCCACGGGTATATTTGTAGCAATAGCCAGAAATACACTGTGTGGGTCAAAATGATCGATTTTTCTTTTATGCCCAAAATTCATGTTCCATGAAGATATTTTGTAAATTTGGACAACTTTAAAGGCGATTTTCTCAATAATTTGATTTTTTTTTTTTTTTTTTTTTTTTTTGCACCCTCAGATTTCAGATTTTCAAATAGTCGTATATCTCGGCCAGATATTGTCCTGTCCTAAAACTTTCAGGAAGCAATTAAACTTAAGCTTATAATTTTAGTAGGCTGACAGAAAAAATAGGCTGCTTAAAAATAAATGCAGCCTATTTATTTATAAAGGATGTTTAAGTCTGCTTGACATGAATGAACATATGTTTACTGTATGGAAAAGTTAACATCCATTCAGATTCTGCGACTGTGACTCTGCGTTGTTTCTTCCCGTTTTTTATTTAAAAAGTGTCGCAAATGAGACGTGACGCAAAAACATTTTTTTTTTGTCAATTTAAGCTAAATCTAACTTGAAAGACGAGCGGGCCATTACTTTTTCATTAAGAAGAAAAACAAGAGTTAAGCTCACTTTGTTGACACACACTCGCTCCTGCCGACTGCGTGGCCCGGGGGGGTTGGTGTGCCGTGGTGGGTGGGAGTGAGTGTATATGGGGGCTGGAGATAAGGGGTCCGATATATGGGTCCAAAGGGAGGGGTGAGAAGTCTGGAGTTTAAAAAGACAGGGCGCTTCTCTCCCTCACACAGACGCACTTCAGCTTGCAGTGAGGGAAACTTACCTCAAACTCTTGTTTCTGACAGAAGAATCCAAAAATTCCCATTGAACTCTATAGAATTAAGACTAGACATTCGGATAAAACCGCACAAGAAAACGGACGAAACTAAAGCGCCCTCACCAAATGGAGCCAACGCCGGAATACGCTGACTCGTATGACTACTATGACGACAACGAGACTGCGTGCGACTATTCGGAGTGGGAGCCGTCTTACTCTCTCATTCCCGTGCTGTACATGCTCATTTTCATCCTCGGTCTCTCCGGGAACGGCGTGGTTATCTTCACTGTCTGGCGCGCCAAATCCAAACGACGTGCGGCTGACGTTTACATCGGCAACCTGGCGCTCGCCGACCTGACGTTCGTCATCACGCTGCCGCTGTGGGCTGTGTACACCGCGCTTGGTTACCACTGGCCGTTTGGCGTGGCTCTCTGCAAGATCAGCAGCTATGTGGTGCTTGTCAACATGTACGCAAGCGTTTTCTGCCTGACCTGCTTGAGTTTTGACCGCTACCTTGCCATCGTCCACTCTCTGTCCAGCGGACGGCTCCGGTCACGCGCCACCATGCTGGCGTCGCTGGGTGCCATCTGGTTCCTCTCGTGCCTGCTGGCTGTGCCAACTCTCCTGTTTCGCACTACGGTGGACGACGCCGGAAGCAACCGCACCACCTGTGCGATGGACTTCAGCCTGGTCACTCTCAATCAGCGTCACGAATCCCTTTGGATTGCAGGTCTGAGCCTTTCGTCCTCCGCTCTTGGGTTTCTTCTGCCTTTCTTGGCCATGACTGTATGCTACTGCTTCATCGGCTGCACGGTCACTCGACATTTCAGCCACCTGCGCAAGGAAGACCAGAAGAAGCGCCGTCTGCTGAAGATCATCACTACCTTGGTTGTGGTTTTTGCATTCTGCTGGACGCCTTTCCATGTGCTGAAGAGCATGGATGCACTGTCATATCTAGACCTGGCACCTACCTCTTGCGGCTTCCTGAATTTTCTGCTTCTGGCTCATCCGTACGCCACGTGCCTGGCGTATGTCAACAGCTGCCTCAACCCGTTCCTCTATGCGTTCTTTGACCTGCGCTTCCGCTCACAGTGCCTGTGTCTGCTGAATCTGAAGAAGGCCATGCATGGACACATGAGCTCCATGTCTTCAACTCTCAGTGCCCAGACTCAAAAGTCAGAGGTGCAATCGCTGGCCACCAAAGTGTGAGAGAAGAAGAGAAAAAATGAAGTTGAAGAAAAATAAACACTGGGTCGAGGGGTTAAAAAGGTGGGAATCTATTGACGGCTGGTCCGTTGTGATGTGGTGACCTGATGGACTTTGAAGAACATATTTCTCTATGTTTGTAAATAACACTCACAGTTTGGTGTACTCTACTGTATTCATGGATGAATTGCTGGAATGATGTGAGTTTGTGTGTATGCATGTGTGAAATTATGTTCGCTGACATCTATTCGTCAACTTTTGACACGCTCAACACACAGAACTATTCAGGCAAACAGGAGGTCAGTTTTCTCAAAAAAAACAAACAAAAAATCATCCTACTGACCACAACGATGCTGCACTGAGGATGAACTTGCTTGTGCTGCTGTAAGAGTGTGTGATTGTGTTGAAGCCTATATACACTGGTGTAGAAATGCAAATTGTACAGTATTTTCATACAATTTTTTTCTGCTAATTTGCAGTGTGTTCAGTATTTGTAGCACTTGTTAAGAGGAGATATAAAAATTATAATTTTTGTTAAACTCCCTGATGTGAATGTGTGTGTTTTTTGATGAGTAAATCAGTGTAAGAGTGTGTTACAGTGCAAAGGTGATGCTGCTTGATTAGATAGTTTAAACCGCAGACAGAGAGTCAGGGGTTTTGGGGGGTGGGCAGACAGACAGATGGCTGGCGACAAATGTCTCTGGGAAAAAAGGAAGACAAGTGGAGGAAGGGAACAAATTTGGGGGTGTAAATGGATATATATTCATGAAATTATGTTATATTTTTTTGAAATTTCTGTAACTAACTACTGCTACTGTATTAAATATGTTCCTTAAATGCAATTTCGTCTTAGCGTCATTACACGTGATTCGCGGTATGCATTGGTGTGTGCAAAGGGAGTTTACATTGATAGTCCATCCATCCATTTTCCAAACCATAGCGTGTTTAATTGTATTGAATGTGCACTTGCAGTGTGCTTCAAACCTTAAAAGTATATTTTAAAAAAAACTGTACTTGCAGATAATATAATATTAATGAATTTAAAGGCCACTTAAGTGCACTTTCATGACTGTTTTTTTTAATACACTTGAATACAATTTTTAAATATGCACATTGTAAAAATGCCAAACTAAAGGTTTTAGTGCACTTTAAAATGCACATTTCAAATCTTTCCCCTGGTTTAAGCCTATTCCCAGACTAAAAATTCTGAGCTGTTTCAGCTGAACGAAACTTGCACTGATTGATCTTGAAATAGGTCAGTGGCCTTGTTTCGTCTCAAGATGCACATTAGTAATGTCTTTTATAAGGCATGTTTATAAAAATTACTTTAATTGAACTATGGCCTAATCCTGGCTTAGTCTAAGCCCTGTCTGTGAAACCAGCTCTTTATGTTTTAATAATATTATTTTGTCATGCTCTTATTTTTTATATGTTGATTAACCCAGATAGCAAGCTACCACTGAATCAATGTTGATGCGTCAATGCTGACTGCATTGAATTAATGTTGCAAAGTGATGTTGGTGCCATATCACTTTTGTATATTTGCAATTAATGTTGAAACAAAGTTGAGATTTACATGGAAAATCAATGAAAATGTAATTGAATCGACGTTATAAAGTGATGTTGGTTCAATAACATTTTTGCACCCGCAATTAACATTGAAACAACAGAGAGATTTCAACAGAAAATCAATGATTATGTCATTAAATCAACATCATGAAGTGATGTTGGTTCAATATAATATTTGCACCCACAATTAATGTTGAAACAGTTGAGATTTCAACAGAAAAAAAATTAAATCAGTGTCATGAAGTGATGTTGATTCAATATCGCTTTTGCACCTGCAATTAATGCTGAATCAAGATTGAGATTTTAACAAAAAAAAAAAAAAAATCCACTGAATTAATATTACACTATAATGGTTCAACAACACTGCTGTTGAATCAACATTGAAATGAACTAAAATAATCAATAATAAAATTGTTGAATCAACGTTACACTGTGATTTATTACATATCACTGATGTTGAAAGCACTACTGAAATTAATAAAAATAATCAACTGTAATGTCAGTGAATTAACGTTACACTATGATGTTGATTCTACATCACTGCTGTTGAACTGATATTAAAATTCCCTAGAGACAAGACAAAAGAAAATAAAACTCTTAAAAGTGGGGGACAAAAGCATTACAACCTTTAAAAATAACATCACTTTCAGAGGTCTGATGTCATTATAAGAAGTGGTCCAGCAAGCATTCAGAATCTGGCTTGCATCAGTCTACTGCCTCTTTTTCTTTGGGTTCTCTAAAATCTGAAAAAGAAAGCGTGATGTTCCTTTAGAGCAAGTCAGTTCAGCTTTTATACATAGTCACAGTCAGGAATGTTAATATGCTAAATGATTCACTTTTTTAAATTGCTCAACAAAAAGTAATCTAACTATACTTACTGTTGAATTATGTTCATTTTTTATCTATTTATTTAAAAATCCATTAATGCTTCAGTACCAAATGGAAGCACTATGGCAAGGTGACCAATCGTTCCACCCATGCTTATCTCCAACCCTCTAATTAAACACACCTAAATCAGATAATCAAGATCACTGGAGATCAATAAGATCAGTAAACACCTCTGAACTATGGCCATCACATGAATCTCATTTTCTATGAAACTACATAAAATAAAAGTAAAAGTTTCACTTGTGGAATGAAGAGCTTAGGGTCAAATGCTGTTGGATTTTTAATCATAAAATTCCTAATAAATATCACTAAAGGAAGATGCATGCACTTTTTAGTAATTTACAAAAAAAAAAAAAAAAAAAAAAAAAAAAAAAAAAAAAAATAATATATATATATATATATATATATATATATATATATATATATATATATATAATAAAATAAATTTAAAAAATGGTTTATTGAAACACTTTAATATCTTTGAATTAATGCTTCTTATTAGATGCAGTAACAATAATCAAATGCAAATAACAAGCATGCAAAACTCAAATAAGGAATGGAGAAATAAGATGGATGCAACACTGATGCACCCAGAGAAGTCATGCATGCCAGGTAGTTCAACAAACAAGACTTCTGTATAGGATGCACCTGTGTTTTCTTTCTAATAATGAAGCATAAATTAGAGTACTGAGAAGTGTTCATGCAGAACCAAAATGGGTATTAACTACAATTGTTGTTTTCCAACCATTTTTAGATAGACTTACTAAAATCATGAAGGCTCAACCTGAAAACCAAGTCCCAGTGGATTAGAGCAAATCAGCTAAAGCAATTGTAAATGCCCATCATGGTCACAGACTGAGAAACACCCACTTGTGTTCTACAGAGATACATGCCTGAAACATCTTGTGGTCATCAACTACAAATCACTGTTAGTTCAAAGTCACTGTCTTTGCACATGTGTGCTGTCGACTTTCATTAAAATGCTGATCCGACATACTTTAAACATTCAAATGTTAATCTCAACCAAAATGATGGTTGGATTAAAACTCAACATTGTATCAATATCACCACGCTATCTGAGAAAATACTAAAGCACATGTAAATTGCTTGATTATAATGTAACTTTATGTTGTTATTCATTGAATGCACTGGAAATTCATATATTAATATATAATTAAATGAGAAGTTCACTTCCAGAACAAAAATTCACAGATAATGTACTTACCCCCTTGAGGAAAACATTTCAGGATTTTTCTTTATATAGTGGACTTCAGTGGTGCCCCGAGTTTGAACGTCCAAAATGCAGTTTAAATGCGGCTTCAAACAATCCCAAATGCAGTTGTAAATGATCCCAGCCAAGGAAGAAGGGTCTTGTTTAACGAAACGATCGGTTATTTTCATTAAAAAAAAAATACAATTTAAATACTTTTTAACCTCAAACACTCGTCTTGTCTTGCTCTGCCTGAACTCTGTGTATTCTGGTTCAAGACAGTTAGGGTATGTCGAAAAACTCCCAACGTATTTTCTCCCTCAACTTCAAAAATCATTTCAAAATCATCCTACATCGCTACAGAAGTACCGACACAGTCTTTGCAAAGTGAACATCCAAAGAAGATCAAACACCCTTCACGAAAAAGGTAAAACAGCGACGTAGAATGATTTTGAAGTTAAGGAAGAACATGAGATGAGAGTTTTTCGACATACCCTAACTGTATTGAACCGGAAAAAAACAGAGTTCAGGCAGAGCTAGACAAGATGAGCGTTTAACATTAAAAAGTAAATAAATTGTATATTTTTTAATGAAAATAACCGATCGTTTCGCTAGATAAGACCCTTTTTCCTCGGCTGGGATAATTTAGAGCCCTTTAAAGCTGCATTTAAACTGCATTTGGAAGTTCAAACTTCAGACTAGATTTAGACTAAAAGTAGTTTTCTTATGTTTAGTGAATATACAGTGTTTCAAAAAAATCAAATATCTTGAAATAAAATAAGAGAAAGCAACGTAAAGGTTGGGGTGATCCACCCATTTAAGACCAGTCTTACAGGACTGGAACACACACACACACACACACACACACACACACACATACATAACGTGTGGTTTATGGTGACTAATTAATAGTGACATTGTGAGGCCCCTACGACTCCAAAAGAATGAAAAAGGATGGACACATATCAGTTTGAAGCTATGTGTAGCCAATTTGGGGCAAGTGAAAAATTATTTTTGACAAGATGACCGTTAAAGAAGGGGTAACAGGACGCTACACACTCACATACACAAGCATTGGAGGCCATTAACCAGTAACAATAGAACTGACATGACCATAGGATTATCCAGACACTTTCAGATCAAAGAGAGCAGAGAAACGAGTAAACAGACAGAGAATGAAGAACTTGAGCACTTGCTGAAGCCCCTTGGATATACAGAGTTCCCATGATAAATATTGGCGGATTGTTTTTGTCAGACTGTCTGATATACGCACTGTCTGGAAGAGAGATACTATGAGGTAATCTCATTAGCTGGATAAACCGGACCAATGATGTCATCTAAAAAAAAAACAAAAAAAAAAAAAAACATAACAAACCGTAAATGTGTCCACAACACACGAAATGCTAAGCAGTGATTTCACATTTCTGTGACTGTTTACTGAAATGGTATTGGTATGAAGTAAACACAGATTGACTCATGTACATTTACAGTAAATCAATGCTTTTACCCACAGCAGTTAAAAAAATGAGGGACATTGAAGTAATTTATCTGAATAAACAACATTTGAAATGCACAATGCCAGAGTTTTACACAAGCTAGTGAGAACGCAAAAGAAAATGATGAGGTAATTATTAATTTTTTTAAGTTCAGTCAATAATAAGTTTAAAAATAATATTTTTTTAAAGATTTATTTTTTGGCATTTTTGCCTTTATTGTATAGGACAGATCAGACGTGGCAGGAAGCAAAGTGGGAAAGAGAGGGGGGAGGATTGGGAAAGGTCCTCAAGTCAGGATTCAAACACAGGACGCCCGTAGCGCAAAGGTGCTGCATGTCGACGTGCTGCCCACAAGGCTATCGGCACTGACAATGTTTTTTTATGTTAAATGTAAATGATTATGTGTTAGAGGTTCTCAGTTTCAATCAGATCTAATGGGAATCTCATGTTTCAGGGCCTTTGTGCCAAGCATAACAAACCAGGCTTTGCAAAATGCGTTTCAAGTGCAAAGGAACGTGCTCATTTCATCCTGCCAATCACAACACACTTTTCTTCACTCCTTCGACAAGTCTTCCGACACTCCTTCACCACCCCACCTGCACCTTTACTTCATTAATTAGGTCCGAGGGGAAAAAAATCTCATGCTTCTACCCGCAGAGACTCCAAGACAAACCGGTGAATTATCGTTTTTCCCACAGAATATGTGATTTGAACATGTGGACTTGAGAAAATCTATTTTTTCAGTGGCTTTTTGGTCAGGTATTCAAATACAGACATATAATCACACTCAAGTAGCTTCTCTTTTAAAACAGCAGCAGGTGCTGAGCTACTATATAGTGTTGGAGTGTATAGCCAGGGCTGTTATAAACCATTAACCTTGTCACAAAGTAAGATTATGATATACATGCATGTATGTGTCCCAGCTGCTAACCTTCATAATATAGAGCAGAAGTGCATACCCTCTGTCATCACTACTCACCCTCGCTAACATCCCCCATTCCTCGACAGGTGTGTTTCCTCACTGGCTTTTGCAGTCACTTGGGCATCCCGTGTCATGTCTTCAAACTCACACCGAACAACTGTCTAAATGCACTGCAATGGACAGATCTCAAGAGGACTGGGTGCACTTTATCTGACCGTATTCTCATTCCTGAAAAAATTATGTTAATTGTATTTACTGCAATCCAAGAAGAAAGAAATTATTTTTTCTTTCTTTGTGCACAAAAAGTATTCTTGTAGCTTCATTGAACCACTGATGTCACATGGACTATTTTTAACGATATCTTTACTACCTTTCTGGGCCTTGAAAGTGATAGTTGTATGGAAGCCCATTTCCACCACTGAATAAAAAATAAAACAAAAGGTTATTGCGACTTATTTTATCACAATTCTGACTTTTTTTCTCAGAATTGTGAGATATAAACTCGCAATTCTGTCACTGTGAACATATCAGTCTTATTTTTCTCCTCAAAACTGGACTTTATAACTCGCAATTGCAAGTTTATATCTCAACAAACCCGCAATTTCGAGAAAAAAAGTCAGAAATGTGAGATAGGAAGTCGCAATTGTGAGTTTAGATCCCGCAATTGTGACTTTATAACTCACAATTGCGTGATTATATCTCACAGTTCTGAGAAAAAAGGTCAGAATTGCGAGATGTAAACTCGAAATTATGAGAAAAAAAGTCAGAATTGTGAGGTAAAAATTCGCAATTACCTTCAACTTAAAATAATTTGTTACCTGGCTGCTTTAAAATTTTAAGTTCAGTCAATTTAAAAAAGTTTAGTCAACTTGAAATGTTAAGTCCTACTAAGTGACAAATTAGATATTTGAGTTGATTCAACTTAAAATTTTAAGGCAGCTGGGTAACAAGCACAGCTTTTAAGTTTAACAAACCAAACTGTTTGTTTAGTCAACTCAAATATCTAAGTTTTTACTTAGTACTACTTAACATTTCAAGTTAAACTTTTTTGAGTTGACTGAACTTAAAATTTTAAGGCTGCAGGGTAACAAATTATTTTAAGTTGACTCAACAAATTGCGTTTTTTGTTTGTTTGTTTGTTTGTTTGTTTACAGTGTATGCAGGGTCAGAAATCTCTCAGATTTCATCCAAAATATCTTCATTTGTGTTCAGAAGATGAACAAAGGTCTTACGGGTTTGGAACAACTTGAGGGTGAGTATGATGAACTATTCCTTTAATGTCTCACAATATGAGCTCATTTTGCACAATTGCTCTCATACTAAGTTCTCTTCCACTTTTAAGGACAGACAGACACTAGCTGCTTTCATCATGTACCTGCACACACTCACATATATAGCACAGACAGACGCAGTGAGTGTGAAGTTCATAATGAAATTTGTCTGGCCTAACTGAACACCAGAACAGACTTGACAATGGAGCCTCTTATCTATCAAAACAAAGAGGCCATCTTTGAGCAGAGTTTTGCTGAAGGACACACACTTACACAGAAGAATATCCTCATGAGTGAAAAACCAATGGCAGGAGAGTTGTGGTGTCTCCCATTACTCTGTGATGAAGCGCAGAGCTCGCTGGGAATGTGTATCACATTAGCTTCTGGGTTTGCCTTGCATGTGAGAGTTACACCACTGTCTGTATGACAGACGAGAGTGATGTCTACACTGGGAATTTCTACGTTTTCTATAGTGGTTTTCCCAGATAAATCACATGAGACATTTGGCATCAGATAAAGCCTCTAAACTAAGACCAGATGGTTCATATTTCAGTCTTTCAGTCATATTGCAGCTTCATTATTTGTGTTTTTAAAAGAAATCATCTTTTTGCCTCCCTGTTGTAATGTTTTCTTATCTATGGATGAAGTTTAAACTTCTTTCCATTTGGAAACCCACTTGTCTGCTGTCGCATTTGGCCCATTATTCATGATTTCATAATCTCTGTTTATACCTTGACGAAACTCTCGTGAAACTTTTTACCCACTTTTCTCTCATCTCCTCTTTGTTCACCCCTGTGGTTTGGGCTCTTTTGAAGTTTAATGTGATCTCTCCTCCTCCTCTGTTTAGGCAGTAATGAGCTCTGGGAGAAAAAGAAAGTATTAGCCTAAGGATAAACATTTCACTGAAGAGAAGTTATTCACAAAGAGTGTATATGCCTAGGGTTAGTGGTTTTATCTACTAAAACCCAATTTATGGAAGCCTGTATCCACCACTGCAAAAAAAAAAAAAAAAACATTCAATAAATAAAAATAAATAAAAGCAATTGTGACTTTTTATCTCACAACTTACTTTTTTTCTCACAATTACGAGTTTACATTCTACAATTCTGACTTCATTTCTCAGAATTGTGGGTTTTTATCTTGCAATTCTGACTTTATTTCTTGCAGCTGTGAGTTTACATCCCACATTTCTGACTTTATTTCTCAGAATTATGTTTTTTCTCACAATTCCGACTTTATAATTCACAATTGCGAGTTTAAATGTATTTCTTTATTTCTTTATTTATTTCTTGCAATTGTGAATTTACATCCCACAATTCTGACTTTATTTCTCAGAATTATGTTTTTTCTCACAATTCCGACTTTATAACTCACAATTGCGAGTTTAAATCTCACAATTCTGAGAAAAAAGTCAGAATTGCGAGATAGAATTTTTTACAAAAAAGTCACAATTGCGGGTTTTTATCATGCAGTTCTGACTTTATTTCTTGCAATTGCAAGTTTACATCCTGCCATTCTTACTTAAAGTCTCAGAATTACGGGTTTATATCTCGCAATTCTGACTTTATAACTCACAATTCTGAGAAAAAAAGTTAGAAATGTGAGAGACAAACTCATATTTGCAGGAAAACAAGTCAGAATTTGGGGGTTTTATCTTGCAGTTCTGACTTTATTTCTTGCAATTGCGGGTTTATATCTCACAATTCTGTCTTTATACCTGATTTTTTTCTCAGAATTGCGAGACACAAACTCATATTTGCTGGAAAAAAAAGCGGGTTTTTATCGTGCAAATCTTTTTTTTTTTTTTCTTGCAATTGCGAGCTTACATCCCACAATACTGACTTTATTTCTCAGAAATACAATGTTTTTCTAGCAATTCTGAATTTAAAACTTGCATTTGCGAGTTTACATTCTGCAGTTCTGAGTTAATTTTTCAGAATTCTAAGTTTATATCTCACAATTCTGACTTTTATCATTTGCAATTGTGAATTTAAATCTCACAATTCTGAGAGAAAAGTCGGAATTTAAAACGTGATTTTTGAGAAACAATTATGAGTTTACATCCCACAACTGACTTAATTTCTCAGAATGACAAGTTTATATCTTGCAATTCTGACTTTATAACTCGCAAGTGTGAGTTTAATCTCACGATTCTGACTTCACATTAGCAAGAAAAAAAAGTCAGAATAGTGGGGTTTTATCTCGAAATTCTGACTTTATAACCCGCAATTGTGAGTTTAAATCTCACAATTCTGAGAAAAAATTCAGAATTACGGGTTTTTATCTGGCAATTCTGACTTTATTTCTTGCAGTTGCGAGTTTATATCCCACTATTCTGACTTTATAACTTGCAGTTGTGAGCTTATTTCACAGAATTCTGAAGAAAAGTCAGAACTGCAAGTTTGCATTACCAATTCTAAGAGAAAAAGTCAGAATTGTGTAATGTAAACTCATAACTGTGAAAAAAGTCAGAATTGTGAGATAAAAAATCACAACAACCTTTTTTTAAATTTTTACTCAGTGGCAGAAATTGGCTTCCATAAATTTTAGATCCTTAAAAATGAAAGTTTTAACTCTCTGCATTTACTGATTCATTGAATTGAATTATTATTATTATTATTAGAACGTTATTTTAAACAATTTTGCCAAAAGACCAGATGAGAAAATCTTTACAAGAAAAAAATACAAAATTGTTCAAAATTCAGTCTTTCTACTTAAAATTCTCACATTTAATTCAGTGTGTTACATATTGTTTCTTTGTAATTATTGGTGAAATTTACTAACAATTTCTGAGTGAAAATTGATTCTACACCTTTTTTTTTTTCAGTGTAGTTAGGCAACGAATCTTTCTTTGTGTTCAGTTGTTAGAAATAATCTACCAAAGTCTGAAATGTAATCATTTTCAAGCTATTTTTTGTGGTGCTTATGTCTAAATGTCATGGAAAAATTGTCTTGAGGATTTGAAAAAAAGTATTGTGTGAGTTTGCAGTGTTGTGCGACATGGAATGTTTATTAAACCCATTTTTAACAGATGATATAATAAGTTACATTCAAGTCAGAAACACCCACACATGCACTCTCTTTACACAGGTGTCTGTGATCTTTCATTCATGAATTCATATTTGGCTCCAGCTGCAGATGCTGTCTACTGTCTAAGCTTGTATGGCAAGTCTAAGGGGTCAAACCTGCTTTATGACGTTTCTCAGGGTGAGACTGCTTTTCCTTTCCACCAGTTTGTATTTTGAGTGCCCACTGCTACTATTCAGACAAATCTTGCAATTGAAGAAATGGTGGTTTGGATTAGTGATATCCATAATAATAGAGGAGACAAGCAATACACAGAGCTCATGTTGATGATCCTGTTATACAATGTCAAAACCAAAGTAAAAGCACGTTGTTGAATGTATATTCTTTTACGACTCCCGGTGACCACACCCAGAGAGGACCAAACCTGTCCATGTGTGAATTCACATCAGACAAAGACTAAAGTGGCCCCTCCATTCAAGTGCTGACAAAAGCTAACTAAACTTGTTTGCATTGACTTTCATTCAAGTTCAGAGTAGTTTTCCAAGCTACATTTAGAGGTCTTATTGTATGTGCCTACATGTCTCTATGTTTGGACAATGAAAGATAATATATAGTACCAGCAAGCCAAACAATAACCATACTGCGAAGCACAGTCTCCATAAGCTCATCCCTCATTTAGTTCCTTTTGTGTTGCATGAAAAAAACAATGCTAAAAATGTATTAAACAGTGGAAAGTTGGCCTGGTACAATAATGAAAATTTCATAGGCAGACAACAGACAAACATCATAAAAGAAAATGAGGAACAGTAAATATGTAAATACATACATTGCTGATAAAAATTTGGGATCAGTAAGATTTTTAATGTTTTTAAAAGAAATCTCTTATTCTCATCAAGTTCCATTTATTTGAACAAAAATACAGAAAAAGTAATATTATGAACTATTATTGCAATATAAACACATTTTTTATTTTAATATACTTGTAATATAATAGAATTTATTTCTGTGATGCAAAGCTGAATTTTCAGCATCATTACTTCACTCTTCAGTGTCACACGATCCTTCAGAAATCATTCTAAAATGCTGATTCATTATCGATGCTGGAAACAGTTGTGCTGCTTAAATTTGATTTTATTTCATTTAATTTAATTTTTTTTTTTTTGGAACCTGTGATACTTTTTCAGAATTCAAGACATTCTTCTTCATTAGTTTAAGAAATTTGGTAAAGTTTTCAGGAATCTATTTTTATTTAAAAGTAAATTTCCAATAAGAATAATAATTGTTAATTTATGTTTCATTTTCATTTTTAATTCATAAATATACCAAAGATCCCCCCCCGTTTTCTTCTTTTCTGTTCTTTTTTATAAAATTGCAAACAAACAAAGAAATATTATATTACTACAATTATTTTATAAAATGTTATATATGTATATAAAAACAATCTTTTTCAATTTTTAGATGCGACAGATTCCCAAATATGTTCTTGGTGTGAGGGACCTCATACTAAAATTTAAAAGGCATTTTAAAATGATAAAGACTCAATTAATAATGTAAAAAAAAAAAAAAAATCATAATTAAGTGTAAGTGCATAATTAAGTTTCTATTATGTTACATTATTGTGGTTTTTGTACCTACTATGGTACTGTACTGTAAGATGTATTATTTCTTTATTTAAATCAATGTATTTATTTTTGTGTAATTAATTTAAATTATTTATTTATTAGTATTTTTTAAATTAATTAATTCATTTAGTTAGTTTAATCTTATTATTTACATTTTTTCAAACTGCTCTCAAAAATGTTTTTTTTTTTTTCCTTTTTTCTTTTCTTTTCTTTTCTTTTCTATTTAGAGAAATTAATCAAATTCAGGAAATAACCAGAAATGCGTATCTTCAACTTCATATTAAAAAATAGAAAAAAGAAAACAAAAGTATCATAAGGCATAATTATTCCAACATTTTTTATAATATTAAGATTAATTCCTAAATAACACATAATAACAATTCCACAACAGCATGTTATGGGAGCTAAATGCTTACATTTAATTTCTTTCAATAAAAAGCTTTTTTTTAATTAATTTAACATAGTTTTAATGTAGCATTGTTTCTATGCATTAAAACAATGATTAATTGTAATCAAAGATTAATTAAAGATTAATTAATTGTAATCAAAGATTAATTAAAATGCTTGTTTTTAATTGCAGTATTGCAATATTTCAGAAGTTTTTTACTTTTTAAATAACTTCACTGCTAAAACTGTATTTGAATTTTTCATTTGTAAAAGGCAAATTAATTACAAACTCATTTATAAGTGATTTGTAACTTTGTAAAAAATTATTTAACATTAAGTGGCAACAATGCTTATGCATTTGTGCACATATAATGCATATTGTTATGCGCAATATAAAAACACAACAGCTTCCAAGATGTTGTTTTTGGGCTGCAAGTGTGCATACGTGTCTCTGTGTTTGTGATAAGACCAGGAGGAGTAAGTCTCAGACTGCCCTGAGAACAGGCAGGTCTTCCTCTCACATTGTGCTTCTTAATGGTTTAAACATGCCGTTTCCCCAGGATGCTACAACTGGGTCAGGATTTGACCATTTGAGGTTAATGTGCAAGAAATGCACATGCAGCACTATTGCAATCACAACAACACTTTTATAATTGCATCATGCACCCACAATGAGAAGTAAACAAATCTGCACAAAGTATTAATAGTTATTCTGACACAATATTCTAAAAGATTAAACATAAGGCACATAAACCCCAGTCTGTCTGTCCGTCTGTCAGTCTTTCACTGGAGGGAGATGTGGCTGCATCCGATGGTGATTTTGGCGGGAGGATGTCGTGTGTTTATATGAGTGTGTCTGTATGAGTGCCCAGCTGGACTGGCAGTGAGAGCAGAATCATTTAGCTCTCTAACGAGCAGCCAGGGATGGGCGGCCCGCACAATGCCATCCTCTCACGAGCACCTAAACGGCCTCTTTGTAGCTCCAGGAGGAAGGATGAGTCGTTTCTGCATCCAGATCCGGCCTTGCACACTGCAACACACACTCACATACAGGTGTTCAAACAGACTAAATTTGTGCTATTGCATTCCTTGTTTCTTAGTCTCCTCTTGCTTACTAACACAAATTTTGGGTCGACACCTTTATTAAGCTCTCTTATAAATAAAGATTTCAACAACGGTTTTAATACAGATGCCACAGAAGAACTGATCTGTGTTATCCAAAAAAACATTGTTAAAAGAACCATTTTTAGTTGTTTTCTTTGTGCAAAGAACATTTGAATCATCCTTAAGAACCTTTTTCCACCCTAAAGAGCCATTTGTGCAATGACAGATTTGATGGGTGTTAAAGGTTCTTCATATGCCAATAAAGAACCTTTATTTTCAAGATTGTAGATAAACATTATGGGTGCAAAATCATCACAAAGAATTGCAATTTTACTGTACCATCGCCCAGATATTAATATAATATAACAGCAGATAATTTATTAAAAGATTTATAGCCCTAATGAACAAGTTAGATATTTTGGGAACAGATTTGTACCAAGATGTAAGCTAAATTGTAAATCTGCCATTTGAATGAATGAATGAATTAATTAATGAATAATATTTATATTTATTATATATTATATTATTAAAAAATATATTTAAAAAAATATTTATATAAAAACTATTTTTCAATCTTTTAGATGCCATGGATCCCCAAATATGTTCTTGGTGTAAGGGATCCCCATACTAAAATGTAAAAATGATAAAGACCCAGTTTATAATGTGAAAAACATAATAATTATGCATAAAATATTTTTTGAAAAATATTTAGTTTAGTTTAAAGATGTATAACTTCTTTATTTAAATCAATTTATTTATTTTGTGTAATTTATTAAAAGTATTTATTAGTGCATTTTTAACTAATTAATTAACTAATTTTGTTAGTTTAATCTTATATATATATATATATATATATATATATAATTTTATTTATTTATTTTTTTGTAACTGCCCTCTAAAAAATGCTGGGTCAAATATAGACTAATGCAACTGTTGGGTTAAATTTTTAAATTACATTTTTTACCCAAAAGTTGGGTTAGTCCATATTTGACCAAAGTTGTGTTGAAAAAATGCAGCATTTTTTTTTTTTTTAAAAAAGGTTTTCCTCTAAACCTTTCCCCGGAACCCCTAGCACTCACTTGCAGCCCCATGGGGGTCCATGGACCCTAGTTTGAAAACCTCTGGTCTATGGAATGTCCCAATTTAAATAAGCATATGTATTTGTGTTTGCTTGGTCTGGTTGAATTCAGTCAAAACTGCCAACAAACAAAACTGTGTCCAAACTGACTGGTCTTCTACCCTCTACTTCTCACCTCTCTTTCTTCATCTGTCACCTAGCAGACATCTCTTTTCCTTCACACACACACAAATAGACACACACTTCTGCCTCATCTGGCCATTGCTGTGAATCCCCTGCCTGTAACAACAAACCGCCATTCCCCACTTCCTCCTGACAGGTGCTCCCAATGAAAAGACCTCCAGTGTGAGAGATACATGGCACCCCATCAAAGCTATAGAGTGACGGGAAGTGAGCAGAAACAGAGCGAGAGAGGGAGAGAAAGAAAGGCGAGAGAGAGAGAGAGAGAGAGAGAGATGACCCTCTCTGAATGTCTCGAGAAGCGAAGCAGCATACCAACACAGTCACGCTTAAGTTAACAGAGACATCACTGATCACCCTGAGCATCATTTCAGGGTCTATACGCAACCGAGCAAACACAATGAAGCAGTCATAAACTCAGGCTCACCTGCACCTCCAGGAGAAAGACACAGAAAATCAGTCAGGAGCCAAAGAATAAGCTAAACGCCCATCATTTCAGTGCAGAAATGTCACATATAGGCCTAGCATAACAGCAGCACAAGGATGTACAAATACTGTTAATTATCATCCACAAGATAAAAGATGTTACAAATAACTATTAAGTTTCTTAAGGTATATTTTCCAGCTTTTCTAATAGTCCGTAGTACTTTTGGAAGTCTTGCCCTTTATGAACCTGATCAACACTGCCATCTGCTGATGCAAGCAATGTAATACAAGTTGTAGCCTATTTTATGATCAGTCAAGTATACTTCCATCCTGAACAACATTTTGTTTGCATTTAATGAATAGCGAAGCAGTGTTACTTTAGTATCATTTTGTTATTGTTTTGAATTATAGTGTAATTTTCTACGCGGAAATAAGCATATGGGCAAGAGTTAGGCGCTATAGGGAAATAACACGATGAATAACAAAGTGCAGTAAATGGTAAAACTGTTTGCACTACAAACCAGCGTGTTCATAATTAAGATAATACAATAAAATTATATGGCAAGACACACCAATTTGCAACATTAAGCAGCAAAACGAGCTGTTTTGACTAACCCAACGGCTGGGTTAAATTTCTGAATTACATTTTTAACCTAAAAGTTGGGTTAAGAACAGTACCTGTAAAATACATCTAGTTTTAGAAATTGTGAACACTACAGCTAAAATAGCTAGACGCGCATCAGTGTTACCAGACTGGGAATGTCCAAGCTCAAACCCACATAGCAATTGACATCTGGCCCAGCTCTGGGCCAAGCAAGGAGTTACACTCGGCCCAAGTGCAGCAAAGAATTACGGCCCTTGTTTGGCCCAGATCTGGACTACAGACATGAGCCACACATGAGCCATAACTGGCCCAAATCTAAGCCAAATAGTAACTTATAACCAGCCCTGAACTGAGCCAGAACAAGTTTTAATAGTGCTACACAATCTCAGCCTTCAGTAAACCACATAGAGACCAGTCTTAAACCAGAAACCCCAAAACTGAGCAGGTGAAAACCATTGAATCAATGTTAAAAATAGTTGATTTGTCAATGTTAATGTCATTAAATCAATTAATGTTGAAAAAATTTTGACATTTCAACAAACCACCATTACTGTGATCAGTGATTGCTTTAGTTGGGTTTTTGATTCTTGCTTTTCATTAAGTCAATTTTTTCTCTGTGTTGTAATGGTGTTTCAATGTAAACACTTATGCTATTGAAAAGTGATGTTTTAAAATTAAGTTGAACTAGATTACTTTTTTGCAATGGGTGTCAACCAGCAATACAGTTGAAAAAACAATTCTAAATAATATTCATGAATGTCATTACTAATGTAAATCTTCTGTTTCACGAATGCGCCAAAAAAAAAAAAAAAAAATCTGTGGTAATTAGTGAAAAGATTTAGACATGAACACTCAACATACAAACCGCAACAATGGTGACAATCACCAAACTAATCAAGATAAACAGATCAACTGCAATGCATGCTGGGAATCATGCATGACTTTTTACTATATTGATACCCAGCATGCATTTCTGCATTTTTTGCAATTTTTTTTTGCTGATTGTCACCATTGTTAAGTTTCATATGCTGATTCTTGATGTCTAATTGATTCAGTAATTGATTAATTAATTAATTTTCTCTGTTAATTCATAAAAGTACGATAGCGGTTTTATTCAGCTTTAATCTCACATAGCAGTATCACACCATCATTCAATAGCCCAACACACTTGTGAGCAATTCATTACATAACCTTGCAATGGTTACAGTCACCACCATCATCTAATCTCAGCCAAATATCAATTGCTATGTGGGAAGTGATCGTATTAGGATGAAAATTATAGTACACGACACGAGACATTATGTACGAGACACGTACATAATACAGCTATTTATCTAGACCAACAACTTTTTGACACGACCAGCAAATTACCACAATAACAAAGTGGTAAATAACTAAGTGGGAAGGTCCAAACTCCACCTCTGAGTCGCTGTCATCAGAAGCCTGCGTGTTGCCAGATGTTGAGGTGGTCCGTTTGCGGTACAGGTCTATTGATGCTGTCATGGACCGCAACATAGTGCTCGTTGGATTAAAGGCAGGGCACGGTAGACGTAGGATCCACAGCTAGTATAGAAGCCCTATGATTACAACGACCATCATTTTAAGTTTCACAAATGTCTGAGATTATCGTACATTATGGGATATTTTCATTATTGATCATGCATCATACAGAGGTCTAAATGATCGTACAAATACGATAATTATTGTACTTCTGGCAGCACTGACGCGGATGAGACCGGAAGCCAGACCCATACAGTTCACAAATGGCCGCGCCCAGTCTGACGGGAAAAATAAGGTGGATAGTTTTAATTACGGTTTTAATTACGGTTTTAATTCGTTTTAATGAAATCTAATATAGTTTTAATTAAATCTGTAGAACTGCCTTTAGTCTTTCTGACTACATTCCAATAATCTCTAGTAACTTTAGTCAGTAAATTCTTATCATACTTGCACGCAGTGAGTGTGATCAAAGCACTGTCTCCGTGCATTTGGATAAATATTGTATTCGTTTACACTATGTACTATGTACGATAGACGAAGAGTTTCTAACTGTAGATGTTCAGTTGTCTTCCTCAAGGGGGCGCACGGAACTTAGAAAGTCAAATCCTTCATTCAAAATGCGTTTTTGGACATTTTGTTGTTCTTTATTTGTTTTGTTCTATGCTTATTGTGCACTAGTAGTCAGACTTTATAAAGATAAGGTCTACTGATCAGCAAAAACACAACTGTGTAGCAAAAAATGCTCTGTTTGCCCCATCAAGAGTGAATCTAGATACAAGATTTCAACATGTAATTTAAAATTCTTTTCTTTTTAATATAGAACAGTAACTAGAAAAAAAAGGGAGAAAATCCTACTAAGCTAACCCTCTTAAACTGTTCTCACACAACAACCAGCAATCTTTCACTTATACATTTTTATTTGGCAAATGCACATTTTCTGCTTGACAATTCTTTGACAAAAAAAGTTCCATAGAATAAAACATCATCTTTAGCATTTTATAAAAAATATGAAAATAAGGCCTTATTTAACCTCCATTAAGTGGGGATATTAAAATGACTCACAAAAATAGCAGCCCAGATACTCACAGGGTAAAATTTAATCTGTATATAAAATATAAAAACAATGTACTAATTTCTTTTTTTAATAAACTCAATCCATAACTGTCACATTAGAAGTACTTTCCTATGAAATGGCACAGAAACAAAAAGTGTCTGCCAGTAAAACAGTACCAGTAAAATATATCTAGTTTTAGAAATTGTGGACAAGAACAAAAATGTACTTTTCAAAGATACTATCAAGTCAAGTCAATTACCAACTGTTGTAATAGAAGATATAAGATGTATACACACAATCTGAGGTGTCCTGAATAATTTTAAACATTAAAATATCTTCCAAATAGTCTAAAAATTACTTCTCTACATTTATTTTAACTTTACAGTAGGTGTGCAAAATACCTATAAAAGTCTCTATTTGTAAACAAATTATACCAGTATAATTCAATAGCCTCTTCACAGCAAAAGGCTTTTAAAAATATCATTATATTATTTCAAAAATAGTAAGTCTACATTTTGTTTTCACACAATCAAAGCATGCTGAACAAACAGAGAAAAAGAAAATATACAATATTTATAATATACATTTGAGCTGTTTGTAACCTCAACGCAAGATAAAGCTTCCAGAAAAGCATTATTTCTCATTGTAACAGCTTAAACAGCAGCAACGTCAATATGTTTTCATATGGCCTGAGCACTTGAATGATTGAAATGAAGCCACCTCGCAACACACCATTTGGCTGAATCATAAAATATCATTTACAAAAATTCCAGCAATTTTTAAAAAGTGGGTTTTAGGAAAACGGGTCTACAAAATGTTATACCAAATGTTATTTTCAATGACACTTTCACATGTAAGTATGACACTTTGTCGCTTCCAAGATAAAACTCTTATTGCACAAGGTCGAAAAAATATTTAGACTTTAGATTTCATGCTGTTAAACTGAAAAAAAAAAGAAACTTAATCAATTATCATAATACTGGAAACATTACTGCTATGCATTTGGATGATTTAGCCTAACAGTACATGGAAATACTGAACTAAAACAACAGATTTAATTATTTTATGCTCCAATGTTATTTTAATTTTAACAATAATGTCATTTAATATTGTGTTCTGTTATTTATGACAAACTGAATAAATTCACTGATGCCAATCATCCTTAATATTTTCCTTTAAAGTCAATTCTTATTTTTAATGGAATACTGCAGTATTTATTAAAAATGATTTTTCATTTTTATTTTTTTAAAATTCAAGTGCTCATCTCATAATCATTAAATAACACCTCTTCTTTAATCTGATGATGTGTTTACTGAGACAAGCCTGCGTCAACCTGTCACTCACATGAGATTGCAGCAATGGCACACGACAACGATCCAATCAATTCCAGTTAGACAAATTTTAAAAGCCCTTTTCATGCAATAATACCAGTAAATTGTTGCAAAATTACCGGAATGACTTTACTGGTAAATAAAAAAAAAAGCGCTGTTCACACAGGCAACAACGTTCCATCTTTTTACCAGTAAAGCACCATTCACACATCCATTTCAAAATACCGGTAAATTATGTGACATCACTAACCAGAAATGACCGCCCGGTGTTGTGTTTGTAAACATGGAGGGGTATACATGGTCAGTGTTACCAGTAATTTACTGGTTACGTTACAACTTCTCATACTGGTTAATTTCCATAACAAATTTACCGGTATTTCTGAAAAGGTCTTTTGTGTGAAAGGGGCTTTTAAAATCAAGTCTTGTCCTACAATTTTTTCTTATTTCTTACACATCACAATAGAGAGGAAAAGACTATCACAACTTCTGATTCCAGCCAACTTTAAACATATTTGTAACTGTTACAAAATCTTTTTTTTCTTTTTTACTGAATATTTTCTCTTATTTGTGCACAAACAGATCATTTAAATACCGGTTAAAATAGCGTGGTGGTACAATTTCAGATTCCCCTATCTATATAAATGCTTGTATGTACACTAAAAAGAAACTAACAAGAAAAACATAAGGCATCACCATACAGTCATACTATCATACTGCAGAATCCCCGATTCCCATACAGTGTCTATTAATGACAACAGTCCATGTTTATATTTGGTATTGAGAACAAGGACTCATCTAAGTGCGTCAACTAAGGGAAATGTGCTGAAGAGGACAGGTTGGCCGCCTCTGCCCTGTGATCCAGTTGGTTTTGCATCTGTGTGATTTTGGCCAGAACCTCCAACTCCTGGTGCTGCCGCTCCGTTTTGTGGCTGACCAGCGAACGGTAGAAATGCACAGCGAAAACAATGAACACCAAGCCAAAAGGCACCATGATGGAGGTAGATGCGATTGCTGCTGCTTCCCCTGGGCTTATACCTGGAGAATCGGTGACATTGGGGACACTGGGGGAAGGATCTTTATTTGTATTCCTCAGAGGGAGGAACTTCACCCAGCAGAGAAGAACCACCTCTGCGAGAAAGAGGAGGGTGCCTATGACGGTGGAGAAGGCCCAGGCCAGCTCGATGTGGCGGTGCATCCGCTCATGTGGTGATTCCTTTATGGAGTTGAGGTTGTGGACATTGCTCACGGCCTCCAGGTTGGGCAGGATACATGTGCTGATCATCAAGGCAAAGAGATGGACGGCCACCAGCACTGTTGTGCAGGCACTGAAAGCAATCAATAAGCCAGGAGGGTAATTGTGATCTTGCTCCAGCTGGACCTCCACCATCGCCACCTAAAAACACATTCAAGACTTCAATAAATATGTTTCAGCAACTGGTTTAGAGAGGACATCAGATTTTCCACAAGTTGGTATGATTCTTTAGGGTCTTCATGAAATGTCCTATAGTATGTTCACTTTTACATCCAAATACAAAACACCTGCATTGCTTCCGAGACATTGTTGTCGCTACAGCTGTTCGAACGCTGAAAAAATTACAGACAGCGTACAACTGGCTGAGGGCGGAAATATGCAATACCGGACAGTCCGTCAGTGACTGTGGGTGGGGCTTGAGCAATATGACGACATACTGCTCAGAAAATCAAAATAGTTAGGTAATTGAGACTGTTTAGGTTTTAAACAGTTAAAAAAAAAATAAAATAAAAAAAATAAGTGAATGGATTTTTTATCATTGTAGGGTGGTTGTATCCACACACTTCTAAGACACGTTTATATGCAAACACCATGTAAAAGTGAATTTCGTATCTGATGTCTTCTTTAAGCAAAACCCATATTACTTTTCTGTTAGATTGATGTTTAAAACTTAATAGCTAAATCGCTATTATCACACATGTGCTCCTCTGATGAAGTTACTTTACTGAAAAATATTCTTGAATTAGTTTTTTTTTTTTTAAACCAATCATTAGCTATTGACAATTTAATGTTGGCATACAACAAGAAATAAGTAGCTTATTCAATTAAATTACACGGCAGTGTTATTTTAGTATCATTAGGATACTATTATAGTTTTTATTAATTTTATTAATTTTAATTAATTCATAATTTAAAACTTTTTAATTTAATTTTTGCAAAAGTTTTAATCATTTTGTGTTTTGACATTAGGTATTCAAGCACATAGCACTGAAAACCTATTGTTACAAGGATCAGGAATCTCCACGTAAAACCGATCAAACTGCAAGTCGTAGAGACTTGAAACTTGGGCTGATGGTTGTACTCACACTCTCTACAATGTCACCAAGGCTCGGCCCAATCGGCCTGACGGGGGCACTACAGCGATCTAAAGTACAAAATCGCTGATAACTCCTCAACCATTCGTCGCATTCTCAAGTGTCTTATGTTGTCAGAATCCTTGGCTCATGCAGGACAAAACACAAAATCATGTGAAAAAAGTCACAGAGCTTGGCCACTTGCTGGTGCTGTGAGAAGGAAAAAATACAAAAAAACATGGCCGAAGAACTTTCAGCACCTATTAGACAAGATTAACGGAGGTCGATCGGAACAAAACTCTGTGGGCCTCTTTGCCTTACGGCCCTAAAGGTCTGTAAAGAATTTGAAAGAAATCAGCCACTGGGGGGGCAGTAACACATTTTTCAAAGGTGTAAATGATTGTATATTGTGTGGTTTTTCACACATATGCACAATATTCATGTCATACGATAGACCTTCTCGTTCCAAACAACTTTGCCTCTAAAACCACTGCTGTCAATCAAACCATTTGTTAAATGATTGAGAAGGTGCGAAAAACAGTTCTACTAGTCCTAGTTTTTTTTTGCTCAATCTGGAAAAAAAAAAAAAAAAAAAACAAACACTGCAGCGCAATTCTCTGCACTCTCTAGGTCAATAATTTTCAAAAAAAAAGTTAACATTTACCCTTTGGGAAACTATAACTATTTGTTTAGAAAAGGGGCCTGTCCAAAAATGACAAAATAGCCTATAAAGCCTAAAGGAAAACTCAAAACTTCACGAAACCTGGTAAGCAAACTTTTAGGGAGATCGGACCACAGCTGCTACTATAACAGTTATAAATGTTAAAAAGCATCATATTTCTATGTCAAATTACCTGCATTTGCCAAAAATGTTTTTTTTTTTTTTTTTAACAATTGATTTAGGTGGTCATAGGATTGCTAAATAATATGTAGTGTCTTTTTTTTCATATGTGCTTAGATGCCTTAAAGTGACTGAACTCTAGTAACCGTTGCTTGCAGCTAAATTTTTTTATTACTTTTAGTTTTAAATATGTCCATGCAGTTTTTACTACTTTTATCATTTTTGTTTTAATTAAGTTATATTAGTACATCAAGTAAAACTAACTGATCATATGATATATTGTCCTGGCAAACTAGCAGAAATAAAATAAGTATAATATGTTTTTTTTTTTTTTTCAGTTAACTATAATAACCCTACTACATGGACAGATATTTTTCAATTAAAACTTTAATTCTTGCATCTGTTCAATGCAAATGATTTCCAACACAAATGGATTTAATACACTTTTATTTTATGAATTTAAATTAATTGTATGCAATGAAATTGTGACAAAGTGTTCAAGAATTGTGATGAATTAACTCATTGTAACTATCTAAATTGATCAAGCAGTAAAAACAGATTCTACAACATCTTGTAATTATGAAATATTACTGGTCTTGTTTTACTGATTTTAAATTTTAAAAAATCTGAAAAATCTGAATCTGATAAATTTACTTTTTTTTTTTTTTTTTTTTACAGTGTGGCAGACAAATTTTAATTTGGTAAACAGTTTCTCATGCTTTTGAAAACACCACAGATCACATGTCCTCTGTGTAATAAGGCCTAAAAGCAGCCCAACATGTTACATGATGCCACAGATATGAAAATGAGTTTGAAAGTCAATAGTAGGTTACAAAAGGAGTGCACTACTCTTGTAAAGTCAGTACGACTACAAAAGCAAACTACAAATGAAATGTGTAATTATGTTGCATGTTCACACCGATCCCGAGGAGAAAGGTGTTTATGAAATGCAGTTTCCACATGCCACTCATATGCAGCTCATTTCCTGTGTCGCACTTACTTCAGAAACTAACCTCAAGCACAATAATAGCCCCATGAGAGAATATTACACCTTTTTCCAGTCGCTTACACACATTTCCTGAAACTTCTAACACATTTCTGGTTCTCAGGTTGGTTGTAGGTCTATTCAGCAGGGAAACTGTAGTTACGAGTACAAAATAAATAGTCTTATCAACATTTAAAGAGAGGAAGCAATGGTTCCCATATCTTTTGTTGTTGAAAATCAAATCAAAGTTCAATTAAAAGGTTGCATAACATGTCCTCATATTAATATTTCGATCAAGGACATCTAGTTTACTTTTGTATAATAAATTTGCTTTTGGTCATCTCTTTTTCAGCAACAAAACAAAAAACTCAAATGCAGTAGGGAATATCTGTATTAATGTAAACCACATGTTACAACTAACTTTACAACTAATCTTTTACAGCTATTTTACTAATAATTCAAATCAAGACACACCGTTTCAAAGCTGTCTCATTTCCTTGTTTATAATAACTTATTGTCTAACTTTCCACATTTAGCAGTTATTGTACACCTATAACTGAAAGTTATTTTATGTAAAAGGTAACAGGCATACATGATTCTGTTTCACATTTATAATGTTACAAACTTTTATCAGTTCACTTAACATGACACTGTCAAAGGAAGTACACTTCCTCTGTGCAAGACATCCAGCAACCGGAAACATGTCACAGTGATGATACTGAGGCCCTCACAAATTTCCTCAAAGCTGCAGCTGCTGCCAAAATAATAGTTGATACAGTTATTGCTACTATGCAATTATAACTAATAATAATACTACTCAATAATACAAGACCTCCTCTCAACATTATTCATTCGTTTTTAGTATTTACACAAATTAATTTAGAGGAGTTTTATTTGTAAATGTGTTGGTGTTAACAAATCTTTCAAGTGGAATAATCATTCACATTGTCTCCCACGCACTGACTTAAGTTTTTCCATTCACTGCTAAAAACTGCTGGGTTAGAAACAACCCAAGTTGGGTTAAATATGCACAAACATAGCGAATGTGTTGTTCTGACCCACAGGTTGGGTTAAAGGTTTGACCAACCTGCTGGGCAGTTTTATTTAACTCAACTATTGTTTAAAAAATAATACACCACCAGTCAAAAGTTTTTGAACAGTAAGATTTTTTATGTTTTTTTTAAAAAAGTCTCTTTTGCTCACCAAGCCTGCATTTGTTTGGTCCAAAATACAGTGCAGTAATATTGTAAAATATTTGTACTATCTAAAATAACTGATTTCTATTTGAATATATTTTAAAGTGTAATTTAATTAATGTGACCAAAGCTACATTTTCAGCAATTATTACTCCAGTCTTTAGTGTCACGTGATCCTTCAGAAATCATTCTAATATGCTGATTTGCTGTTCAAGAAACATTTATTATTATGATCAATATTTAAGGCAGTACATTTTACCAGGATTCTCTGATGATTCTCTGATAAATGCAGGCTTGGTGAGTAGAAGAGACTCAAAAAAAAAAAACATTAAAAATCTTACTGTTCAAAAACTTTTGACTGCTAGTGTACATCACAGACTTAAAAGAAACCCAAAATAGGTTGGAAATTAAAAATCAGACACTTTAATTACTAGCGGCATCAGTAAAAATCAGTTACGGTGAACATTTATTAATAAAGGTTTATAATTTAATTATTATTTATTAAACTTATTAATAAATGTCTATGTATTAAATATATTAATACATGTTCATTTCTAACATTGGGTTTGGGTTTAGCCAGCCATATAGTAATTTTTAAACAATATCTGAGGTAAATAATACTACCCAGCAGGTTGGGGTAAACATTTAACCCAACTGCTGGGTCAAAACAACTCAATCGCTGGATTTGTCCATACTTAACCCAACTTGGGTTGTTTTTAACCAATATTAATTTTAGAGTGTTAAAGCATTTAAACCAATTGTGTTCTTGCCAGACTACAACATGAACCAACAGCATTTGAGTCCAAGTTGTGAAGGAACATTTAATTGGTTATGCCTACTAAACGAATACACCTTCACTGAAGGAGTTGCCCTTTTACAGGAGAAAAAAGGCTCCTCTTTTGTGAACTTGAAAAAAAAAAAAAAAAAAGTTACTGAATAAAAATTCAGGTATTCGATTTTAAACGAATCGATTGAGTGAATTATTTAATGATACATAAAACACAACAAGACACTTGCCGCCCCCTACTGGCGTGTAAAGTTAATCTTTTTAGGGAACGGATTGAAAAAAAAAAACACACTCCAGTGAGCACAGCAACTAATACTTTTCGGAGTTATGTCGAAGAAAGACTTACATACCAGGCTATAAAAGGCTAAAATTTCTAGCCCTCTGATTACGCTATATCCATGACAGGTGTCGTTTGCACATCAAAGTTACTGACATGTCATGCGTCATGTTACACGGCTCAAACTCCGAAAACCTGCCAGGCTTTCGAGCAATGTAAGTTTCTTCTTTACATACAAAGTGTTTAGTAAATACTTGATTAACTTAACTCACCATAGCAAAGCCGGAGAGCAGAGCAGAGGTCCTGCTGGTCGCTTTAAGTTTAGCTCGACTCAAGTAAAGTTTTCTCCATGACAAAGCTTGAAGCGAGTGCTCGTTCAAACTCATTGCGCCTGTTTTGGTGTAAGTTCAGAAGTTTTATAACTTTGTGCTTTAATCCGAGGTCGCCTTTGTGTCTTCTTGACTACCCTTCGTACCCTTCGTCAACCCGATGTGACATACTCAGACTGTAAAATGACCAATCCCAGTTACTCGACACTACAGTCTGATCCATCAGGAACTACAGATCGAGCTACCCACAACGCACCGCTGACGGTCACTGCGCAAATGACGCGTTGTGGGATTTGTAGTCCAAAACGTATTTTTTTTGTTCACGCGGGCTCGGTTTAAATTTGTCATGGCGTGGAATCGTTTATATGTTGCTGCAGTTAATATATATTGTACACCCTGCACCCATTTTCATTTGCAAGCTTAATGCTCGACCCAAAAGGGTTTATTTGCTCAGTGAAACCCACGAAAAGTCTAAATTGATTCATCTTAACTTTCCCGCAATTTGTTTTGTTGTTTTGTTTTTTTAACAGGTGCAGCATCTGAACTGGCATCTGTATGATGCATGAATAAGGTAATCTCTCTACCTCAAATTTGGTGTTTTTTGTTGGTCCATAGCTAGTTTACACCTAATTAGGAGGCACACAGCCAAATATAAATGTATGCTGTGGTGTTTAAGAAACCGAGATGAGGTTTTATATCTAATTATATGTTTTTAACATTTACTGTAGGTTTTTTATCATAACCAATACTGTGGTATTTGTAGTAAGGCCATAATAACCACAGGTCAAACCATGAATGGACCCCTATAACAATGGTTAAATCAATGTAACTGTACTTTCTACAAACTAGGCCATTTGTTTATAAAAAATAGCAGCCTATACAAATAATGATTTTATAACTACATTGCTGTAACTGTAGGCCTACTAAAATGATTAAGCTCAGTTTGCGTTATTTGTTAACATGAATCATCATGCATTATAATTAGAATATTACTATAGTTAGTGCTACTAGTAGAACTATGGTAAGTTTTTATGAGAGATTATGTTCATTTGACACATTAATGTCATAAGGTCCTTAAAAGACAGTGCAGATTAGATATGCAGGAGACTAATAATAGGATTATATTTTTTATAGACAATAACCTATACATTTGTGGCTTTGAAAAATGAAATTTGGCCCAAACCAGTTCTTTAGCGAACTGTAAAGATTTCATTGGTTGTATCATTTACAGAACCTATTGCCATAAAGTTAAAACAAGGATTGAGCCGACCAATATTATCAGTGGTTTGGGAGGAAAATGCAAAAATAAATTATGTGGCTTCAAATTACGAAATCAAAAATTATGAAAATTATGATAAATTACTATTAAAATGATTATTAAAAAAAATAAAACAGCAAAAACGTAGCATACGAAAACACTTAAGCATAGTGTTGGCCAATAAATATTGTAATTTCAATAAAAGAAATTTAAGGTTGGCATGAAATTATAATTAACCCTATTTATTTTCAAATGATTCATCTATTCAAGATGAAAACAAAACGTTGTTGTGTAATTGGACTTTTGGCCAGAATTATAGCTTATAGTTTTATAACTAAAACTAAAATCATAATACAACATTTTTGTTACTTAAAATAAAAAGTAAAGTACTCTAAATAAATAAATAAATAAATAAATAAAAGGATTTAAATGTACCAGTCTATGCTGTAATAGTTCTATAATTATGTAGTTAATTTATTTAATTAAAAATCTAAAAAATAAATGAATAATTAACTGTATGCATTTATTTAGTAAAATTCCATGAAAACCCAACCTGTAATGTTTAAAATATTTTGCAATATCATTACAAGTCAGCATTTCTCATTTTTATTTAGTCTAACTTGAGGTACTACAATAACAAAAAAATTAAACTGGAAAAAAAAGTAATGCAAACTACACTACCAGCCAGAAGTTTTTGGACAGGAAGATTTTTAATGTTTTTAAAGGAGTCTCTTCTGCTCACCAAGCCTGCATTTATTTGATCTGAAATACAGCAGTAATATTCTGAAATATTTTTACTATTTAAAATAACTGTTTTCTATTTAAATATATTTTAAAATGTAATTTATTTGTGTTTAAACCTAAAATTTCAGCATCATTACTCCAGTCTTTAGTGTTCTTGAGAAATCATCTAATATGCTGGTTTGCTGTTCAAGAAACATTATTATTATTATTATTATTATAAATATTTTAAAAGGTTGAGTACATTTTTCAGGATTCTTTGATGAATAGAAAGATCCAAAGATCAGCATTTATTTGAAATAAAAACATTAAGATTAACATGTACACTTTACTATTCAAAAGCTTGGAGTTTGTCTTGTTTTTTTTTTTTTTTTTTTTTTTTTTTTGGAAGGGGTGGGGGGTGGGGGGTGGGGGTATAGAAATTAAAACTTTTATTTAGCAAGGATGCTTTAAACTTATATAGTTGTGATAAAGACATTTATAATGTTACAAAAGATTTCTATTTCAGATAAATGCTGTTCTTCTGAACTTTCTATTCATCAAAGAAACCTGAAAAAAATAAAAATCTGCTCAGCTGTTTTCAACATAATAATAATAATAATAATAATAATAATAATAATAATAATAAATGTTTTATTAGCAGCATTTAGAATATTAAAATGATTTCTGAAGGATCATATGACTGGAGTAATGATGCTAAAAATTCAGTATTGTAATCACAGGAGTAAGTCACATTTTAAAATATATTCAAACAGTTATGACGGGTTGTTCTGGAGATTATTTCAGCCTTTTGATTTTAATCTGAACACTTATACCTTAACTGATGTATTTTACCTTAAACAACTTCCCAAATGTGGGTGCTAAAATCTGCCATTTAGCAGAATGGGATACATTAGTAAAAAAAAATGCTGATCCAAACAAAGTCCACTTCCTCAAATCTTACTCATGTGAGATTTCCTAAAAAAACAAAAGCCCCTAAATGTGACAAATCTAAACCACTGTCATTCAGATGAACACCCCAGCTTGTTTCACTAACACTGCTGTATGAGACTTTCATACGCTGATGCTTGCAGAAAACAAGACAGCAACACTAAACAATCAAGCCCAGATCAACCGATAACTTCCTGTATTTGTAAGAGGAAGGCAACATCAGACCCTCTGAATCACTCGCAGAGCGAGACCTTGCTCTCACAAAATAATGTCAGTAGTCCTTTTGTGTGCGGCAGTGCCTCCCCTCCCCCCTCCATCTCCCACCAAAACCCACAGTACAATGTGTGCTCTTTGTAGGCAAGCCTGTAACTGGACGCCAGCTGCTCTGTGATTGGCTGATCGGAGGCCCCCACTCCCTCGTCTTCTGTTTCTGGTGCATATGCATGAGATAGCAGGCTGCTGTGTGCCTGTGCAGCTGCCTGTTCCAGACAGGAAAAGAGAGGGAGAGAAACAAGAGCGAGACATTGGGGAAGGTTAGAGGAAGCGGAATAGAGAAAGGAAATCGGGTGAGGAGACGGAGAGCGACTGCGATTAGGGGGGTTGTAATCATGTCTATATTCTGTTTGTCTGGCTGGCTATGAGATCAGGCAGCCATGGCCATGTCACTGAGTGCCGACGATGAGGATTACGACTCGGACACAGCCGAACAGGTCAGCACACACTCTCTCTCTCTCCTCATACACACACCACACAAACAATTAGCCGCCTTCTCAGGTTTCCTTCCTAGTAGCACCGTGGCTCTCAAACAAGGCATGTGTTTTCCCCACCTCCTTTTGCTTTCTTTACCTTCCTCACCATCTTTCTGAAACAGTTCTTGGGGTTTGCTTTATTGCAATAGTATAAGACTAGAGAGGTTTCCATTCGACAAGAAGGGAAAAACTAATACAACAGAGAAGAGTGGCTCTGTCTTATTGTTTGTCTCCAGCTATCAGTTGTGATTGGTTTGAGTCATGCGTGGCTCCTTCAGAATGCCTTGTTTAGGGAAAAAGCATGGTTTACCTTTGTGTTTGGATGAGATTTATACTGGTTTGTCTCCTTCTGTTGGGAGAGCTAAAATGTAGTAGCTAGTAATGTAGTAGCTAGACTTTTTGGGGTGTGATGTACTCTGTACTTTTAACACATGTGCAAGGTTGTTAAGAACAAAAACTGTATTAAAGAAGGACTGAAGTTCCTCAAAGCAACAGCATGACTGGACATGTGTTGCCCTTAAGTTCCCTTCCCAAGATGCACTGCTGTTTTCTAGGAAATAGAACAACATGCTTAGTTTGTTGTTTTCAGGTGAGGACAAAATCTAGGCTATACTGCAAAATGAATTTTCAAAGTTGTAAATAAACTACTATTGGAATATGTTTTACAATAAACTACTATTTAAGTTTTTCTACCTCAAAATTTCAAGTGTATTTAATGTGGTGTTTGACATTTCCATGTAAAGTATTGTGAAATGTACTAGCAATTTGTGAATGAAAATATATATATATTTTTTAGTGCTGAGCAAGGATTAATCGCATCCAAAATAAAAGATTTTGTGTACATAATATATATGTGTGTACTGTATATTTAGTATGTATATATATAAATACACACACGCATGTATATATTTAAGAAAAATGTTATGTTTATATATAAATATATTTATTTCTAATATCAATTATATGGATATAAATATACACATGTAAATACATGAAAATATTTTCAAAATATATATTGTATGTGTGTCTTTATATATACATAATAAATATACACAGTACACACACATATATATATAAACAAAAACTTTTATTTTAGATGCGATTAATCTTTGCCCGGCACTATTTTATTTTATTTATTTTTTTCAAAAATAACTATAACAGGTTAGGTGTAGGATTTTATTTTCTAAGAAACCATAACATGCAGACTTTTGCAACAGGCACCTGTGCATTTGCTAACAAACTTTTCAGTTTACTAATATACATATTAGTTGTGGTGCAGTACATGTTGGCGTAAGGTAGCATACACATATAAAGTATGTTGATGCCATTGAACCAAGTAAGCCACATGTGTTCACTAATAACACAAATAATGCATGCATTTCAAATCTCTTAATTCCTGTCATGACATATAACTTGGTCCCGTATCTTTAAAACAGTTTCTATGTTGAAAACTGGGGGAGGGGTGAAGCAAAGTGTGGGGGGAACAATAGGAGGGCCTGGTTGCTCTTGGGCCCCCTGTCTGAGTTCATCTTGGATAGTCTATAAGTCAGAAGGAACATTTGGTGAGACTCTTTAGATGTGTTCGGTCTAAAGATATGGTCACATTTGCAGAACTTCTGCAAATTTTGTGCGACCAACTTGAACCCGTTGCAAAATCTGCTTGTGAAATTTCTGATTGCATGAACTTCTATTAAAATTACGGGATTTCACCTGCTTTGTGCAATTTATGTAAAGTCAAATTTGTTAGTGCGTTCATTTCCAAATATTTCACAGAGCACCTAAAGTTCAACATGTTGTCACGGACATGGTCATCACTGTTGTGCAGAGGCGGTAGCTTTAATTATTCTAGAACATTAGTTGCAAAGCATTATGACTCATTGGGTCCTTTGACTTGTGTCATAGTATGGGCACAATAAAACGCCAGAAATTAGACATACACTCTCACCCATGAACATGAGCAAACATATTCATGCAAACTGTAATTATGCATCTATTGGTGTGTACATGAGATGACATGTGCATGATCCTGTCTCCAACATTGTTTTAGTAGAATGGTGCATTTGTATGTAATGTGTTCAAGTCATGTCAGAGTTATCTTAAGTATGAGCTGAGCATGCATGAATTTGCTGTAAAGTTGGGGGCGTGTCAATAAATAACTACAGTATTGAGCATCATAGTATAGTATAATATAGAACTAAGTTGTATTCTAAGACATTAAAGCGAGGCAGAAAATGCATGACAAGACCTACCTGGTCTCATGACGAAAACATATCTCTGGGAACTTTTTCACAAGATGTGAAATACGTAAAACAGCGAGAACTTGTAATCGTTTTCATTCACAGTTATGATTACAGCTCCATATGTTTCACTTTCCAGACATAACAAGCTTGCTCGGTAGCTCAGCCAGCATGGAATTGGACTTAGGATGCAGAATCCTTTGGTACGAATCCTGTGAAAAAAGTTGCGATGAAAAAGCTGAAAAGATAAGATGTTTCAAAAAACAAACTAAAACAGCATGCTTGCAGTTGTGTTTTTACGTCACAATTGCTTTTGTTCATACCATCAGGTAGGTTTAGGTGTCGTGCAGATGGTACATTATTTTAAAATGTTACAGAGCATTGGAGTGATACACTCTTAAAAATAAGGGTGCTTCACGATGCCATAGAAGAACCTTTTTTTTGTCTAAATGGTTCCATAAAGAACCTTATACATCTCAAGAACCTTTCTGTTTCACAAAAGGGTTCTTTGTGGTGAAAGCAGGTTCTTCAGATTATAAAAAGGTAAGAACGAGATTCTTTAAAGAACCTTTGACTGAATGGTTCTTTGTGGAGCCAAAAATGGTTCTTCTATGGCATCGCTTGAAGAACCTTTTAAAGCACCTTTATTTTTAAGAGTGTAGCACCACGTTCGCCAAGTCAGAACTGTGGTGACACATACAAAACAAATGTCACATAAAACGTACCATATGTACATTCATCTGTTCCGGAGAAAAAAAAAAATGGAACACTCAACAATCAATATGTCACAAAACGTACATGGCGCTAAAAGGTTTCCTGTCAGGAAACGGACAATCAAAAAAGGAACATGAACATTTAGACTAAAATCACTTGAATGGGCATTACAGTGAAATTGCTATATTCAAGCTCATAAGCAGGGCTTCAGTGCAACCGCAACAAAAGATGCATGTGGATTTTTCAGAAAAGATCATAATTATGTGTGACTTAGTCTGGAAAAAACATGTCTCTAGGTGTAATTGCATGCTCGTAGGAATGAGGAGAAAGGCTGATGTAACTTGATGTTTCTAAATGTAGTTTGTAGAACATTGGGATGTAATGATTTCTTCTTGACCCTATGGCAAATCATTGTTTGGATGAACATTACAGGCAGCCTGTAGAAGATATTAAAAAGAATTAGCCTCCTCAAAAAATACAGTCTTATTTATTCATCTGTTTTGCTGGACTCACAGATATCTGTAGATCTCAGATCTAGAGATCTTCTAAATGAGCTGTGTTGTACTGTGATTTAGGATCAGCTTCATCAGTCCAAACAGTCAATTGTTTGAGCTTGAGATTGCATCTTAGGTTCTCACACGTGTGTAGTCTTTGGACAGCTGATGAATACTGGCTGTGATGCAGCATTCTTTTGGAAACATCTATCTCTCATATTGGGTTCCACACTCGGACAGTGGGAATAGAGGTCACAGCTGTGATGCATCACTCCAAAGCACAAAAACACTGTTGTGCTCTACAGTAGGCATTCGTATAGTCAGCATTCTGCACCGCTCTGCAGCTCCCTGAATCTGTTTTGATGAAACATAGCGCTGGGGGATGGTTGTGTTCTAGTTGTTTTGTTGTAAGGAAATGATGTCGTTCAGGCTTTTGCGAGAGCAGAAATAGCTCTACGACAGTATTTGATCTCATGGTCTAAAACATACTATCAAGATGAATATAACAACAATGATCTTATCTATATTTCTGTACTATAGTGGTACTATTTAGTCACTCAGAGGAACTATCTGTAATGGGAAACGAAATCATTAAAAAGAATCTGACGTTAAACCCAATCGTCAACTACTTCCCCCTTCTGAGCCAATTAAATGTTGAATAGAAGTATTCCTTCACTCCACCAGTCAGCAAGAACTGCTGTGTTGCTATGGTTACGTTGCAGAAGGACAGACTTCCAGTACTGCACTGCAGTTTTGTGCATGTGTTGTAATGTATTCATTATCTGCTGGAAGGCAAGATAGGATTCTTCTGGAGAGGGTGATGATTATAACCATCGCACTGATGCTAATATAAGACATTAGTAATGATAAAGCAAGGTTACATCTTAGCTTCACTGTACAGTAAGAAAGAAAAATGCAAGCTAATGTGATAAAGAACAAGTTGTTCTCACACATATGCATCTATAGCACCTGGTACCAGTGAAAACACCTTGTGTTCCTTCACAAGACCAGTTAAAAACAGTGCCATATTGCTAAATGCAGTGTACATTTAAATGTATATTATGGTAATTGCATATTTACATGACAGAAATGTGAATGTTAACCTATGTTATGCTATATGTTATATAGGGATAATTGGAATTGCATTTAGAGATATAGAAGATATTGCACCAGAGTTTATGTAGTAATGCTAGACTGAACCCCTGCAGTTTACTTTCTGCTTGCATCTAGCCTGTATTTTGTACTTCCAAAGTATTGCTGTACATGATCCCATGAGTAACCAGAACAAATTTGCTGGAATTCACTATTTCTCTGGCTTATTACTACATTAGAGAGCAATCACAATGATCCAAATAACAGAGCAGCATAATGAGGTTCTTAAACAGGTTATATTCCAAGAGCTGAGCTGCATAAGCAAAGTAAGAAAGGTGCATTGCACAGTC